>JAQJVL010000887.1:0-325401 GCA_035578905.1 Stictocephala bisonia
CCGACTACATCTATGGTTTTCATTTGATTACGCCAGATTTTCATGAATTTTCATTATGAAATAATTATTTATCTGTTGTTCAGTGTATCATCATGTATCGAAGTAGTTTCTAGTTGCACACATTTCATTAGATCATAATTTAAAAACTAATTAACCCTCAGCGACTTAAAAATTTATTTTTAGTAAACCTGCTTACTATCCGTAACAAAAGTTTGGAGACTCGAGTTTGGATGCTTACAAAAATTAAACTAACAAAGCTATGGTAATGGAACCTGTACCAATATTTTTATTTTTTATTGTGCGTTGATAGGTGTCAACAAATAATTTTTGTATTATTTTTTCATATTTATACTTCGTACCGAACTAAAAAAGTACACGATTTTTCACTAATTCCAAACAAATCTTGACTTTTGAAAATCGCTGACTAAATACCCGTTCATATATCTTGATGAAAATGTAATACGTGATTGTTTATGGTATTGAAAATGTTATATTAAAGTTTCAACATTTTTCTTTGATTAGAAAAAAAAGTTCTTGTAGATTCTATAAAACAACTTTTTCTTAGTAATTGCTGATCGGACGAGGTTGAACTTGACATTGTTGTTATAAGCTAATTTCACATATTTAACTACATACTTTGTTAACCTTTTACAGTCCATCATGTATTTTGTAGCGCTTTTTATTTGATAGTTGAGCGATGTTCACTGAAGCGAGAACGCCGTTTCCAGTGAGGCGCTCGGTCCTGAGTTATGTTTCAGGAATGTGCTGTTGCCAGGTGAACAACCCTCTTCAGACAAAAGTCGTGACTCACTGGTAAGGCCAACCTTGTAAAATATCTGGTAAATATGACTGTTGTCTATGAATAACGTATGACTTATAACCTGTACCTCTGCTTAAGGGCACGCTTACACTTATTTTCTATAGGCCTATTCTGCGTAAATTGTTGTCGAGGAAGCATCTCCCAGAGAACATTTTTGTCATAGATATTATGACAAATCCTTTTATTACAGGAATATAACGATTTTTAAACTTGCCATTGAAGGTCCACGGCCCTCATGAAAAAAGTGATGGGAAATGGTATAAAAATATTGAAAACCAAAGGTATTACATTATCTTTTCTTATACGAACCTGGATGACGGCTGGACTGGCAACGACTTGGCAACACCGCAGTCCCGCCGGACACGTTACTCACGGCTCAGTGCACATCGCTTCGCTATCAAATAAAAAGCGCTACAAAATACACGATTGGCTGTAAAAGATTAACAAAGTATGTAGTTAAGTATGTGAAATTAGCTTATTACAACAATTTCAAGTTCAACCTCGTCCGATCAGCAATTGCTAAGAAAATGTTGTTTTATAGTATCTACAAGAACTTTTTTTCTAATTAAAGAAAAATGTTGAAACTTTAATATAGCATTTTCAATACCATAACCAATCACGTATTAAATTTTCATCAAGATATATGAACGGGTATTTAGTCAGCGATTTTCAAAAGTCAAGATTTGTTTGGAATTAGTGAAAAATCGTGTACTTTTTTAGTTCGGTAAGAAGTATAAATATGAAAAAATAATACAAAAATATTTGTTGACACCTATCAACGCACAATAAAACAATAAAAATATTGGTACAGGTTCCATTACCATAGATTTGTTAGTTTAATTTTTGTAAGCATCCAAACTCGAGTCTCCAAACTTTTGTTACGGATAGTAGTTATTATTATCAAATGATTGAACTACAGTCTTTGTCATCCAGATTTTCAAATTTGATTATATAATTCACAGCTTATTTCCGGTTAGTTGTAACCTTGCTATTGCTGAATTAAATACCTACAGAATACAGATCCACTCTTCTTGGCATGTACACAATCATTTTTTGTTGAGAGGAGGCAATTCTGAAAGCAAATGACTGCATTTGATGATGACGCCTAAATTTTAGCATCAGTTTGATTGAATGCAACTTTTGCCATCAAGCTTCGCTACGTTTTCGCGGTACACTTTGAACTGGACCACCAGATAAACATATCGGCCGGCTGTGAAACAGTATAATTGGCTTGCATAGAAAATCTGATCTGTGATATGAGTGAACAGATTAAATCTTTATAATCCACGTTGTTTCAATTAATAATATACTTTCTTAGTTTCTTACATCATATTAGCTATGAAAAAAGGTTACACAAAGCAATACCACATAAAAATATCGGAAGGCAGGAAGTAAAAAGTTTTATTTATCAAATGTTACAGTTACAAACAAATCAAAATTATTGTGTTCAGTTTAGATGTATATATTTACGAATCTGGCAAAACTTAACATAGGCTTAGGATGGTATCAGCCTTTTACAGTTGTCTTGGGTAAACAGGAAATCCTTCTGTAAATACTCGCTCGAAAATACTCGATACTCGAAAAAAATGCCAACGACTCGACTCGAACTCAAAAATCACTACTCACACACCCCTAATTAGTAACTTATTAAAACTTTAAACTAGCGTTATTACTTAAAGAGTGAACCTTTTGAGGTTGGATGTGTGGGTTTCTGTTCTACTCCTAAAGATATTTTATTTGATGTACTACTCGACCTATGCTCTCATTTAAGATTTTCTTCTGACTCCTTGCAGGCAATCCCCCTGATATGACCGGAAATCGGTAGTCAAAAAGTAGATTTACAGGTGCAATAATGAATTTTAACTAGTTTTCAATGTCCATCGATTTAACACTTTATTTGCTCTGAAACCCATTGATGTATCTCATTTATATTTTAACAAGTGGTTGACAAAAATGTTTTTTATATGTTTTATAAATTTTAGAATTTTAACTTTTCAAGAAAAAAAATTTCTTATCAATATTCTGAAATAATGTTTTCTCGGCTTCTAATGGTCGTAAAATTAACAATTTGATCACCTTGTAATTCTTATGAAATGTATAGTTACGATACATTACTTTCATATGCGTAAGTAATTATTTTAAATTGATTAATTAAAAGTAATTTTACATTGATTTAAATCAGTATAAAATCACTGCATTTACTTACGTTCATGAAAGTAGTGTGTCGTAACTATGTATTTCATAAGGATTACAACGTGACCAAGTAATTAATTTTACAACCTCATGAAGGCAAGAAAATGTTGGTTCAGGAAATTGATAAGAACTTTTTTTTTGGAAAGTTAAAATTATAAAACATAAAAAACACTTCTGTCAACCACATATTAAAATATATATGTGATATATCAACTGGTTCATAAGTAAATAATTTTTAAACTTAATGCACACTGAAAACTAGTTAAAATTCTGGTACTCTTTTGGTTCCAACTAGGATAAAAATTATTAAAACTTATAGTAAAATTTTAAACAGCATATATTATAATGTACAAGGAAAACAATGGTGTGATTGGATATTTCGTAGGTTTTAGTTTTTTAGTAAACAACCTTCAAACTCAGGTACATATAATTTCTCTGCCGACAGTAGTTATGTTGTATATTGCAACATACATTTGAGAGTACTTAACCTATGTTAAAAGGCTATCCGCTTTTATAATAACTGTAATGTGATGAAACCTCTATCTTCTTCTCATCTAGTGTTGGACTGTATTTCATTACAAAAATGTAAGAGAAGTAAACAGCATTCTTTTCTCCTGTACATATTAACTATCATACAGCACTGTGTTAAGTCGAAATAGCATCAGAACAGTGACACATTCTTTCTTTCTCAAACGTAAGTATTGTAACAGTCAGTTCAGGAAATAATGTACTAAACAACGTAATACTTTACAAAAACTACAATTCAAGTGTGACATATACTCTCTATTTCAAATATAAATATTGTACAACGTACATTCATTTCAAGAAAGTCAGGTCAAAACATACTTTATTATATAATATACAGATATGAACATTTACAGAATGGCGTCATCATGATACTAAAGTGTAAATCTAACAATACAACATCACAAGTAATTTATTTAAATGTCAACAGTTTAAAGTTAAAAACCATAAAATAATTCATTTAGCAAGTACAAAGGTTTTGATAGTAAATATAATTTGAATTTATTTTTAAACATATTTAAACTAGCTATGTTTTTTTATTTCAGAGGGTAAACTATTATAAAACTTAATACCAGCATAACTTAGTTTTTTTTCGAAAGCTTTAAGATTATGTTTAACCTGTTGAGGAGTAAGGACGTCTTAAGACGTCCCTGCTCGTTGCTTCATAATGAGTATTATCAAAGACTCCCTGTTGACGGTAGAGGAGTAGAAACATTTTGTTTCTAGTTTTGTTTGATACTTTATTATTATGATACAATAAACTAATAAATACACATTTAATAGCTTATTACTATTTTTTACATATGTTTTAAATAAAATAAAATAATATTCATATTATCAATTTTGAGTTAAGTAACTGAATTTTTAATTTATTTCAACTCAGAGTTTATAATTAAAAACATATTATTATGTCCATACAATAACAGTTCTGTACAGTCCAGGCCCTAAAACCTTTTATTTTATTTTAAAAAATTGTCAGTAGTGTGATAGTCTTCATAGCAAGGAAACACGCAAAGTGGAATTTGGCACTGTTTGCATTCGTATGCTGTGTCTTTCCTTTTCCTTTCTCGTTTTACGGTGTGAGCGCAAACGAAACACTTCCTTTGCTTTCTTTTCTGATTACCGTCTCTCATTGGAAGCGGCTGCATGAAATGGCGTCCTGATAGGCGTGTTGGCCCGCCAACTAGTCGCGCGACAGCTGGTTGGCAATTGGCTGCCGAGTGTCTATCTAGGCATCTATTTAAAAAAACTCTAAATAAAAAACTATTTACATAATGTACAATTAATGTTTAGGAATAAACAACTCATCTACAATAACCAAACAGCTCTAGCCAGATGAACACAATGTATTACAATGCGGGACAATATTCGCGCCAAAACATTTTTGCGCCAACGATACTCAGCTGAGTGTTGTTCTTACACAGTTGATTTGCATAAGCTTATTACAAAACAATCCACCAGGCGCTGTTTGTAATGTGTCTACTAAGTAACAATAACAAACATGTTGCCAGAAAGTACCGCTAGAATGAGTAGCAATGCAGAATTGGTATGGAAATAAAATGGACGTCACAGGACGTCCTTCCTCTTCCGAGCCCAGACGTCCAAAGACGTCCGTACTCTATTGGGATCAAAATTGCATACTCCTCAACAGGTTAACAAAAGAAGGTTGGTCCCTATATCTAGTACTATAGCTGTAGTAATTCCCAAATGTACAAATAGAGTGATAATAATGCTTCACAAACGGAATTAATTAAAAAACATATAAACTATATATTGTAAGTATACCCAACTTAGGAAAGTAATTTTAGCTGAGTTTACCCATTCCAATTTCGAAATTATCCTACCTGCTTGTTTTTGAAAAACTAATATTTTGTCTAAGTTTTAAGTTGATGTACTGCCATACAAAATAATGCCATAGGAAACATGAGAATGTATTAGTGCAAAGTAGACAGCTTTAATTGTATCAATACTACAAATTGGTGATAATTTTCTAAGTGCGAAAACTCCACTTGATTACAAATGTTATCAACATGAGTGTTCCAGTTAAGTTTGCTGACAACTGTAAGCCCCACGCTAGTTTCGTTCAATGTTGGTTACAGTTACACTTGTATTATTATTACAAATGTTATCAACATGAGTGTTCCAGTTAAGTTTGCTGACAACTGTAAGCCCCACGCTAGTTTCGTTCAATGTTGGTTACAGTTACACTTGTATTATTATTACAAATGTTATCAACATGAGTGTTCCAGTTAAGTTTGCTGACAACTGTAAGCCCCACGCTAGTTTCGTTCAATGTTGGTTACAGTTACACTTGTATTATTATTACAAATGTTATCAACATGAGTGTTCCAGTTAAGTTTGCTGACAACTGTAAGCCCCACGCTAGTTTCGTTCAATGTTGGTTACAGTTACACTTGTATTATTATTACAAATGTTATCAACATGAGTGTTCCAGTTAAGTTTGCTGACAACTGTAAGCCCCACGCTAGTTTCGTTCAATGTTGGTTACAGTTACACTTGTATTATTATTACAAATGTTATCAACATGAGTGTTCCAGTTAAGTTTGCTGACAACTGTAAGCCCCACGCTAGTTTCGTTCAATGTTGGTTACAGTTACACTTGTATTATTATTACAAATGTTATCAACATGAGTGTTCCAGTTAAGTTTGCTGACAACTGTAAGCCCCACGCTAGTTTCGTTCAATGTTGGTTACAGTTACACTTGTATTATTATTACAAATGTTATCAACATGAGTGTTCCAGTTAAGTTTGCTGACAACTGTAAGCCCCACGCTAGTTTCGTTCAATGTTGGTTACAGTTACACTTGTATTATTATTACAAATGTTATCAACATGAGTGTTCCAGTTAAGTTTGCTGACAACTGTAAGCCCCACGCTAGTTTCGTTCAATGTTGGTTACAGTTACACTTGTATTATTACAAATGTTATCAACATGAGTGTTCCAGTTAAGTTTGCTGACAACTGTAAGCCCCACGCTAGTTTCGTTCAATGTTGGTTACAGTTACACTTGTATTATTATTACAAATGTTATCAACATGAGTGTTCCAGTTAAGTTTGCTGACAACTGTAAGCCCCACGCTAGTTTCGTTCAATGTTGGTTACAGTTACACTTGTATTATTATTACAAATGTTATCAACATGAGTGTTCCAGTTAAGTTTGCTGACAACTGTAAGCCCCACGCTAGTTTCGTTCAATGTTGGTTACAGTTACACTTGTATTATTACAAATGTTATCAACATGAGTGTTCCAGTTAAGTTTGCTGACAACTGTAAGCCCCACGCTAGTTTCGTTCAATGTTGGTTACAGTTACACTTGTATTATTCGGTCTTATAGCAAAGTTAACATGTTTAGTTTTCATTGGATTATCAGTAATAAGCTTTTTTCTTATAAAAATTGTTGAATTGTTGCCAGTTTACAAAAACTTGAAATGTCAATAATATCTCTAAGGTTTGTTCCAGAAATCTTTAAATTTATGCCATCCGCATACAATGTCATTTTATCACAACTAAGCAGATTAGGCAAGCCTTTGATGTCAAAGTCAAATATGTCTTTATTCATAAACATGTACAGAAGTATACATTGAATAGTTTCAATATCATTATAATTACTTAAACTAAACAAGTAATGTTTCCCAGTTTTTTAATGAGGTTTTGCTGATTCCTCTTGTTATTATTTCCGGTTTGTATGAGGTATGGTTGATTCCTTGAACTTGCTGTTTGTCAAATGTTTATAAATAATGTAAAAATTAAAACTGAAATTTAATCTGGTGTCAAAAATATGAATGATAGTTATACTACAGTATTAACAAGATATTACAAGCATAAAAATATTATCTTGTCATAATTAATAAAATTCATCAAGAGAGTATAGCACCATATTTGTAAGATATTTCCTTAATTTATTTTTAAAACTGGATAAAGTATTTTCAGATTTTATGTAATTAGGTAGTTTTCCCAAAAATTTGTTACCAATATATGAAACTTTTGTTGTGTAAAAGTGTAGTCTGTGGTGTTTATTAACTACAAGGCTTCTATTTCTAGTATTATACCTATGGACATTAGTAATTTCATCAGAAATAATTAGGTGCTCTTTACAAAAAATTACACGCTGATATACATATAAACCGTAAACAGTTAGTATTTCCAGGCTCTTAAAATACTCCCTTGTAGAATCATAATTTGTCAGTTTTGCCATTATTCTTATTGCTTTTTTTTGTATAATATAAGAACTTGATCCAAGTAAAAAGGCATTCTTTTCAGTGCATACAGTCCTGAATTAATTTTACCTTTTATTTTAGTTACATGTAAATTCCAACTAAGATTTTCATCTATTACCATACCCAAAAATGTAGTACATCCCTGTCTATCAATGTACTCTGCACCTATTTGAACGTTTAAATCTCTTTTCTTTTTGTTCTGCAAAGTACTAAAATACATATAACTTGTTTTTCCTATATTAAGTTTTAAGTCATGTTTCGAAAAAAATTGATTTAAATTGGCCAACTCTATTAAAGAGAGATATTCAACTTCCTCCTGAGTTTTTCCACTGATTTTCAGACTTGCATCATCAGCATACAGGCATAAACTGTTATGTGTTATATTCGTGAGGGATTGAGAAATATCTTTTAAGTAACACATAAAAAGCAGTGATCCTAAAATTGACTCCTGAGATACTCCAGAGACAACTTTATGCACATCAGAATGTATTTTGAAAATTCTATTGGAAGGAGTAACATTAGTTATTTCTACAAATTGAGATCTATTTGATAAGTAAGATTTAAACCATTTGAGTGCCATTCTTTTAACACCAAAATTTTCAAGTTTTGTCAAGAAAATAAAATGGTCAACACAATCAAATGCTTGTGTCAAGTCCATAAAAATACCTATTGCACAGTCACTATAATCAACAGAGTCTATTATAGATTCAACAAAAACTGCTGCTGCCAATGTTGCTGATTTACCTGCTCTGAAACCATATTGGAAATCATCAATAAGAGAATTATCTTCCAAGAAAGTTATTAATCTAGAATGAAGTGCTCTTTCATATATTTTTGATAAGTATGGTAAAACAGACACTGGCCTATAATTTGATGCTAGTTTTACATCATCTTTTTTATGTATCGGTACAACTTTGGCTACTTTTAATTGTTCTGGGAAATGGCCAGTTATAAAAGAAGAATTTATAAGATGAGTCAATACATGTGATATTTCACTATTTACATTTTTTTAAGACTGCCATTGGTATCTCATCATACCCACTAGAAAATTTATTTTCAAAGGAGTTGATTATCTTTTCTACTTCCTTTACATCTCCTGGAAGAAAACGAAAGTTTGATTGAAATGGAGTAAAATTTGTATCAAACCTATCAAGATTAGAAAATCAATCAAATTCATTGTTGGTATGCTTTGTACTTTCTTTAATAAAACTATTGTTTATAATATTAGCAACAGTTTTTGGATGTGTATGAAGCTTACCTCCGTAATTTAGTATTATGTTTTGATGTTTTACCTTTTTATTACCTACCTCTGAATTTATTATGGACCAAATTGTTTTGGTAACATTTTTAGAATTTTTTATTTTATTTTCAAAGAAAGATCTTTTATATTTCAAAACATTATTTTTGTAATTTGCCCATCTTAAATTTAAATTACTTTATAATAAATTTGAATTCATTTTTCTCTTTTGTGAAGTTAAGTGCCTTAATTCATGTTGTTCTTGTTTTAATGAATAATTTATCCATTTGTATTTTTTATTTTTTTTCTGAACAGTTTTTTTTGGAAAATATGTATTGAAATAGTAAAATATACTGAATTTATTTTCAACAGAGGAATTGTAAACATCACACCGTGTCTCGTTGCATAATCATGTTTTAAAACTGTCAATATTCATTTGACAAAAATTTCGACAGTCTTGAATTTGTGTTTTATTTTCTTTTTATCATTATCATTGTCTTTAATTTCTAAAACTTGAACATCATGATCTGATAACATTGTTATAAGGCCTTGAACTGAGGTTTTCGATTTAGGAATGTTGGTCAAAAAGTTATCTAATGCAGTCTTAGTATGTTCAGTTGTTCTAGTTGGAAAGTCTGCTACAAAAATCATTTTATGCCTTCTTAACATATTATTTAGACAACTTAAGTTTTTAGATTTATTTAAAACATCAATGTTTATATCCCCAACTACTATAATATTACTGCACTTTCATAATGAATTATCAATTAATGTACTAAGTCTTTCAATAAATATTTCAGTATTAGATTTTGGAGATCTATACACTCCTATTAAGATGAATTTAAATTTATTAAATGAATATATTGAACAACAAACTTCAAACTGTTTATCCTCTTTCAGTAATTCAATAGCTGGTGGTACCTTCATTTTTTCCACTTTACTCCTAACTTACTAAGAATCATAACACCTCCTTTCGGTGCAGTTGTCCTAGAGTAAAAATCATTAACTGTACAATTATTAAGATGTAACCTATCTGTTTGCTCATTTTTCATATCATGTTCTGTCAATACAATTATATTAGGCTGCACTTCATCAACAATAATTTCAAGTGACTCTACTCTAGAAACTAAATGTACAATGTTTTGATGAAAAATTTTTATATTTTTGCTAATTATAGTGATTGATGAATTATTGACTATGTTTGAATCAGTTTCTCTACTATATTGGAGTTTAAAGGAGACACATCTACATTATTACACTTGTCTTCAGCTATAAAAGATCTGCTAAATTAGTTTAAGACATCATTACATCGTTTAAGCTTATCTAATTCTACAGTTGGTGTGTTCCATCCAAGACAAGGCCTGTCTGATATCCGCCGAGAAACACCAGCATCTTTCTTGTCATGTAGAACAGGTTGTCCATGGTTGGCCACTGGAGTTCGCTGGAAGCTGGTTGACTGATGCATGAGATCCCCAAGGACAGGTGAACTGATGACTTGTTGATTATGACAATGAATTGTATTTGAGGTCAGTTCCGTGATGGTTAGTCCTGAGGATGTTGGCTGAGACTCCGTTCCCTCCTCCTGTATCCTTTATCTTGTAAAAATGCCAGTTTTCTATTCATAGTAACTTTCAGACTTTCTTGGATATGTTTGCATAAGGTTATTTTTCTCTTTCTATTGAGGTGGAGGCCATGGCGAGTGAAATAATGTCTTTGCAAGTTAAATAAGTCAATTTTATATATATGTTGTTGAATTTACTTGCTGTTGCTTTGAAATGAATATTTACTTCCATAATATTACTATTGATTATATGATTGTGAGGTAGATCATATCTATACGGTATTGTGCTAAAATGAACATTAAAGTTTGTCCATTTAGTAAATACTTCTTCCAAATTGTCACACAAATTTTGTGGTTGAGACTAGTAAACGTCATTTCCTTCACCAATCACAATTATGTCTTTCACTACGTTGCCTGGAATTGTACTTGTGACTTCAGAAAACCTAGCTCCAGGTTTAGTGAAAGCTGTTGATTCACATTCATCCGTATTCATCTTCTCAGCAATACCCCTTCCATGACTATCAGCAAAAATCATAATTTTATTTTTGCTTGTAATTTTTTTATGAATTTATTTATTTTTTGGGGTATTTTCTTACTGAAGTTCTTCGTCGGATTAATTTTTGTTTCAAGTTCATTGTTATCCTCTTTTGGTTCTTGAAGAAGAGGACTAAAACGATTGTTCAAAAGAATACTTTGACTATTTATATTTGAGTTATTAATCAGTTTATTTCCTGGCAGAGGATGTTTTGGATATTTAAAAGGGTTTTGTAACAGGACCAAGGATGTTTTGGATATTTAACCCGTGAGAACACGCAACTGAGCGGAGCGCTCACCCATTGTAGTTATTTTGACTGTACTAGGGTGTGGCTTGAGTTTGGATTCTGAAACAGAGTGTACCTTTCAAGGAACTGTTGTTGAGTCGTTCCATCCTCCCCACCACTAAATTCCACTGCCCTACGCCTCAGTTATGGACATCTAACCTTACATTGTTCAGTAAGGTGAGCGCTGCGCTCAGGTGCGTGTGTTCAGCAAGTATTTTATATGCCTTTTATAATTGTTTAAATTTGCAGTTTTATTTGTTTGTTCTTTTTGTAACTTTGCAATTGTGTTATTTTGTACATGTATTGTGTTTTGTATATATTTTTATTTAAAATTACTGTTCTGTTTTTGACTGTATGAGGACTAAATAAGAACTATTCTAAGAGGTATATACTATATTTGCAATTTTAGAAGTATATATATATATATATATATATAGAAGTATATATATAGAAGTACTTATACTATTTTATCTAATGAAATTGAAACATACATACAACTACTAACATTTTTAGTTTCTCATTACATATGTACATTAAATATGTAAATATATATTTGTTTTTACCAAAATATGTTTTATTTACTGACCAAAATGTTTAACAAGAAGTATTACAAATTTATAACTAAAAATAAATATAATAAATACATGAGACATGATATATTTGTTCAATTTATGTCAGGGTGAGCGGAGCGCTCACTTGCGTGCTACCACTCAAGTTTTGGCCAGGCGTGTTCTCACGGGTTAAAAGGGTTTTGTAACAGGACCAAGGATGATTCCTTGTGGTATTCCATATTTAATTGTGCTAAGTGGTGAACGTGTGTTAGTTATTTGGTTGCAATTATTTATTTCTACAAATTGTTTTCTATTAGTAAGATATGATTTAAACCATGCAAGGGCTCTGTTTTTTATACCCAAACTGGAGAGAGTATCAAGCAACTTTGCATGGCAAACACTATCAAAAACTTTACTTAAATCCATAAATACCCCGATTACACTATAATCATAATCTAAGGAATCGATAATAGATTCAATAAACTCGATACTGGCACTGATTACGGATCTGTTCTAAACCCTTGTTGGTCATTGTCAAAAAGACTATTCTTTTCTAAGAAATCTGTTGACTGATAACCATAACTTTTTCATATATTTTTGAAAAGGATGAAATAGGAGACAGGGGATGGTAATTTTCCAGATTTTCGACACTAACATTTTTAAAAAGAGGCTTAGTTTTAAATATTTTTAAACGGTCAGGAAAAATACCCAAAACAAGCTTTTCAACTCCTTAGTTTCTCTTGAGTTTTGCAACACATTGATAATCCAATAGTTATCATGGAGGTCATCATAACTAATATCCAATAATTACAGTTTTACTGCATTTATTTAACATTTTTGTAACTAACATATCTAATTTATGTAAAAATGTATTTGTATCAGAGGCTGGAGAACGATAAATAGCAATTACAATTAAGTGAAATGTTCCAAGCATAAATGTAGTGTTTCTTTAAAGTTCATAATGACGTTGGCTTATTATAACTAAATATTACTTATTGGACTTTCCAACGTGTCAGTGTTTAACAACACAACGTTTCGAGAGTTACAAGGAACTACTCCCGTTACCAAGTGCTACCTAAGATTACATTACTTAATCCTACTCATTCTTAACACCTATCCTAGGTGTACTTAAAAAATAATTATCCATACTACATAGTTAATTACATATCTAAAGTACCTCTAAAAAATACAAATAAACTATAATAGAGTAGTATGCCAAATGAACCTGAAAAAAGAAAGACAAACAATTATACAAACACGAGCTCCAGTTGTGCTCGTGGAGATGTAGTGTCTCTGTAATATCTTCTCTGAGCTTACTGACAAATGCTGCATAAGACAGTCCACAGGGCAACACTCTACGAGCAATAGGCTGTTCCTTTGTGACCACCACCACCTTTGCACCTGTGGTTCGATGAAACTCGCTGATGTTAGTGACAAAGTCCTCTATTTTGACATTGTCTGAGACACAACCCATTGGCGAAGATATTATTGTTTTGAAATTCTTCTCCTAAAAATTATGGGCTAGGTCAGAGAATGATTGGTTGTAGTCATCCTTTGAAGGCTTGTCATAGAAGCTATCTTTTGTTATCAGGCAATAGACTTTAGCTGCCTGCAGACCATAGTCTATAAACCCAGGGTAGGCCAGGTACTTGGTAATGGAATCCTTCCACACAGGTTTTCAAAAGGAAAACCCACCCTACTACACAACTTACTTATACAGACTACAACGTACTTACTGACCAACTGTCTCACTCCAACTGGGATCCGTATTGTCCTGTCTCAAAGTTAATGCTAGTATCGATCAATTTTTTTCTATTATCAAAGGCGCTTTGGATAGATCACTAAATTAATCAATAAGAACAATTCCAGATTTAAAAAATTAAAACTATGGATTACGACTGATTTAATGGCAGGAATTTGTTATAGGGATAAGTTAAGTAAATCAGTAAAACAACAACCCTTCAATATAAATTTAAAAGAGCGATTTTATGCGTATAGAAAGTTTTTATCTAATTCTCTTAAACAAGCAAAGCATGATAATTATAGGACAACAATTACAAATTCAGGAAAAAACACTAATATATTCTGGGGCGTTAATAAATGAATTGGTATGGAGAGTAAAACACAAAGACGAATTTCCTATTCAGAAATATATGTCAAGCTCTATACCTGTCAATGAAGATGGGTGTAGGCAGGCTACACACGACTTTCATATGTATTTCTCTGCAGTAGGCCAAAATCTTGTGAATGGAAGAGGGTACCCAGTGGTGAGGAACTCTGACTATAGTTTTAATTCTAACTTTATACTTAACACAGTTACAGAACAAGACATAGTACGGTATGTGTCCAGTCTGAGGGGAGGGTCAGCTCTGGGACACGATGGCTTCTCAGCTAAAGCCCTCAAAGAAAATATACATATATTAACTACACCCCTTCTACATATTATAAATTTAAGCGTACTGTTCGGTATATTTCCTGATAACTTCAATATGGTAAAAGGCGTCCCTCTATATAAATCTAATACAATAACAGACAAAAGTAATTTCCGTCCAATTAGCCTCCTCAGTGTTTTCTCCAAAATTTTAGAAAAAAATAGTAAAATACCAATTGACTGATTATGTAACCAATTGACCAATACTAACAACATTTTATGTAATTGCCAATTTGGATTTTGCAAAGACAAAAATATAAATGATGCTCTATATGAAATTGTTAAACAAATTAACTTAAGTTTTACAAAAAAAATAATCGATCTATGCTTATTTTTCTTGATCTTACTTAGGCTTTTGACTTGGTGGATAGAGGTAAATTACTGCAAAAACTGGATTTAATTGGTGTTCGGGGCAATGCTCTGGCTTGGTTCAGGAGCTATCTCACTGAAAGACAGCAGTGTGTCTATTCTTTGGGTGAACAGTGATACCTTGCCTATAGACTTTGGGGTGGACCAAGGAAAACTTTGCCTATAGACCAAGGAAGGACACTTGGGCCTATTCTCTTTATAATACACATAAACAATATTTCAAGATTAAATTTGTTCGGTAAATTATCCTTGTTTGCAGATGACACACTTATTTTCATCGAAAGTAGTAATTGGCAGGATGCAAGAATTAAAGCTCTCCATGATTTAATGTTTATAAAAAATGGCTTGATCCAAATACACTCTCCTTAAATATATCTAAAACAAAATTTATGCCCATATTTCTTAGTGAGTGTTCTGATTATACTTTATGTGACCTAACATGTGGTGATTATCTAAGTTTAATATGTAAATGTGAGGCTATAGAGAAATTGACAACTTACAAA
The DNA here is from genome assembly GCA_035578905.1 of Stictocephala bisonia. Lineage (NCBI taxonomy): Eukaryota > Metazoa > Arthropoda > Insecta > Hemiptera > Membracidae > Stictocephala > Stictocephala bisonia. The sequence continues at coordinate 15,251 of JAQJVL010000887.1, forward strand.
TATTTAAGTGTAATATTTTATGCTCGCCGCTCCCCTCCCCTCCACTAAGTGGACCGTGGCCGAGGCCTGTAAAGGTCTTGTGTTGAAACTGGATGACGAGACGTATTCACAGGGCATCCTACATGCACTTGTTTTTCTCGCCCTTCCTAAATTGACATACAGTAAGTGATTACTTTTTGGATATAATTGCCTCACCTCCAAGTTGTAATGTTATTGAAGTGTTAATTTTGAAATTAGTTTATGCTACCACTACAAGTTCATTATTATTATTATTTATAAATACTATCTATTTTTTCCTTCTTTCAAAATATTTTTTTGCTTTCTATTCTTATTTATGTATATTTTAGTTAGTATAGACATAAATTTAAAATATTTGTTTTTTAAAGTCCTCAAATGTTTAATATGTTGTCTAATATAAGTATTTACAAAGGCTCTTTTGCATTGATGCGAGCGTCCATTGGTTTGGTTAGGTGGAACACATCCATCCCTCCTTATGTCGTAATTCCGTTAGGCTCAGTCAGCACATCTCCTCCTTTCTCTAATCTGTCCTACATTCCTTTGAATCCCTATCATTATTTTCATGTTTTCTGTTGTTATGAATTTTTCTTATTACTAACATATCTATGATTAACAAATACATTTCTTCTGATATTTATTTTGATATTTAATAATCCCTTGATGGAGTCTTCATGTTTATTTTGATCGATTTTATGTGCAGGCAATAAATGATAATGATTAATATTAAAGTTATGAGTAGTAACCATCCCGCTAGAGTGTACATCATTAGCATACGAAAACAAATCAAATGCATTGTGTTTCAGTGTAACGTGTGTTTCATCTTTTTTCTTCTCCGTAATTTCGAACGTAGACTTGTTAAAGTCCTGATTTAAGATATGAGACCCATCCCAACCAAAACTGGAAGTTGTGCTGTACTAGGTGATGGCAATGGGCGGAGTTAGACCTTGTATGTTGTGGGGGGCACAAGTAACAAGTTTACCATGCATTAAATTTCCTGTATTCTACTTTTTCCGGGGGGTCTGGGGGACATTTTTAAAAATTGCAGCTTAAAAACATGACATTTAGGTACCTTTTTTGAATGAAAAATACTTAAACTCAGAACATAAAATTGATGTTTATTTTTATCAAACATAAACATAATATTGGTTGTATAGCAATATAAACCAGGTATATGCATATTTACTTACTACAATAGAACAGTCTCATATTGTCAAGCAATGTAACCCTTATATTAACACATTAGCACTACAATATTAGCACTCCTTTATTAATAATTAAATAAGAGGCAATTCTCTATTTCCTTTTTTTTGCTATTTATCCGTTGAGGCTTTTTACTAAATCAGATTCTTAATAAATGACAGCCAAATTGGAGAAACGTTCTTGGCCCATGGATGACCTAAGCCATTGATTAATTCTTCTCATTGTCGAGAACGATCGTTCACAAGTATCACTATTAGATGGAAGGGTAAGACAAATCTTAAAAAGCAGTTTGAAATTAGGATAAATATCATCTTGAATTAAAACCAGTTCTTTTAATATTTTAACCAACTCTTTAAGCAGTATTTCTTTCGGGTTGATACCATCTGACTCGAGAACGCACCGTAGGATGCTCATTTCTGATATGAGCATAGTTTGGTTCAATCCGGGCACTGGATATTTCTGTATAAACGATTCAGATTTCTCTACATTGAGGCAAAGGAACTCTTCACTCGCATTTGCTACTTCCATTGCTTCACCAGCAAACCTTCTTTTGAGTTCACTGATCAAAATATCAAGTATTGGGTAATAAAGGTCACAACGGTACTGTACCTTGCTGTTCACTTCACTGTTATCACTCAAACTCTCTGTATCAACTCCTCTTGACTGTCCAACAGTAGACATTACAAAATATTCACTAAGGGTTTTTGAAATAACTTGTCGACGTTTGGGCACAATATGTGAACTTGAAGTGGAATGACTTTCTTTTTCCAAGGAACGAGATGTTGTGGTAGTCTCATTGGATTGGGTTGTGATGCAAATATTTTCAGGGAATAAATGTAGTTCGTGAATCCTTGAAAACTCCATTACTTCATTCCACTTTTTCTCCCAGCCGTTTTCACTTCTTTTTAACTCGAGCTTCATAATAATTGCTCCTGCTGCTTTCGCACATCTTGCTATGCAAGAGTCCTCCTTCTGAAGGGCTTTGCTGAGGATATTTATATCAGTTAAACACTCCAATAAAAATATTAAACATACTACAAAGTCCATGGATGTAATTTAAGCTAGTAATCCTTTGGCCTGAGGAGACTTCGAATTCCTTAGATCATTAGCAATCTTTTTGAGAATGGCACGAATTGCATCAACATTTCTGTTAACAGATTGGACAGCAGTAGCCCTACACGACCACCTAGTGTCACTTAATTTGTGGATCTCATGTGGGCCTGGGACTTTGATTTGTAGCTCCTCTTACAGTATTTTGTATTCCGCATGCATATCAAGGTTAGAAAAAAACTCATATAGTGACTGCATCACATTAAAGAAGAAACAACTGTAGTTATTGCTTTCACACGAGTTTACAAGAACCAAATTAACCTTATGTGCTAAACAGTGCACATACATGGCGAGGGAATGGGTATCCCTCATGATTTTCTGTAGCCCATTCTTTACTCCGGACATTACACTCGCGCCATCATGTGATTGACCTATTAAAGTAGCAGTTATACGTACTTCCTTAAGGTAGTTCAAAATAATGTTTGCTAAGGACTCAGCACTATGATCTAGAAAAACATCCTTCATTGTTAGCAATCTTTCTTTAATTTCTGATTCAAACAAATATCTTATACAAATACACAATTATTGTTGAACTCTGTATGACTTTGCTTCATCGACCATTAAGGCATAAAATCCAGATTCGTTTACCTCATTCACTATTGTACTTAAAACCTCTTCAGTAACAATTTCGAAAATTTCGTTTTGAAAGTCATGCCTTGTTAAATTGAAATATCGTTCATATTTTCCTTTGAATTTAGTATCATATTTTGAGTATAATTCACATAACTCTAAATAATTTCCCTTGTTGCCTGACGTTTCTTTTTCATTGTGTCCACGAAAAGGCATTCCTTGTTTGGCCAAAAATAACAAAAGATCCAAAATTTGCTTAAAATATTCACGATTTTCAGAAATAAGCTCTTTATGAGATGATGATATTTCCAAAGCAATTGTATCCTTTGGCTTTCTATAGTTATGCCACTTCGTCATGGAAAATAAGTGACTTTCACTGGACGCATGCTTTTCTAATTTTTCCCCTATCTTCTTCCAGTTACATATGCCTTTTTCAGTTACAGATACTTCTTTATTGTTAGAAGAAAATATCCTGCAAGCGTAACAGAATACAGCATCTTTCTTTATACTGTATTCTAGCCATTCAAATTTCTTAAAATAAAATGGTGTAAATGCTCGTTTTGAATTTTTGATGTCTGAAAGTGGATATGTAGTCAAAATTGGGCGCGATGGACCCGTCTCTATTTTTTTTGAGGTCCAATTTTTTTGAGTAGGCTCCTTCATCATAAGAAGAAGTAACTGAATCAGTTTGTTTACTTACGTCATGGCAAGACTTTGAACAGCCTGGGGAAGCTTTTATTAAACACTCAGATTCCGCTTCTTCATCGGTCTTAGACACAGTCACTGGTTCTTTTATTTCAAAAAAAGTTCTAATGTCTGTTGTTTTTTTACTCATTTTGTTTAAACTATAGATTCCATAAATAAAAAAAAAAAAACAAAATTGATAATACTGTAATTAATTAATATAGAAACATCTCATCTTAAATGACACAAACAAAAACATTTATTTTAATACAGGAAGCACGAAAGTGGGAACAGAGCATGAACACTAGCTGACAACTGCTGACTGACTGGGCTGGGCAGACTGGCGCACACGTGTCTAAACGATATAGCACTCCTGTTGTGACTTGCCGAATAATTGAAACACTGCCGCCGGCCGCGCTAAACACGACTCGATTCAGTCAGCCGCGCCAATTTGTAGATGGTAGGTAGTCAAAGTCAACCTGTAAGTGTATTGTATTAGTGGGATGCTAGTATTTGATGCTAGTATCATCAACAATGTAAATGTATGGGTGGGTGGGTGGGTCATCACCACTGTACGGATATGGGTGGCTGGGTCATCACCACTGTACGTGTATGGGTGGGTGGGTGTTATGTTTAAGACTTATGTTAAAAGTTGTTCGTGGCTAAACACAGGTTCTGGTAGGTACAGTCCAACATGGTCTAAGGTCTGTCCCTGAATCCATACTTGGGAAAGTTAATGATTTTTTTTAAACTGAATAAAGTTAAAGTTAATACTCTAAAAAAGTAACTAATTGAAGTTAAAAGTTAGGATGAATTTAAATTAACTGATTAAAGTTTGTATTAGAAAATTAACTGATTATTCGCACTGCTCTTTATTTTGGATTAATGACATTCTAATTTATTATTATTAGTATATATAGAGTCAACATGCATTTAAGTTCATCGTTCATTTAGTAACTTTTATATAAAATTATATTCCTTATAAATAAAAATTAAAATTCACACGAAAGTTGGGGGGCATTGCCCCCCCCCCCCCATGGTGATGGCTCAAAACCAGACAAGCGATATGATCACGGGCGGCAGTCGGAGGGTTAAATCACAACTCGAAAATCTGGCAGAAGGCCACAATATCAAAAACATTCAAAATAAACAAGAAACACAAAAATAAACAATGAAGTACAAAATACACAAAATTAGCAAAAGCTACGAATACTAAAAATGACATTATAGACGTGCCTATCTGCAGAATTACCAGAAAGACAAATGCAGAATTACTACTCTCTTGGATCTTCACCCTTGATATCAGGCTAGGCTGATTCTTCCTAGCTGTCCACTTCTTTCTTCACCCTTGATAGCAGGCTTAGGCTGATTCCTTTTCTTTCTTCCGTTACTGTGGAGCAGTTGGTTTTTAGGAGTGGTTCGCTGTGGAGACTGAAGCTGGTGATTAGGTCAGCCTGGCTGGTTCATCCCCTTTGGTGTTGGCCGTTTTATGTTGGAGTCGGACTAGCAGTAGATGAGACCTCCTTTGTATTTGAAGTGCCTCCTGAGTCCTTTGACGATCAGACTTGACTGCCTCTCTTCAAGTTCCCTAAGTCCTCCTTAGAGCCTTTCCCTTTCCAAAATCCCTACCAATATTTCCATATCCAAACAGATTAGATAATCACCATGTCCCCTGATTTCATTCATCTGTGGAGTCCCCCACTGCATGCTCCAGTGTCAGCGAAAATCATAATGGCTGCCGTTTGGTGAGTAGTCAATATTTTTTGTAGACAGTTGCTGGACTCTGAAAACCGATCCTCAGGGGTTCACTACCGTATTTCTTAACTCAGTTCCTGTCTCCTGTAGCTTGCATTGTTTCCTTTATTTCCCAGAACATATCCTTGAAATCCAATCCATCTTTGTTAATTGTTAAAATACTTTACAACACGTAGTTCATGAGGTTTACCTAGGCATACCTCCAGGTTTTAAAATTGTACAAAAACCACGTAATTTATTTACCAGTGAATGTAAAGAGGCTTGAAAATATAACACTAAGACTTTGCGACCAAGTTAATCAGTTGATGAACTTGAAGGACGAAACTGTCAGTATTAGACTTCACTTGAAACAAATACGATGGATCTAGTATTTAAGGAATTGGAAGTAACACCAGTGGTCAGTCAAAAGAGTTACATGTTTTAAAATTCTTGCTCACAAAAGAGTTAAAACATGTAAAAACAAGGATTACTTAAAGTACCTGGGACTTTTAGTGGTAAATCATGTTGGCCGTAAACAGTAGGGCACAGTTTGATGTAAGTGTGACTGAGGACGAGCACTGCACTCACGCCCTTTTACATCTACAACTTTTAATCCAAATGATGAGGTACGTATTTCCATCCAACAGCAAGATACCCCTGTGAAAGTTACTTACATGTGATAGGCAAGTTAACAATATCAGATTAACAGACGGAAGATGCAACGTTAAAACTTGTCCACAATGCTATAGAATTTCTTATGAATGAGATTAGGTACGAAATTGGGAGTGTAATTATTGATTGGACAAAAATGTTGGCATTACATTCACTATTCGGAATTTAGTATCACTTTCACTAGATGATGAAACAAGACTAGTAAATGCTGCATAGTTTGGCAAAGGGTTTGTTAAGGCAACTAAGGAGTTTTCTTTTTGTGCTCCCTTCAAATTTCTTTTGGGCTTCTTAGAAGACTAGAATATCGTACTTCAGTTTTACAAATATACAATACAGAGGCTCTGATTCACTGAAAAACAATTGTGTTACATTACCGGCACATTACCATTTCTTACCTTTTTGTTGTTGATGGTAATTTAGCCTAAATGGATTTGTCTGACAGTTCATTATAATCAAGTGTAAATCAAACTGTAAAGTTCTAAATTATATTTTTATTAGCAATTTATAGACTCACCGTTTAGATTCGTGCAGTGATTACTCTGGTAGAAAAGTAAATTCCACTTGGTGGTATGATAATTGAATAAATTACGAAATATTAAAACACAAGTACTGGATGGTGCTTTTCTGTTATTTGGAGTTATGTGGAAGATTGTCAGAGAGTTAATCATATATCATAAGACGAAGTAAATACGAAGGGACCAAAAACATATAGTATATATTGTTATCGTGTTTAAACATATAATAGAATATGCAATTGTTATAGTATAAAGAGATTAATAGAGTGTGATTGATCATGTGGCCATTAAAATAGGATATAGAATCGTTATAGTACGTATATACATTGCAAAGAAGAATGTATATATTAGCGAGAAGATAAATTTGGATAGGAAACATTTCCAAAGGATTGTTAGGATTCGACAACAAAGTATAATAATGTGGGATACTAGTTGGTGGGATAACAGTGAGCAAAGTGAACAGGAAAAAGTAATGACCTCGGGACACTTGGTAGCCGAAAGCATCGAAATTCCTCTTATAAGCTATTAGAATATTGTTCTTTAGTTTTACAAATATATGATATAGAGGCTCTAATTTAATAAAAAATTGTGTATTAATTTTAGCACCGGCACATTACCACTTTTTATTTTTCCTTATTGTTAATTTAGCCTGTATGGAGTGGTTTGATGCAATGGTTCATTACAGTTAAGTGTAAATCAAACTGTAAATATTAAAATCATATTCTTATTATCAATTTATAGCCTAATCACTGTTTGAAGTAATTCAGTGGTTACTCAGATCAAAAAGTGAATTCCACTAGATGGTATAATAATTGAATAAATTATGAAATATTAAAACACAGGTACTGCCTAATTTGGGGTTATGTGGAGGATTGTCAGAGAGTTAATCATTTAGTACATTAGACAAAGTCATTACGAAAATACCAAAAATATATAGTATACATTTGTGTTTATATGTATATTAGAATATGCATTTGTTATAGTATAAAGAGATTAATAAAGAGTGTGACTGATCATGTAGCCATTAAAATAGGATGTAGATTTGTCATATTACGTATAAATTGCAAAGAAGTATAGATGTACAAAATGATATTGAATAAAAAATGTTCTTAGTTAAACATTAAGTATGATATGTAAAGTAGTATATAGCACAACAATTTATTATAATTATTTTAAAGTATATATGGCAGCCATATTGGATATTTTAGCCAATCACTGATATTTATTTCGGTCACATAACTTGGTGGAGGTACCCAAAACCGAAGATTGCCAAAGAAATCCAAACTGGCCTTGGGCTCACGCGTGGGACAAAACTCACCACTGGGACGTCGGTAAACATACAAAACGTAACTACTGTCAAGCATTCTACAGCTTCAAAATAAGTCATTAAGAATAATTATGAATTTCTAAAACCAAGATTCAGTTGAAGATTACTTCTCAAAGTTAGGAATACTAACCATATATAGTATGTATATTCTTAAAGTAATAAGGATGGTTAGAACTAGTGGTGACAGAATACCAAAATTAGGTAGAGGTCACAACTATGGCACAAGAAATAGAAATAATATAGCAACTCAAGCACACTCCAGAATTTTACAAATCACTTAAAAGCTTACTTGGTAAGTCCTGCATTATACTCATTCGGTTAATTTATGGAATATAATCAGCAGTTGTGATATTAAATTTATGATGTGTTGCCTATTTAATTTCTTTTAATCTTATTATCTAAAACAAGCCACGTCCGGACGAACTTTTTTTGGCTCCAAGGATTTTTAAAGGGGTTTACGACCACAATAAATCAATTGGTACTGGTCTCAACCCTGGAAAAATTCGTATTTCTGTCCCAGAGGCTCCTAGAATTCCCGTGTATCAAGACGAGGCTGTGCAGTAGACTCTAACGTCACATGGACGAGATAATTTGATTTGTTTATTCTATTAAATAATGGTAACTAAATCTACCAATTGCATAGAAGCATTCAGCTAAATAGTAAGTAAGTTATATATCACTTATCAGCTGAAGTTGTAATTACGGGAATTAAACAGTATTTTTGTGTTCATTTTTGCCATTTAGCACATATTATGACGTTATGGGAGATGCGCATGATACCTACCGTCTTCTTTTCTAGGTAGTTTTCGTTTGTGTTGCTATAGTTACTTAGCAGTACAATGTTATTTATTTTGCATTTTGTAGAATAAGGTTAACAAAAACCCAAAATTATGTAATGTTAAACTAATACACCCAAGTGCAGTATCAAATTAAAGTACTCAATTATGTAATATTCACCATTCTAATGGGGAAGTTTTATTATTAGTTTAACATTTTGTAATCATTTTTCTTAGTTATTGATGTAATCTTTTTTAGAGGAGCATATGCCAAGCCAGTGATAACTGATATTCTGTGGCTGAAAATTATACTTTTCCCACTTGATTTAGTAAAATACATGTACTGGTACACATGTTGGATTTGGAAGCATAATATCTGCAAACTTCCTTATGATGATGAAGAAAAGCTATATCTTATCAGAAAGTACATGAAGAAAGGACCTAATCAATTTGCTGTAAGTGTTCCAAATATTTTGAAACCTACAATGTTACTCCTTGTTCCTCTGTGTTAAAATACAAACCTTACCTGTTGCTTGAAATTGATTAAAACACATTTATAATTTGTCTTCTGGTTTGATATTAATGAACTGAATTAGTAAAGTGAAATTGAGATCTCATTATAAGATAAAAACATTGCCTAGATTTTAATCAGAAATGTTATAAATGACAAGTTTTGTTATATGCACCTTATGTTTTGATTCAAAATAACTAGACTGTTATTTAACACCATTTTTATGTTATATACTATACGTATATAGTACAATTTTTATAACCGTAGATTTGGCTGTGCACTACTAACCTAAACCAATGAATGCAGTCCGGATGAGTCATTTCTGCATTGAGTGACCTAATTTGAGCGAATGTTTGTAAGACATTTGTAAGCCATTTACAATGATACTCTTCGTCTCCTCTGTCGCCTACCATCGCTTCCGGACCCCGAGTCTATCATTATAAAAATTTAACTATACTATCCTTAGACTATAATAGGTTATAAAACAAAACAAAATTAAATCAAATAAATACGAACTGAATGTTTAAAAAAACAAGAACTGGATTAAACTTACTGTTTAAAAAATACCACTTAATATTTTTACATAACAGCTTCTTATAGAAAGAGCTAGATAATAATCAATATTTATCTTTAATGAAAACAATAACTTACAGTTTTTATAAATCTGCCAGAGATGAGATAACTTTAACTGGCTCACCATCAACTTTCTTCATCACAATCCTCCCTCCTCTTATACAAAGATAGGTATACAACTTTAACTGGCTCACCATCAGCTTTCTTCATCACAATCCTCCCTCCTCTTATACAAAGATAGGTATACAACTTTAACTGGCTCACCATCAGCTTTCTTCATCACAATCCTCCCTCCTCTTATACAAAGATAGGTATACAACTTTAACTGGCTCACCATCAACTTTCTTCATCACAATCCTCCCTCCTCTTATACAAAGATAGGTATACAACTTTAACTGGCTCACCATCAGCTTTCTTCATCAGAATCCTCCCTCCTCTTATACAAAGATAGGTATACAACTTTAACTGGCTCACCATCAGCTTTCTTCATCACAATCCTCCCTCCTCTTATACAAAGATAGGTATACAACTTTAACTGGCTCACCATCAGCTTTCTTCATCAGAATCCTCCCTCCTCTTATACAAAGATAGGTATACAACTTTAACTGGCTCACCATCAGCTTTCTTCATCACAATCCTCCCTCCTCTTATACAAAGATAGGTATACAACTTTAACTGGCTCACCATCAGCTTTCTTCATCAGAATCCTCCCTCCTCTTATACAAAGATAGGTATACAACTTTAACTGGCTCACCATCAGCTTTCTTCATCACAATCCTCCCTCCTCTTATACAAAGATAGGTATACAACTTTAACTGGCTCACCATCAGCTTTCTTCATCAGAATCCTCCCTCCTCTTATACAAAGATAGGTATACAACTTTAACTGGCTCACCATCAGCTTTCTTCATCAGAATCCTCCCCCTCTTATACAAAGATAGGTATACAACTTTAACTGGCTCACCATCAGCTTTCTTCATCAGAATCCTCCCTCCTCTTATACAAAGATAGGTATACAACTTTAACTGGCTCACCATCAGCTTTCTTCATCAGAATCCTCCCTCCTCTTATACAAAGATAGGTATACAACTTTAACTGGCTCACCATCAGCTTTCTTCATCAGAATCCTCCCTCCTCTTATACAAAGATAGGTATACAACTTTAACTGGCTCACCATCAGCTTTCTTCATCACAATCCTCCCTCCTCTTATACAAAGATAGGTATACAACTTTAACTGGCTCACCATCAGCTTTCTTCATCAGAATCCTCCCTCCTCTTATACAAAGATAGGTATACAACTTTAACTGGCTCACCATCAGCTTTCTTCATCAGAATCCTCCCCCTCTTATACAAAGATAGGTATACAACTTTAACTGGCTCACCATCAGCTTTCTTCATCAGAATCCTCCCTCCTCTTATACAAAGATAGGTATACAACTTTAACTGGCTCACCATCAGCTTTCTTCATCAGAATCCTCCCTCCTCTTATACAAAGATAGGTATACAACTTTAACTGGCTCACCATCAGCTTTCTTCATCAGAATCCTCCCTCCTCTTATACAAAGATAGGTATACAACTTTAACTGGCTCACCATCAGCTTTCTTCATCAGAATCCTCCCTCCTCTTATACAAAGATAGGTATACAACTTTAACTGGCTCACCATCAGCTTTCTTCATCAGAATCCTCCCTCCTCTTATACTATACAACTTTTCTGCTTTCTTTATCCTGGCTGCACTCAGATTGAGGCTCTCGTTTATTAATATAGAAACAACAGGTCTGTTGGTCAGTCCAATGTTGTGGGTATAGAGGTTTCACTTTACATGTCTTCTCTGTAGTATGGCCTCAGCATCCATCCTGTGCACAAACTTCACAATTATCCCCGGAGGCATTCCTGAAATGCCTTGCCCATAATATGTGGCAGGCACCGATCATATACAGTAGAAACCCTATTTTCCATCAGGGGTCGGTACCGCGGCTGTGATGGATTGGAGAATAGACGGATTATAGAGAATTCACCTAAACACACTTATATCGCTGAAAACTTATTATAAGTGCTTATGCAGGTTAAAGTTAAATGCTGTATAGTACATATTGATTAACAAAATGAGAACGAAAAGGTTAGAAAAAAGACATGTCACAGAATGTATATACTGCAGGTCACAATTACCCTTTTATTACAGTAGGCCTAGTTTTAATGTAAACATAAGCTTGTACATTACGTAATGAGCACAAAAATTAATTATCAACATTATTAAAATTAAACTGCAGTACAGTGTAAAATATTAAAGCCCAGTTCCCATGGCTAGTGTTTTTGCAGACATCAGGTGGCCCGATGTCGGTACACGGATAGTGTGTCGCCGCGACTCGTTTGTGTATCATCAGACAGGATCGTTCCAATGGTCAGTGACCTGTGTAGGCGTCACGGCTTAAAACTTCATCTTTGACCACAGGTCTTTATAGTGCCGCCTCTTTCCCCATGTTGTACGAGACTTGTTCAGGCAGCCCAGGACGGCCTGTCCATACGTCTGGCGTACACAGGCGAGCTGTCCTAACGACCTGTTATCTGGTAGACAGCAAATGAGGCCTTACGGTTGGCAGGCTGTTGGAACTAAGCTTATGTGAGCTAGACGGTTGGAGGGGGAATTGTTGTCTTCAGATGAGTCATATGGTAATTGTCATATTGTAACGCAACAAACCCAGACACTGACGTATAACAGAACCTGGCAGAAAATAGGGTGATGGACAATAGGGTTTTCACTGTACTCATCTATGGCTAAGTTTACTGCTTGTCCGACTTGCTTCACAACTTCTACCATTTGTTTTCCAGGCTGAATAGGCACTCTATGAATCTCAATAGTTTCTCTGCGGCTGTACTGTTCACACTCGTTCGCACTTGACTCCAGCTCAGCAACCTTGTTCCTCAACTCTGGTTCTCTGAGGTTAGGTCATCGATGAAATCGAGTAGCCTAGGCACTTCCTGTGCTTGTGTGGCCAGCAATTTCTTGGTCTATTTAACCTCTTCAAAGCAACTGTTGATGCTTGTATCAAGATTACCTCCGATTCCCTTAGTGTCCTTTTTATAGTCTACACCAAGCTATAAAGGTCACCCGTTAAGTTATTACCTTGCCTAGGGATGACTCAAGAGCTTTTAGACTTCAGTGCAGGACTCGCACCGCCAGATTTGATTTTGACCCTTATAATTATTTGTAAGAGTCAAATATACACAAGCAGGGTGGAAATAAGTCTTATAGTCATTGTATTCAATCTTTAATTTGTTTGCAGATAGACTAAAATCTTTTAAACACTTACCGCAATTCTCCATAGTAGCCTGGGTTGAAGATATGGACATGAATTTAATACAGTACAAGTAAACGTCACACAACACATATTATTACAATATAAGCACAAAATGCACAAATATACTACAATACAAGCACAAAATGCACAAATATTATGGTGATCGATTTCGGTGAACCACGCTCACCTTCCTCAGACCAGAGGGATTCACAAAAGAATGGAAAACGGTGTTCAACAACTCAATTTATAGGCCTATGATCACGTGACCTCATTGGCTGGAATCGTCAAAATGGCGGCTGCTGTGATATTATTGGTTAATTCCTATTGTCTGTTACTTCTCTTCTTTTATTCGCTGAAAATACATTATTAAAAATTATTTCGGAATCAAAATTAACATGTTCATTCATTAATTTATCACGATCCTTACATTTTTCTTTAAAAATAAATAACTCTTCCCAAGCATTCATGTTACGACCCTTCTTACAAAATTTTAGAATATCTACATTTTCATCTATTTTATTCAAACTGTGGGTACAATTCAGAAGGTGTTTAGCTACATTAGATCTTTCAGGTTTATTATTTTTAAAAGCAGAGACATGGTTTTTATATCTTTTGCTAAAATTTACAGTCTGACCTATGTAAAACATATTACAATCATTACAGTTAATCCTATATATTCCTGAATTATTAAATTTATCTTCACTTTCAATATTCGGGTGTAAAATGTTGGACATAGTATTACAAGTCTTAAAAGCTACTGATAAATTGAATTTCTTAAATCTATTACCAACTCTGTGTAAACGGCCCATTGTAATGGATGGATATATACTTCTTTTGTTCTTTGTCGGATTTTTCTTTTTTAAGTGTTGTTCGTCTATCGTCTCGAATTTTGTTTTCTATTTTCTTTTTTATTCTACTTCCAATTTCATCAATCATTGATGCTTTGTATCCATTTGCAATAGCTATTGATTTTATTAAATTTATTTCCTGTTTTCTATCTGCAACACTTAATGGTATTGAATACGCCCTATATAACATACTTCTGAAGCTAGCTGTTTTGTGAGACGGGGGATGGACAGAACTGTTATTTATGGTACAATTGGTTTGAGTAGGTTTCCTGAAAATACTATATGAAAGTTTGTTATGATCACGAGTTATTTTTAGATCCAACAAGTTAATTTCATTCATAGATTCAAATTCACTGGTAAAACTAAGCTTCTGGTGGTGACAATTAAGTATATTTAACATATTATCTAAGTCATTACATGATTTCTCGTTAAACAAAACCAGAATATCATCGACATAACGGGTGTAAAATATGATATCATGTTCCTTTTTTAATTTATCTAAAATGGAGTCTTCATGATACTGTAAATAAACTTCTGATAAAATGGCTGATAGTGGACTACCCATAGCTAAACCATCGTTTTGTAAGTAAAATTTGTTATTGAAACGGAAGTAATTTTGTTTCAAGATAGTTTTGAGCAACTTTACAATTTGATTTACATACATTTTTTCATATTGTTGTTCTACAAGTTTTTCCTTAACTAAGTTAATCACTTCATCAACTGGAATATTAGTGTATAGATTACATATGTCAATTGAGGCTAACCTAGTCTTATTACACAATTTTACATGATTGACCTTATCAACAAAATCAATACTGTTCTTAACGGTATATTTATTTTTAAGGTTCAAAGCAGAAGTCAAAATATTGGACAATATCTTTGATACGTTGTAAGTAGGCGCAGATTTGAAATTTACCAGGGCCCTAATAGGTACATTAGGTTTGTGAATTTTCGGAATTCACAAACCTAATGTACCTATTAGGCCCCTGGTAAATTTCAAATCTGCGCCTACTTACAACGTATCAAAGATATTGTCCAATATTTTGACTTCTGCTTTGAACCTTGAAAATAAATATACCGTTAAGAACAGTATTGATTTTGTTGATAAGGTCAATCATGTAAAATTGTGTAATAAGACTAGGTTAGCCTCAATTGACATATGTAATCTATACACTAATATTCCAGTTGATGAAGTGATTAACTTAGTTAAGGAAAAACTTGTAGAACAACAATATGAAAAAATGTATGTAAATCAAATTGTAAAGTTGCTCAAAACTATCTTGAAACAAAATTACTTCCGTTTCAATAACAAATTTTACTTACAAAACGATGGTTTAGCTATGGGTAGTCCACTATCAGCCATTTTATCAGAAGTTTATTTACAGTATCATGAAGACTCCATTTTAGATAAATTAAAAAAGGAACATGATATCATATTTTACACCCGTTATGTCGATGATATTCTGGTTTTGTTTAACGAGAAATCATGTAATGACTTAGATAATATGTTAAATATACTTAATTGTCACCACCAGAAGCTTAGTGTTACCAGTGAATTTGAATCTATGAATGAAATTAACTTGTTGGATCTAAAAATAACTCGTGATCATAACAAACTTTCATATAGTATTTTCAGGAAACCTACTCAAACCAATTGTACCATAAATAACAGTTCTGTCCATCCCCCGTCTCACAAAACAGCTAGCTTCAGAAGTATGTTATATAGGGCGTATTCAATACCATTAAGTGTTGCAGATAGAAAACAGGAAATAAATTTAATAAAATCAATAGCTATTGCAAATGGATACAAAGCATCAATGATTGATGAAATTGGAAGTAGAATAAAAAAGAAAATAGAAAACAAAATTCGAGACGATAGACGAACAACACTTAAAAAAGAAAAATCCGACAAAGAACAAAAGAAGTATGTATCCATCCATTACAATGGGCCGTTTACACAAAGAGTTGGTAATAGATTTAAGAAATTCAATTTATCAGTAGCTTTTAAGACTTGTAATACTATGTCCAACATTTTACACCCGAATATTGAAAGTGAAGATAAATTTAATAATTCAGGAATATATAGGATTAACTGTAATGATTGTAATATGTTTTACATAGGTCAGACTGTAAATTTTAGCAAAAGATATAAAAACCATGTCTCTGCTTTTAAAAATAATAAACCTGAAAGATCTAATGTAGCTAAACACCTTCTGAATTGTACCCACAGTTTGAATAAAATAGATGAAAATGTAGATATTCTAAAATTTTGTAAGAAGGGTCGTAACATGAATGCTTGGGAAGAGTTATTTATTTTTAAAGAAAAATGTAAGGATCGTGATAAATTAATGAATGAACAGGTTAATTTTGATTCCGAAATAGTTTTTAATAATGTATTTTCAGCGAATAAAAGAAGAGAAGTAACAGACAATAGGAATTAACCAATAATATCACAGCAGCCGCCATTTTGACGATTCCAGCCAATGAGGTCACGTGATCATAGGCCTATAAATTGAGTTGTTGAACACCGTTTTCCATTCTTTTGTGAATCCCTCTGGTCTGAGGAAGGTGAGCGTGGTTCACCGAAATCGATCACCATAATATTTGTGCATTTTGTGCTTGTATTGTAGTATATTTGTGCATTTTGTGCTTATATTGTAATAAATTTGTGTTGTGTGACGTTTACTTGTACTGTATATGTACCAACACGTACTATGCTAATTAAAAAACTATGAATTTAATGTAAATTACTGTATCTTTAGTTTCGTGATCTAGTGTTAAAAACAATCAGTTTTTTCTAACCTTTGGGTAGAAAATATTAAATCTCAAGATGGTGGTTGACTTTGAGTCCATAAGAAGTAAACAGTCATGCTTGACAAGAGTTAAGGTAAAGTGTAAAACATGAACAGTAATCTTATTTTTGAATTTATGAACAATTCTGTTTCATTAAAATAATTATACTTATGATAGTTGTATTTCTTGTTATATTATACCCCTTAAAATTCTACTTAAAACATACTTAACAGGAGCAAAAACAGATTTATGCTTGAAATCGACTTTCATTTTGCTAAGCAATGTTGGTCAATTATAATTTTGTATTTTAAATTGAAAGATGAATAATGTATAGATTTAACTTTCACCTCTTATTATTTTCTTTTAATGTAATTTTTACTCATTTACTACTTCATTATATTTTTGATCTTTTATCATGATACTTAACATTATCCCCTGATAACACACAAGGTGAGCCCCCATTCTAAGAACAAAGCCTCTACTAAACATCTTCCATAGCCCCTTAGACCCGACACAGTGAGTTCCTTCAAGCCTCTCCACTCTCAAATTTGCCAAACATTTTCTCAAAAAAAGGGGAGTATGATACCAAAAGTTTGTTTGCAAAGGTAAATGGTGTTTGTTTTACCCTATTGTCTTAATTCAGTGCTCGAATATTTTCATTTTTCATGGTTTTTAGGTTTGATGCACCACTTTTAGGATAAATTACTTGTCCCTAGTTTAGATCAAAAACGCTCCTTTAGAGTGCCTTAACGATCCAAGGCAGTAGGTGGTCTTGATGTCATGAAAACCCAGTTATAAACAGAGTACTTATGAGCTTGTTCTAACTGAGGACAGTTTCACTTATTGACATGCTAAACCATTATTATTATTATTTTAATGCACCATATGCTACAATATGCAGTGTTCACTTGTACATCTTCAATGGCCACAGATTTGGATCCACTATATAATAGTCCTATTTCTCTTTTATTTGCTTTTTTTCTCAAGTCCCAACATTATGAATTATAGCTTCAATGTGATTTTTGCAGAAAATGACTCTAATTGTATTTTACAGCGAGTTGTCTGGAATAAACAGTTCATCACAGTAATTTACCATTAGTGAACTAATGAAGATAATTATTTTAGGCAAATGATGTCGACATTTGTCATGATAAACCAACATTGTTTTATTACATAAAAAAAGCATAATTATTGTGTCCACGTCAGTGACATTTTATACGAGAATACTCAAATGTTGTTGGAGAACAGCTGCCCAAATCCCATTGGTAAATTAAAATTGTTATATACAAAATTGTGTAAATAATTATTATAAACTTACTTAACTGAATAATAGAGATATTTAAAAACTTTATCATTTATACAGAGAATGTTCAACTAAGTTCACTAACCCTCTGACAGGTGGGTTTCCGAAACTAGACTGCACTTTGCCAGGTATTGACGTTTCATTCACGTCTGCCATCTTGTGTGCGAAAACAGGGAATGACGTTGAGAGATAAAATTTTCATTTGAGAGTACAACCTGTTATAAGTGGAACTAGTGGCAAAAAGATTAATTATAGCCATATACTTCAAAATCGCAGTACAAAATTCTTCCGCTAAGAGTTCTACCTGTTTTATAAACTGGTCGCACCTCGGTAGTCTAGTAGATAAAGTCGTCATCTCCTGTGGCCAGGGAGACTGTGGAGATTGGGTTAAAATCCTAGTTGGGGCGCAAAAAGTTGACTGGTGCAATTGCATTAGGACCATCCTTCCGTGTGATTAGGCCTACATGGCCTGACGAGCCTCAGGCTCATACGTTAGAGAATGGTGTGGCGACATGACAAAATAGCGGTAGCTATTTTATATTAACTATGCAATCAACAGCACCTGTAATTGCAATAGTTTTGCTCATTTTTTAATTTGTTATTCAAGTACTTGCCCTCACAATTTTTTGTTTTCACTAAACGTGTATGTGATGTTAATACCCTTCAAAGGATTAGTATGTGAGAAATTTAACCAATTTAAGACATATACAACTATATAAATAATTATTCAACTATTGTTATCATAAGTCAACATTAACTATGCTCTTTATTAATTTATCTGTACAACTAAAATATTTGTAACTCTTATTATTGAGGTTTTTGTGGTTTTATATTTTTCACAGTAAAAATTGTCACCATACTGAAAAATAAGTACTATCCCTTGTAAGGTTCTAGCCTGAACAGTATGGTATTTTAAAATTAATTGCATAAGATTCAACCATCAATATTAAATAGTATAAAAACCCTTTTTTATCTGCTAAAATAATAATAGTAATAATAATTGTATTATTATATATATTATTTATAAGTTAAATATATCTTTAACTTAAGGGATTTAATAAGTTAAAAAAAAACAAACTGAAGATATAAATCTAACTGGAAGAATAATCTAGATTAATGACGCTACGAGCCAGGCAGGAGGATGAGGATGGTCCCTTCAACCTGTGTAGGCCTACACTTATTAATGGCGCTACGAGCCAGGCAGGAGGATGAGGATGGTCCCTTCAACCTGTGTAGGCCTACACTTATTTGGAATATTACAGACTATGAATGAAAGGGCTGAAGGTACACAGGTCAGTTTCCCCAGCATGAACTTTGTGTGTGTGCGTGCGTAGGAGGACCGGTATTTAGGGTGATTGTGATGGCTTGTCTCCTGTCAATGTGAGTAGAGGGCCTATTTATTATTTTTTTACACTCTTTGTGTAAATAGGACTTTTGTATTTCAGTTTTTAAACACTGGATTTTCGACTTTGAATATCAAGCTTTAAATATTACTCCAAAAACAGTAACCCTGAGTTTAACACTTTCGCTGCTACGCCTACAACTAAGAATAAATGCCCCAGGTGCTGAAAAATTTTGTTAATGAAATTAACTTACTTGTATATAGTGAGTATCCATGATGAAATCTGAAATGTATTTACGTAGTCTGGGAGGCTGGAAGTGATGAAAAGATTTCCGTGACCGATCAGTCACGTCAGCATGTGGGTAATGCGTAACATAATTATAAGCCCCAAAACTTCATATAAAGTATGAATTACATGTTTATATTGTCAATACACTATGCCTATACTATATATAACAAATAAAAAAATAGGTAAATTACTTAAACACACCCGTACCCTGCTATATATACTAAAATACCGTACCGTACCGTACTGCTACTATGCATTGGATCCATGTCTACATTGTCTTCTTCTTGCATAACATGTTCAAATAAACGAATATTTGATGGCCCAGCCATCTTAATAAAATAACACACTTGATTATGAATATGTACAGAACTAACACTAACTTACACTAACACTAACACTAAAAAAAATCAAAATCTACAACTGAACTAAATAATAATAAAACAACTCATACTCTACACGCTACGAACAAATACAACCTTCCCTGACCGACGCTATCTTACTAATGAACAAATAATAAAGCAAGGGGCAATAAAGCATAATAATAAAGCAATTAAGAGTGGAGAAAAGTCCTTATGTCAAAACTACCGTCCAATTTCAATTGTACCTATTTTCTCAAAAGTTTTTGAATCACTAATGTTAAACCAACTTAGTAAATTCTTTGAATCAAACAATTTGTTAACTGACTCCCAATTTGGATTTAGATCAGGAAAATCTACAACTATGGCTGTTTTGAAAATTTCAGAATCAATTTTACAAGCTTTTGAAGACAAAAAATTAGTTTCCATGGTGCTTTTTGATTTAACAAAAGCATTTGATTGCATACCTTTTGACATTCTTATTAAGAAACTTGAATTTTATGGTTTAGATAATAACTCAATTGACATTTTAAAATCTTATTTGGCTGATAGGAGACAGTTTGTTTGTGTTAAAGGGAAAAACTCTGCTATGACAACAATCAGGGCAGGTGTTCCACAGGGTTCAGTCCTTGGTCCATTTCTTTTTATAATTGCCATGAATGATTTACCTTCTAATACACCAGTAGACTGTGTTATTTATGCGGACGACACGACAATTTTTGCCATTAACAAAGACCCATTAGTTGCTTCTCAAACCATACTAGATGCTCAAAATTATGTGTTAGACTGGTTTTCGGCTAATAAGTTAATATGCAACAACACTAAAACAAAAAGGATAGAATTTTCTCTAAGATATAATCGTTCGGAACATTTGGTTCAGCCAGTTAAGCTTCTGGGTATCTATATAGATAGTCAATTGAACTGGAAAGTTCATATTTTTCAGTTAAGTAAAAAGCTTTCAAGAGTAATTTACCTTTTTTGGAAACTAAAACACCTTGTAACAACTGATTACTTGAAATTAGCTTAGTTTGGTTTATTTCAATCTCATATTCAATATGGACTTATTATATGGGGCCATTCTTCTCATACTCACAACATCCTTCTGCTCCAGAAAAAAATAATCCGAATAATGGCAGGAGTGGGCCCTGTGGAGCACTGCAAACCCCTTTTTACAAAGTTTAACATTTTTACAATTATTAATTTATACATTTACAATATCCTTGTCTACTCAAAAAATAATTTACATGAATTTCATACTAGGCAAGAGGTACATCTGCACCATACAAGAAACAAAAGTACACTTGTTTCTTCACCATTCCACACCACAGGCTAGCTATAACAGGCAACTCTTTTAGAGTTAATTGTGTAAAATTTTACAATAAGTTGCCTGAGTCACTTCGTCGTGACACTAATATTAGAAGCTTTAAGGCTAAGGTGTACTGCTGGCTTATAAATAATCCTTTTTATACCTTTGAAGAATTT
Source organism: Stictocephala bisonia (assembly GCA_035578905.1). Lineage (NCBI taxonomy): Eukaryota > Metazoa > Arthropoda > Insecta > Hemiptera > Membracidae > Stictocephala > Stictocephala bisonia. The sequence goes on from JAQJVL010000887.1 coordinate 36,653, forward strand.
GTTAATTCAACAGTGACTGTTTAGGTAGTTATTGTATAGTTATTGTATAGGTTTTATCTTGATAGGTCTTAGGTTAGCCTTGTATATCATTGTGACAATGCCTATTTCAATGTAATAATTTGATCAATGGCAATAAAGTTTCTGATTCTGATTCTGGGGCAGGGGTGACCGAATGGTCACGGCCGAGTCCGAAGTATGCCGAGCGCCGTGACCGATCGGTCATTGCCGCAGTGAAAGTGTTAATATATCTGGAGAATAGTGTCATTTTATTCAACCATATGAAATTGTGTCAACTTGCCCATTAAAAGCCAAGTCCTAAATCTTAGCATCATGGTAGCATTAATATCAAAAGTGTTTTAGGTTCATTACATAAGTCTTCTGTAAAAAATACAAACTTTATAGTGATTAAATGGGTTCTTTTTTTCAGGCTATTGAAGAATCTGAAAAACAAGAGTACTTAAAACAAGAACTGTGGATCAGAGAGAAATTTGATGTAAGTGTAGTGTACTGTAGTTCTTTACTAAATTCACAGTTTAGTTGTAGAAATGAAAAACTGTCTTTCTTTACAAATTCCATTACTTATTTAAATTGTAATGTAATTTACTCTGTACAACCAACTATAATGTAGACAAATCGATTTGATACATCATCTGCACCTTTAATTATCTTACCAAAAACATTTAAACTTTTATCATGATGATCGTGTTTTTTTACAAGTTGCCTCATCAACAACAATCTTCTATATCACTGTAGAACCAACCATCTTTATACATCTCAAACCCTTTAGAATAACATAAATCTTCAGTTCTTTTGATTGGACTTTTAGCTCATTCTTGTATTTTTTAACCCTCCCTCAGTTGCTTAAAATTAGAAACGTCTTCATGGAGCTTTCCTGCAAGTTAGGGAATAACAAACATGGTTAATTTTTTAAACATTTAAAACTGTTTTTCATCTGTTTAAAATATTCATACTAATGTTTATTCATACAAATTCAATTTTTATAATTTAATATAAAAAATCTGAAATATATCTTATGGTAAATACATACAACCATTATAATATTTATTATCCTTCACAATAATAATAACATTATGAAATATCAAAAAAAAAAGATACTTAGATGACATATTTTGTATTTGGATAGCAAATTACAATGAATGTGAACAATTCTTTCAACACATAAATTCTTTGTGACCTACAATGAAATCAATCAATCAATCTTTATTTTTCGTAAGGCTTTACAAGCATTGACATAGTCACAATTTTTACAGATAGTCTAAACAAGATCAGTTATACTATAAATGAAAACAATAATACAAAAAACAAGTATTTTTTAATTGAATAGACTCTAAGTAATGAAAGTGTAAAATTAAAAAAATGTTACAAACAAAGAAAACAACAACAGTAGAATATTGTCAAATTGATAAAATTCATTTATAGAATAAAAAGGGGTTTTCACCAACCAGTTATATAATTTGTTAAAAAATATTTCTTTAGGATATGTTTCAATAGATTTCTTTAACTTGCTATAAACTTTTAAAGAAACTGTGTTTTTGAGAGCCTGTGAAAATCTATTGCAATATTATTTCTATTTATAGTATTATATGAATGAGTGTTCGTCAAAAAATTTAAATCACAAGGATTTTGTAAAATGTAGCTTAATAAATCAAAAATGTATAAATTAATTACAGTCTGAATTTTCATTTCTATGAAAATTGGTTTGCAATGCACTAAAGGCTGTGATTTAGTTTTTGCAATCACAGGCCTTCAAGGCCTATTTTGCAATATGAGAATTTAATTTATTCTGCTACAGATCCCGTAGAATATTAACCCATCTGTACACTGCTTGGAAAAATGCAAAGTATGCAGTGTACATACTCATTTTTCCTAACATACTCCTTTTTTATACAATTCATTAATCGACATAAAAGAAAAATTACCCTGGAAAATTTTTATGATATGTATTCAATATGAGAATTTCATGAAAGATTATTATCAATGAAAATTCCTAGAAATTTAACACTTGTAAAGTAATTTTTATGTGAACAATTATCTTTTTCGTAAGATCTTAAGGTGGATAAAATATTCTGTGTTTTTTCTGGGTTAAGGAGGAATCCATTACTGTTGAACCAAAGTGAAGCGTCATCAAATGTATTTTTAATAAGAATTTCAAGTTGATTTTATGTCAGTGCTACAATTAAAAAAAGTGGTATCGTCAGCAAATAAAAATGTTGATGACTGAATTGAATGTGGAAGATTGTTTATTATAATAAGAAAAAGGAGTGGACCAAGGACGGACCCCTGAGGTAGACGATCCCATTTAACAGTCACCTCCATTCTCCATTGATAAAAACCCACTGTTTACGTTTAAAAAACAGGATTAGGATTCAAAAAAATTTAACATAGGCCATGAAATTCCATAAAATTTTGTTTAAATAAAGGGTGATTAACACAATCAAATGCTTTACTAACATTGCACAGAGTAACTTGAGAAAATTTTATTTTCAAAAGATTTTATAATTTTATTAATTAGGCCATCAACTGCCATTATGGCAGATTTACCCTTTCTAAACCCGAACTGTGAGGCAGTAAAATAATTGTTATTTTCAAAGAATGTGCTTAGTTTTTCACAGACTAAGAGCTCAAATATATTTGAAAGTACGAGTATAACCGATACTGGTCGATAACTTCCAGGTTCATTTTTGGTCCTTTTTTAAAAACTGAGATATCCCGAAAAATTTTTTATCTAGAGGTCCCGAACTCTAGATATTTTTAACTGTTCGGGGAAAATCCCTTCCAGGACACAAAGATGAACACACTGAGAGAGAGGTTGAGCTAAACAGGGTACAAAAGCTTCCAAAGATTATTTGACATTCCATAAACATCAAGACTGAGTTCTTTAATCTGTTGGTGACATTGGTGACTTCCTTAGCAGATACTAGTTCCCAGATAAAACAACTTTGGTTTTCAACCTGAATGATACTGTTATTTTCTAATAATTCATTTGATGTAGTGATTGTTTCATCTATTATTTGTTTAATTGAGACATATGATTCAATAAAAAAAATATTAAACAAATCAGGTGATATGCCATGTATAAAAGGTCCAAAAACAGAGTTTTTTTTATAGTTTTCTGCGTTTTTACATTTATTTTGACTTTGCTCTATAATTTGAGCATTAAATTTAATTTTTGCCTCATGAATACATTTTAATACTGTTTTTTTAGTTCTTGGTATTTACCCTTCAATTCTAAAGTTTAATTTGCACCAGTTGATTTAATCAAAGAGTTTAAAAATAATAATTTGTTTTTCATAGAAGCTAAATCTGTAAAGTACCAACTACCATTGTTTGTTTTACTATATTGCCACGAGTTAGGTTGTGATGTGCTAATGTTTTTTGGTACTGAATGAAAATGTGGTTCGCTCAGAAAATTTTGCACTACAAATTTCTAGTGGGTCAGGGCACTGATACATAATATCTGTAAAATCAAGTCAGCAGAGAGTGGCCATAGTTATGCCACAAAAGCGCTAGCAGGGCTCATTTTGTCAGAACAGCAGAGGTTTTCAGCTCGGAAGGAAGTTTGCAGTCACCATTACACAATGTGTCAAAGACCCCTAGTTTGATTTTCTGCGCAATTATAACTGTGAAAATTATATACACCCCACAATCAACTGAATTAGATTGTTGAGGTGACTTTACTATGTGTATAGGTAAATTGGTTTTGGAAACCAAAAATTTTATTAATTTCGGTAGCAACAACCTGAACATGTTGTAAGTTATATGTCCCTATTAAGTCAAAATATAGAAACTTTTGTAGGTCTCAAGCTAAAACTAATAAACTCCAGTTTCGAGATTATCCGTCTCCTTGTCATTTAAATCAAAAGCAGCGTCATTGAATGGAAACAATATATGGTTTTTTTCAAGCAAATTTAGATGTTTAACGACATGCTCAAAATCATTCAAACTTATGATTGCTTATGTCACTACGGGATTCATTATTAATATGTTATCATAACCCTTTAGAGTGGAAGATGATAATAAATCAAAATACTTAGATATTGTGTCATCTGTAATCCATCTGCCCTCCAGAACTGACAAGCTAATAGAGAAATTTTCGTTTGTGTTTACTTCTGCATTTGAGGACTGTTTTGTATTTTCCACTATAACTTCTGGTAATTGTTAGCTGTTTAAAGATTCATCACCAGACTGACTCACATTTGAGATTTCAACTATTTTATCAACATTCTATTTTGTGGATCTTGTAAGGGATCTTGTCTTACTTAAGATGGCTCTAAAGGGAAAGAAAATATAGAAGTCATGCGACACTAGCGAGAGAAGTTGGAACTACGTCCAGTTTTTTTAGGAGAAGGAAGTTTAATCCACAGGATAGAGTACAATATAGTTCCCTGAATCATTTCCTATATTGTAAGTTTTTATTTTCAACCGTAAACCCCAATTACTCCTCCTTCCCACCTGCCGCCTTCTCAGTTTGCTACGCCCGACCTTGTCTGTCTGAATGTATGTTGAGCACAAAGGCCAATTCTTTTCAACAATTGTCAATTTTCTAGTCAGTACCGGTATTGCTGCTGTATTTTATTTCTTAACATGTTTTTATGTATTTTGTTTTTGTAAAAAATAGTAATATTTGGTTAGAAAAGTACAGTTTTTACAGCAAAATCAAATTATTCACTGATAAAATTGGGGTTCTACTAAAATATTGAATATCTACTTAAAACGTTTTCCAAAATCATAATTTTTATTAAAATCTTGTTATTTTCAAAATGGATAAATTTAATATAGTTAGGCATAGGCTTACCATACTTATATTCTGCAATTGAAGAGTTTGATTTATAAACAAAAAATACGCTTTACTAAAAACTATTGGCACAAAAAATACGATTGTGCTCTAAATATTGATTTTTATGTGGTTAAATATTTAATAAAAGGCATCAATTTGCAAAAAAACACGTTAAAAAGTAATGGTAAAAAATACTACCTGACAATTTATTTTACGTTATATAAATTTTGTATGGTTTATTAATTATTTTTAACAAAATAAAAATGATTTCACATAAACTATCATAGTTTTATGGCAATTTCATACACATACTAATTTCCAAATATTAAAAAATAGTTGAAATGTGGCCACATTTTTATTTGCTTCTGAAGTATGCTGAATGAATTACTACAATACATGAAAATAACACTATGGGGACAATTTGTTTTCCAAAAGCAGACATTTTGTTACAACAAACATTTTCGTGGACAAAGACAAAAACCGAAAGTCCACGAACAATAGTGGTGGTGGCGGCGGCGGTGGTGGGGTAAATTGTATTCTATATACCGTGGAGAAAACGTTCATCACACTACCGTAGTTAGGCAACTGATGAAGAATGGAGACCTCGACAAATAATACAGTACGTCCGATTTTTATTTTCTAGTTCTAGTTTATAGTGTGAATAAAACCCACAGATAAATTGTAGTAGTATCATTCATATACTCCGAAGCAAACTGTATATGAATGATATCAATTATAATTAAAATAATATATTATAATCTTGCTCAATATTCCCATTGCCATAAGAAAAGCAATTATTTTACTTCTACAACAGTTCTTACACAATTACTTTACAAAAGTTTTAGTTTTACTGATAAATATTTCACAGTATTTTAGGATGATTTTTTTAATGATAGGATGAATGATTATGATTCAATTAGGCCTACACAAATTACTAAATATGACGATTTGTTTTAAACACAATGTGAACATCACACAATGCAAATTTCATACAGTATAATACTTATACTGTATTTATAAAAAATAAGTGCAATATGTAGGCTACGAATGTTATGGTGATCGATTTCGGTAAACCAAGTTTACCTTAATCGATCACCATAATATTTGTAAAGTTTATATTAATATTGTATTAAATTCATCTACCAACAGGTACCATGCTAATTAAGAAAACTTTTTTAAATTTGAATTTTATTATTTTTCTTCACATTGTACAATGTTTAAATATCACTTATGTCAAGTTTTACCGTCCTAAGTCTTCGCATTGGCTGCTCAATGGAAGACACCGGGAGTGGTACGAGGTTCCCAAACACTACCTTGCTCCATGACTTCAAAGTTTTCAAAAGGATTGCCGCTCCGCCCCACCCCGTCGCACGGCTGTCATATTTTTTGTCCTTTGTTACCATTTAAGAAAAATATTTGTTTCGAAGTTTCCTTCTTATAAAAATACAAGTAAATGACCTAGCATTTTTTCTACCACAACATTAATGAACTATAATAAATTAATAGTTATTTTTTATTAAACTAAATATTAAATTAATAAACGAGTTAACATTACTGTTTTTATATGTTTTAATAAAATAAAGGTCAATAGAGGCGGTGACTTAGAATTACTTATTGCTTTGATCAAGCTGAAATTATTGAATTAATATTTTTACTGTACATATCCGTTAATGTAGTTTATATGATTTATTTCATAGACATGTTGTATATAGATTATTATTACAGTATTTGTCATGCCATAATAATGTGCACTGTCATTACGAATAAACGTTTTATGCTTTACTTTGCGGTTAGGTTATGTCACAAACCACATGGAAACGCAAATTTTAATTTAAACGAAATAAGCTATACAAAAGTAAGTATACTAATGAAGAAAGATTTTTATGAATGAAGTAGTAAAATCCATCTGCGACTAAGAAGTTCGGGTTTTCGCCACTTGGATCTCACGAATCACCGCATTTTTTAGCAATAAATTACCATGCAGGCATTTGCGCCGTCCCATATTGCGGCCAAAGCTTTAAAGATATTGATCTGAAACCAAAACTAAATTGAAACTAGATAAATTTCTGACTAAAACAACTCTATTTTTATTTTGGCACTAGTTTGAATATTGGGTAACTTCAATAACCTATAAAATCGAAATGAAGGAAAATACAAAAATTTTAAAAATCGATTCGAGTAAAAAATGTCTATCTTTAAATAGATACTTTCATTTATAATTTTACGACAGTAAATAAAGGCAGTATCTTGGACCGTGCACACAGTTTTAATTCTTCTCAGCACGGGGGTTTAGAGCCCTTTTAATGTTAAGGGACTGTTTGTTACAGACCTATGTTTAACAGTTTCAAAAGATTTGGCAATATCTTCTAATGCAACGTTATAGCTATCCTTATGTTTTTTAGCTACTGATTCTAAGAAAAATTTGAATTTATTCTCATTATAGTGACAAATTTCATTTTTTGACAAGAGGGTGGTTTCATTTGTAGAAAAAAGAAGTACTCCATATTTCACATTTTTGTAGGTTTACTTATCAACGTTAGTAACTCTTGCTGGCCAAATAGGGGATCCCTAAACTTTTGCAAAAATTAAATCATTTATAATAAACTCTTTATTGTCATGTAACTTATTTACATTCACCAATGGCGAGCTCATATTATATTACATAAAACTCTACTTTTATTCATAAACAACAATGGTAGTATTTACTACAGTTCCTTTTAATAACAATTAAATAATGTAACAGACAGACTAAATTTTTACTAAATATCGCTTGAAATAACTCATGGAACCATTTATTTACTTTGAATCTTGTGAGAAAATAACATCTTATTCAACATAAAATAAATTAGTGACAGATAATGAATGTCAAATCAGAGCAGAAGTATTGATAATATCTCTTGTAAGAGTTAAGGATTAAGTCAGCAGTACTTTATCTCTTATTAGTTATGTCAAGCAGGTTTAGTCAGTAGAACTCTATGTTGGGTTGTTCAACAGTTGAGTGAAAGGTCACAATAGTAAGATCTTCATTCCATAATAGAAGGGTTAAGCTCTGACCACTGCTGTAGTCAAGTAGTCATGTTCTACTTTTCCTCTCTTGTAAAATCATCAGAGAAATTAATATTTTTATTGAGTTTACTTTGTGTTTCTAGTGAGTATGCTCTGACCTAAGAAACTTAAAAATCAATAATACTTTTGTGAAAAATAGTTTACAAGTGTTTTAGTTTGTTTTTAAATAAATGACAAAACATGTGCTTTCCTCACTGTGGCAGTAAGTAGATTTATTAATAAATTTAAATGATTACTAGTGAAGAAAAATTAATATTTCTTGGCTCAAACTTTAGATAATACTTAGCACAAACTTTTATATCACAGCATTATATTGTTAAATCAGTTAGTAACATAAAAATCATTAAAATAACTGCACTGATAAAAACTTTAACCCTAGGTTAGTGTGGTGAGTAATAGTAACATTATTAGTGTGGTGGGTGTCAGAGACCGAAAATCTAAAAACCCTATTAAAATTGTTTATATCAAAATGTTTATAAACAAATTAGTATTTTTAGAATAAACATACAATGTTTAATGCATTTTCATTGTTTTTCATGGTTTTACAAACATTTTTGTGATTAAGAACCTTCTTTACTCTGTAGGATTGAGACCATAACGTGTTTAGTGTGGTTGGTGTCAGGGACCGAAACGGAAGTTGTGTACAATTGCAGTCGTTAAACAATAATGCCACTTCAAGGTCATGCAAAGGCTCCCCCTAGAGGAAGGTATTGAGAAGGGGAAGGGCGTATTCTTACCCGGCTGCAATATTTTCTTCTTAGAAGTACTAATTGGTCTCTCAGACCGCGCCACACTAATGTAGGGTTAACCACCAATTTTAACTGCATCAAATTTACTTTTGAAGAAGAAGAATACAATACACTTCCATTTCTTTATGTAATAGTATAAAAACATTAGTTTATAGCAAGAAAACCTTCTTTGGACAGTATTTAAATTATTATTTTATTAGCTCAGATAATATAATAGGAATTGCTCAGTCTTTTTAACATAGCAATAAAATTACATCTCTTGATGAAGATTTAGACAAAGAAATTAAATTAATATTTCAAGAATTAATAAACAGTGACTGTCCAGAAGATATAGGAGAAAAAGCATAGTATAAAACTAAATGTAACATTAATAAAATTGAAAATAATGATAACTTAAAACCTATTATAACCGTCATAATTCTATACATTAAAGGTAAATTCGAAAAAATAAAAAGAATTAATAATAAATTCAGCATCAGAACAACATTTTCAAATAGTCTTATTATTAATGGTCATACTACCTATGTTAAACCTAACAATGAAGATCCAAATTAAAAGAACATTTGTTTATAAAATACACTGTGAATGTGTTTTGTATTTCACAAGGTATGCCAATCCTATATTTTTGTTGGCCAAACATCATGACTCATTAATAAAAGAATTAATGAACATAAACAAAATATGATTAAAGAAAAAGAAAACCATTCAAAATTAAGTGAACATATTTTAAATACTAGACATAGAGTACTATGGTCAAAATCAAGTATAGTTTATGAAGAAACGAACTGGAAAATAAGAAATCTTAAAGAAGCTGCTTGTATTTTGACAAAGAAAAATAGTATTTTGCAACCAAGCATAAAAATAAATTCTATGTACATACCATAATTAAAAACTAAATTAGAAAAAGTATTAATACATCAAAAACAATCTCAACTAAATTATATGCATTTTAACTATATACTTTGTTTTGATCAAACACCTATTTATATAAAAACGTGTTTATTTTTCTTAAATCAGTCATCTGTATTTATTTCAGTTATTTGTTTTTTGTTGATTTTAGAATGTGGATTGATAATGATTTTATAAATTAAATCGAAATATATCCAGAATGTGTTTTATAAATGTATTTATGAGTAGCTAATATATTTTAATTGCTTATTAATATTGTATCGTGTAATCACAATATTTTCTCTTTACAAGCAAAACATTGCAATAAATTGCAAGAGAAAGAATCCAGTGAGAGCTGAGTTGTTATCTCACATAAGAATATCATCAAACTCGGTACACCTAACAAGAAAGTTTTGAAGTCAAAATAAAAACAAAATATCAATAATTATTAGTTACCATGTTGAACTATTTAGAAAATATGAAGCCTTTTGTCACAACATAAACCTTACTTTGCTTAGTCCTCTTAATATGTACACATTTATGGTTGTTCTCCAAAAGACTTGTGTTACAAAATGTTAATTATTTTGTATGATTCTAGGTATGGTTTCAAGAAAAAGAAGAAGAACAGAAAAAGCTTCTTGCTGAAAATGCGAGATACAAAGCATACCGAAGATACCTCAAGACACATGGAACTGGAAGAATGACGTTTGATGATTCATGATTTTGTGATTTATTATAATTCTCAGTTGTTGTACAGTCTTTATTTCCCATGTACTTGTTAAGTTGTGTTTTATATGGTGTAAAACTGACAGCGGCGTAGGTAACACTCCTGCAATCCCTGCAGTAGGGGTGCAGGTTAAGGGCTGCGACATAGCCCATGGTAATTTTTTTTATTTTATATATAAACTTCACTCGCCAGTTGACATGGGCCTACAGGCCTGTGCGTCAACTTTATTCACCCCCGTTGGCTCAGTGGGGATTCGAACCTTGGACCTTGCCCTCCGCAGTCCGAAGCCTTAGCCACTGAGCCACCACGCCGGCACTTCAACAATTAAAAAAAGGAATTGTTGAAAAAATTACTAAAAATGTAAAAAAAGAAAAAGGATGTTTACTAGGCAAAGTTAGGGCCAAGCTCTAACATTTGACCAGGCAGGCGGTGGTGCATGCATGAACAAGATTCTTTACTAGTCACCTATCCAAGAAACAGCCATGCTTGATGTTGCGCCGTGCAATAACATCGGGACCCTCCAGTTAAGGCCACTAGCTAATGGTTTCAAGATGTAGTTACACATTTAACTGCTGCTTACTCATTCATTTCCTTTTGTACCCTACAAGAACTCTATATTGTTCATTGGACACTGAAGAGTTGTTTAGCATTTTAACTTTTTAGTTACTTTTGTGTATAATATAATTATTTGTTAACAGGAGTAAAATTGATATGAATATCTTTGGTTCGAGAGAATTTTTCTGAGTTTCCTACTGATGATGAACTCTCTTTGTTCATCAGTAGTATGGAACTCCTTTTTTAAACTATGACATTTCATATTCATCTGAAGTTGTAAAAATAATATTTTTCTATTCAAATATAAAAGTGTTATTCCTTTTAGAAAGCAGTGATATTCCATTTATATTTATCAGTTATATATAGAAACAATTATACCTTGTCATGTATATCAGTTTTTTTTATATTATAGCAACTTTTAAATAAATAAATAAACTTAAATTTTGTTGAGCCACAATTAAAACTATTATTATAATAATATAAAAACCTTTATACACTTGAGTTATCCCATTCTATTTGTAGAGAAAATTATGTAGTTTTTTTTTTTTTTTGCAATAATACACTTGAAAATCCTAAAGGTAATTTTTCATAAGGTCAAATAAAAATTACAACAGCTTTTATCATATGGAAATATATTTATGTAATTGAAAAATAACATTACATATCACAGAAAACAGTAGATGCTAAATTTTGTTTTTGAAATTTGTTAATGATGGAGTATCAGATGGGGAAGACAAAGGTTATTGGACATTTGCCATCATTACGTGAAAATTACCAATCACGACGTTTCAATTTGGTAAAACCCAAACCTTTATCAAGTGCTAAAAACTAAATTACATCTGCACAAACACGATATAAAACTACGTTCCTAAACTAATAAACTTATCTACATTAATAATTATCTATATTTTAACCTAGACCATATAAAGGGGTACAACAAAATGAACTTCTGCTAAATATAAAAATATTAACAGGGTTAAATTAATATAACCAAACAGGCGCTGCCAAGGTCACGATATCAACAAAAAAATGTTAAAACACAGTTAAATTAATATTCAAATCAGACTGAAATGAGATTACATTAACTTATCATAAATAAAATAAATGGTAACTGAAAAACACTATTAATTTAAAATAAAATTAAGCATGCCCAAAAAATGATATACGAGGGCTATCCAGAAAGTAACAGACGTTTTTGAATTGTGCGGCAGTGGGCGGGGCTACAGCCGCCATCTTGGTGTCAAGACACTCTGGCGTTCAGTACGCATCGAGCTGCAGTCGCGCGCGGTCTGTACCTCTTTTGCTTGTCTCACTTTGAAAAATTAAAATGTGTGCTGCAATTGAAAATCCCACCACTTGTGAAGTGCATTCAGTGATAAGGATTTTGTTGGCAAAAAAAACCATAAACCAATTGAAATCTATCGCCAACTGTGTGAAGTTTGTGGAATAATGAGTGAAAGCAGAGTAAGGCAGTGGTGTATTGACTTTAAAAATGGCTGCACCAATGTTCATGAAGATTCTCGTAGCGGTCGGCCTAGCCTTGTGACTGAAGATTTGATGTTGAAAATCAATGACAAAGTTCGTGAAAATCGCCGTTTCACAATGACTGAACTCTCGGAACATTTCCCACAAATTTCACGAAGTTTACTTCATGAAATTGTTGTTGGGAAGCTTGAATACCACAAATTTTGTGCCAGGTGGGTTCCAAAAATCCTTACGGAAGATCACAAAAAACAAAGACTTGCTGCATCAGTAACTTTCCTTAATGAATACGACAAACATGGTAACGAACTTCGATCGTATCGTTACTGGTGATGAAACATGGGTGAAGCATGTCAATTGTGAAACAAAAATGCAGTCTATGGAATGGGTGCACACCCATTCTCCAAGAAAATGTCTCCAAACTCTGTCAGCGAGAAAGATTATGGCAACTGTTTTTTGGGATGCTACGGGTGTGGTTCTGGTTGATTTCCTTGAACGAGGGAGGATCAACAATCAACGCAGAGAGGTATTGTGAAACATTGCAGAAGCTACGGTGAGCGATACAAAACAAGCGTAGGGGAAAATTGAACTCAAAGATTTTGTTTTTCCGCAACAATGCACGTCCTCATACAGCCAATCGTACACGACAAGTCTAGGATGATTTTGATTGGGAAGTGTTTGATCATCCGCCTTGTAGCCCAGATCTGGCACCAAGTGACTACCACCTCTTTTCACGATGAAGATCTGGCTCGCAACACAGCGCTTCGATAGTAACGCTGAATTTCATGCTGGCGTTAATCAGTGGTTAAGATCTCAGGCGGCAGATTTCTACAAAGCTGGAATCAAAAAAACTTGTGTCACGTTATGATAAATGTCTCAATTTGAATGGAGATTACACTGAAAAATAGCCTAAAAGTGTAGCTTTTAAATGTATATAAGATAGATAGATACACCGGGTTGTGGTCCTGTCACCAAGCCTAGACTCCATGGCCCTTTGCGCCCCGAGCCCGACGACAGTGTCACAAGAGACCAGTCCCCCTTATGAAGGACATGATCTCCCCGAGTGTAGCCCTTCTAATATCCTCTAGTTCCAGAAAAGTGGCACCCAGAGTCCTATGCCTAAGAGATGAGAGAGCTCCACAATGACAAAAGATGTGTATGGAGTCCTCCTCACAAAGCCTACATGTGGAGTCTTCTGTTAGGCCCATCATTATCTTCATTCAAATTCAAACTTTCTTTATTCACTCATATACAATCAATATAGAAGAATGGTGTCAATACAGAATGTTGTTTGTAAAACCTTAACTTAGGAATGAAGATAACATGACAGAAAATAACAATAAAAATATTGAACATACATTGGTCCGTACTTAAAAATACATACCCGTATAATTACTACCACAGACATTTCAAGAGATATTTAATTTAAATTCATCCAGTGAGTATAGTGCTTTATTTATGAGAAAGGTCTTTAGTTTATTTTTAAATTCTGAATAGCAGGCAGCTGATGTAATATCTTTTGGGAGTTTTTTGTAAAATTTTGATCCTACGTATTTTGGTTTCTTGCAAAATAGTTGTAGCCTGTGATAATTTAGTGCTATTTCTCCCCTGCCTCTAGTGCTATAATCATGGTTATCTCCTACTAATTGTAAATTATCCCAATTTTTTTTACCGATAAAATTGTTTTGTAAATATAAAGCCCATAGACAGTCATTATATTTAATGATATAAAATGTTCTTTGACTGAGGTTGTTTTTCCAAGGTTCAGAATTATTCAAATGGCCTTTTTCTGTAATTTTAATATTGAATTTAGATTGTCGATAGATGTGGCCCCATAGAGAGATATACCAAAAGATATAATTGAATGAATGTAGGCAAATTATATTGTTTTTAAAGTGTTTGAGTCTAAAAAATGTTTTAATCTAGATAGCGCAAATATCCCAGATGATATCTTTGATGCAACTTTATTACTATGAATACTCCAGGATAGGAATTTATCTATTTCCAATCCTAAAAACCTTATGCAATCAACCTCCGTTCGGTGTTTCATTAATTTTTATTGTTGGGTTAATCGGATCTTTTGTTTGATAAGTTTTAAAATTAATAAAATTTGTTTTATTAGGATTTAACAACAAATGCTTTTCATTAAAATAATTTACTAATTTATTCAAATCTACCTCACATGCAAACTCTAATTCAGTTTTAGAGGAAGCAGATATTTTAAGATTAGCGTCATCAGCGTAAAATATAAGTTGGCTACCTTTCAACAGTTCCGGTAAATTTCCCATATAGCAAATAAATAATAGAGGACCTAAAATGGACCCCTGCGGTACTCCATATTTTACAATTCTGAACTTTGATTGATATAATATTTTCATATTTTATTATTCATATAATCAATTTCAACATATTGCTTTCTGTTACTAAGATATGTTTTTAACCAAGTAAATGCTTGTTTATAAATACCAAGGTCAAATAATCTTGATAAAAGCATGTCATGATTTAATGTCAAAGGCTTTAGTGATATCCATAAATATACCAACTACTTTTCATTGTTGTCCATACTGTCAATAATTGATTCAATGAATTCTGAAGCTGCCGACAAAACTGATTTACCATTTCGGAAACCATGCTGACAGCTCTCTAAAAGATTATTTGTTTCCAGATAATTAACTAATCGATTGTACATAGCCTTTTCAAATATTTTTGATATGGATGAAAGTAACGCAATTGGATGGTAATTTTGCACTTCAGAATTATTGCCTTTTTTAAAGAGTGGTTTTAATTTTGTGATCTTTAATTTATCTCTGAAAAATTCCAGATATAAACGACGAATTTATTACATGAGTTATAGGTTTTAATAATACAGAACTAGCTTTTTTAAGAGCATAACAGGGATCTCATCAAAACCCGTACTCACTGAATTTTTCAGACTGCCGATTATATTACTTATCTCTTCCTCATCAACAGGTTTACATCTAAAAATATTGTTATTAGGTTTAGTTCCTGGCATTCTACTAGCAGTCTTAGCAGCAAGTACTGTACTAGATTAGGAATAACACAGTCATCAACCAGATCAGCAAAATAGTTATTAAAAGCATTACTAATTAAATAAGGGTCAGATTGTAAATGGTTGTCAATTTTTAAATTGTAATTTTGATTCTTAAATGTTGACTTTCTAGTTTCAGAATTAATAATCTTCCATGTCTCTTTGTAAATATTTGAAGCATTGTCAATTTTGTGATTATAATATTGCCTTTTAAAGGAAGTCACTTTCTTTCTGAAATTTTTATTCATTTTTCTTATTTGTTTGTGCTTGAGTTTGCTTTTTGTTTCCCTAGCTAAAATACTAAAATCAATAATATTTTCTTTTTTAATTCAGTAGGAAATATTTTTTTGTTAGTGTGATCCCTAGTAATTTTTTTGGGAAAATATTGATTAAAATAATGTTTATTGAAAAACGTGGTATTTAAAATCTACTGGAGCTGAATACAAAGAGTTCCATGTCTCAGTATTCAAAGCATCTATAAAACTGTTGATATTATCTTCTGAAAACTTCCTAGAGTACTAGATTAGGAATAACACAGTCATCTACCATATCAGCAAAATAGTTATTAAAAGCATTACTAATTAAAAAAATGATTGAGTTTAGGCTATGAGATTTATTAGTGTGAATAGTTAGAAGCAGGCCGTCATGGTCGGAGAGCTGAGTATTAATACCAGCCATTTTAAAACTTTTTTTATTAAGATCAGTAAAAATATTATCAATAGTGCTCACTGTTGTTTCTGTTACCCAGGTTGGAAAATCAACAATGGAATCAAAACAGTTTGCAGTAATTACATTAAAAAGCCTATTTCTATTTACATCATCATAATTCAGCATATTGACATTAATATCTCTTATAATTATACAATGTTTTTGTATTTAGGAGTTAAGGTCTCAAATAAAATGTTGATTTAAAAAAAAAAAATTCTACTTCGTGTTTTTTTATAGGATTTCTGTAGAAACCAATTAATAACAATTTGGAAATTTTAGATGGCAAAACTTTATAATATTCTACTCCGCAACATTCAAGTGTAAATTCAGATAACATCAGAAATTTATTTTATTTTTTTTTTAATTTATACCGTTTCTAGTCAGAATGATAACTCCCCCTCTCCTTCTTTCCTTACGTCCATAAAATGAAGTAACGTTGTAACCTCTTATATTAAGTCTTTCAATAGAAGAACTGACCATTTTATGTTCGGTTAGAACAACTACAGATGGATTCAGTTCCTCTAGGGTTATTGCAAGAGAATCAAGGGAAGACCTTAACCCCCTAATATTTTGGTGAAAAATTTTGAAATCTTTATTTATATGCGCATTTACTTTAGGCCTAAAAAACTATTGCTTACACTTACATCGTGGGTGTTAAAAAGTATAGAAACATCTGAATGGTGGCTCTCAACAAACATTGCCACATCACTCCCACTGCTGGCAACACTCCCACTAAAGAGACTTAGACCCCCCTCATCACTTGACACTGGCGAGGACAGCAAAGGCTGAGGACAGTCGGGAGAAGAGACATCAATGACTGGAGGGACCTGGTCAGCGGATTCAGAGCCTTGATTTGATTGTTGCGGCAGAGTGACGATCTGATGAAGATAACTCATAAAGTCTGAATATGAGAGACTATTGTAGAGGTTGTTCCCCGAGGCTTCGCCACAGGTCACAATAAAAATGGAAGCTCTAGTAACTTGTCTGAATTTGTTAAGATTGTCAACAAAGAGTTGTGGTGATAGACGATCCCTAAAACACCCCATAGGCGAACAGATTAAAGTTTTAAAATTTCGTTTCTTGAAGTCATGTGACAGTTGTTCGAAAGCTAAATTGTAGTTGTTGTTATAATACTTGTAGTTTTTTGAGTTAAGAAAATATTTAGGTTTAGTTACAAGTCCATACACGGCTGATCCTTGGTTAAGCGTTTGGCAAGTTAAGTGTGAAGCACAGTAGTCTGAATTGTAGGGCCTTCCAAGTTTTTGCTTGAAAATTGCAGCAACCCCTTGACTCGTATGTTTAATTTCATCAAAATCGCCGGATATACAATGCCCAAATGCAACCTTACTATCACTGCAGTATTTATCAATAAGGTCACTCATGTTCGCCTCAATCACTTCAGTGTCAGCAACATGTGTAACTTTTTGGGGTGTATTTAAGACAGTAGCGGATATTGCCTGAGTGGAAGAGTAAGAAATATAAAACCATTTAGTGACTGCATCGATAATATAATTGGCTAGCTCAGTTTTGCCAAAATTATTTAGGTGGAGACCATGTTGTGTAAAATGGAAGCGTTGTAGGTTAGTTAAGTCAATCAAATGCACATTTTTGAGTCTTGCTGTTACTTCCATGATATAATATTTACTGTGTTTAGCTCAATATTAATAGGATGGTTTAATGGTTTGTCAAACCGAGCTGGAATTGTAGTCAACAAGATCAGCCTTTATTTACTTTTTTGTTCATATTCTACATGTCTGTAGATATTGTCAAAGTCGGAAATGAGGCTGTTATTTGTTCCACCAATCACTATTAAAGGAGTTTTGTTCTCAATAGATGATGAG
Source organism: Stictocephala bisonia (assembly GCA_035578905.1). Classification (NCBI taxonomy): domain Eukaryota; kingdom Metazoa; phylum Arthropoda; class Insecta; order Hemiptera; family Membracidae; genus Stictocephala; species Stictocephala bisonia. Next base: position 54,516 of record JAQJVL010000887.1, read on the forward strand.
TTAATCACTTGGAGCAAGGTGGTATTGGCTCTAACATACCCAAAAGTATTCATTTTTCCAAAACTCAATGCTTCCACTTTTCTTGCAACATGCCTTCCTTGACTATCTGAACAGATCATCAATTTCAGGTGTGGAAACAACATATTTGACTTATTACTAGCTTTTCGTCCAAAACTAGTTTTTGATTGACAAGTAGTTTTGCTTTTAGATCTTAGTTTAAATTTAGAGGCAGTTTTGTTTTTGTCTTTCAAGTTCTTTAGGTAATCTTAAGCTGGGTGATGATTGTCATCATTCAGACTGTCTTTTAGCACTTCAAATCTGTTTTGAGTTGTGATATTGGTCTGAGTTGGTGTATGCTAAGTGAAAGGTCTAGTAGATTTTGACTTTACTTCAGTCCAGGGGTTATCAAAACATATTTTTTTCCTTTGTGGTGGGTTGGCATTGTTTGCTGCTCTGTCGTGAGATTTTTCAGGTGGTTCTGTGGTATTTCAGGTTTTTTAATACTAATGCAATAAAATGTTTCGTTATCTAAAGAGGAGTTATTTACCAGTACATAGGCCATCAAAGATCGCTTGTTAACTAGTTGTATTTCTGTTAGTGTGGATATCTGGATACGTTCCATATTGATTATATTGTTATTCACAATGTCGTTGACTAAGGATTCAATAACCCAACACATGCAAGTACCGCAGTCATAAGAGTTGGGCTGTTGAGGCGAATCAACAGAGATGACTGTAGCTGCCAAGGTCTCCCCTCTTAAGTAGCTAGAGAACTTAATTGCAACTTTTCTGGCTGAGGATAGGTTGTAGTTTTGGAGAGAGTCAAAATGATAGAATTTGTTTTCAAGTTTATTATACAGTAGGCAACATAAGACATATTTATTTCCCATTTTATACAAGTTGTACATAAGAATTGTCAATTATATTTTCTTAACTAATAACTAGGTATATTCATAATAATAATAACATACAATTCCTTACAATTTAAATACTAAAAATTTACAAGTCACTATCTGCATAGTTTGGAATAGCTTCATACACTAATTGTACATCAGCAAGAAAGAATTCATCTAATGTATAAAATGCATTCGTTATCAAATACTTTTTTAATCTTTATAAAAAACGTTTCTCAAAAATAATATTTTTATTGTGTCTAAATAACTTATTTACTATTTTACATATCATATAAAAAGTGGATTTTTCTAGTTTACTTGTGGAGTGTATTGTATTGGATATGGAATAAAATATTTCCTTGTATTGTGAACACAGTTATTAGAGTTTTTAGAATCTTCTTTATTTTTTACATAATACTTACTTAGTTCCCAAATGTACAGACTTGTAAGTGTCATTATTTTGGCAGAAGTGAACAATGGTCTACAGTGTGTTTTTATAGATTAGTTAAAAATTATTCTGAGAGCTCTTTTTTGAATTTTAAATATTCTATTGAAGTTTTGTCTTGTTGTACTAACCCATATTATTAGTCCGTATGCAATTAAACTTTGAAAGTTTGAATAATATACTGTTTTCAATATATCTATATTAACACAAGTTGATAGCACTTTGAGAGAAAAACAAGAAGAATTTAGTTTTTTTTCTAGGTAATTAGTGTGAGCCGTATAATCTAATTTTGAGTCTATGTATACACCAAGGAATTTGATATATGGCTCACTTGTTATTTCACCTACGAATGAAATTGAGTCCAAATTAGAAAACTTAATCAATTTTGTTTTTGGTGGGTTTAATTTTAGCCCATTAAAAGTAAACCAATTTTGTAGGTCTTCCAAACATTTGGAAACATTAGAACCTAAAGCCCGTGGATTGCTATTTCTGACGGGCAGAAGTGTCATCTGTGAATTGACATATAGATGTATTGGTAGATTTTATTGAAAATGCAAGATCTGCCATGAAGATTATAAAAAAAATTTGTCCACTGTAACCTACCGTCTCTGTGATTAGTTACATTTTATTAAGTTTCTTGTTAATTTGATAAAAAATTATGCAAATTAAATTTATTTGTCTTATCTCAGGGTTATATTTATGGGTAAATCGGTGAGGCTGTAAATTACAATGAAAAAGACTATTGTTTGAACAAGCTAATTTATTACATTCTTTGATTTTTTAATTTAAATATATGAAGTTAAATCTTACAAAATTGAAAGTTATTTATTTAAAAACTGATCTCTAAAACATGGTTAAATTTAGTTATAGCTAAAACTTATCTTTATATTTTTCTTCTTGTAATGCTGAAACTCCACGTGGTTTGCTTCTTCTAGGGTCTATTTGAATATGATCCGTTCACTACCGATATAAAAATAGTTTCAACTTGTAAATTTTACAATTTCCCTAAACATTTTACTAGTGTTTCAGAAAACTGAACCAAACAATATTTAAACGACTAATTTGGTTTTAAACTCAAGCGGACACCCGTGGTCACAAATGAAATTTGGCTGCTACATCAACGCGGCTTGGAGACTTGCTCCTTACGGGTCTTGACTTAAAATGAACGATGCTGAGTGAGTTAGCGTGGGTTACCAGTCCGTTACAAGAAAGGGCTTCGGGTTAGAGGCTACTTACCGTCAAACAATAGCGTCTCTCATCTACATTGGACTCAACCATCGTACTGTGTCACCCTGACACTCCTTTGGACTGTCAGATAGACTCGTCCCATGCGACGCAAGACTGCACAGGCCTGCCCCACCCGTCTAGACAACAATACTTGGAATGTGTTTACGTCTCGGACGACTGCCATGGGACAAATATGCCTGTCCACTTCTCTATACTTGCTGGTTATTAATTTACAATGAATTCCGAATATTATTTGAATGTTCGGTATTTGTTTTAATTAAATGTATCTATTTCTTCATTAAAATAATTTATTATTTATTTAATTTAATTAATTTATTCGTCAATTTGGTGGACCTGTTACAGTACCCCCCGATTTTTTGCGATGTGCGATTAGCGCAAGTCAAAAAAATCTAAATTTTTAACATGTTCCGCCTAAATTGTCGGTTATTGTTCAGATAAGTTTTAGTTTTACAATATTGACTATATCTAGAATGGACTAAATTTATCTATTAATATACAATACAATTCTAAATCTCATTCGACAAATTATATAATCAACAAATCATGATTTTTTCTTATACACAAAGAATTCATGTAAATCAATAATCACTAAATGTACTCAATTACATTATTAAGTTTCATTTATATAAAACAATTGAAATTATTTGTTATCAATTTATAACAAGACATCTTTAATGATTCTTTGTCATTAATGCACGTTGTCATTGATATTAATTATCTTGTAGTTAGTTATAAAAATATTTCAATGAAATCAAGAAATTTAAATTATTATTTAAGTTATTAATCAAATATTGAATACTGATGAAAAATATATGAGAGTTGTTAACAAGTACAATTGTAATTCTGCATCATCAATGGTTGAACATTTATATGTTATTCATACCCTTATTTCATTATCTATGGATTACAATTGACTTAATAATAACAACAGTATTTCAAAACATACACAAATAAAATTTCATTTAAATACTGTTTAAAAATATTCACAAGATTAAAAACATTATTCAACATCTTCAAATAGTAATATCATTATTCTGACAGGTGATCATAAAATAGTAAATACTTTGGTTTATTTACATCAAAACCCTTCAATCGTAAAGCCATTCAAGTTATTTTGTCATTTATGATTATGATTTGACAGAATGTGTATACATGTTGTCCATTAATTAATGGTGACATACAAAATTATTCAACTAAAAGTATTTCACATGAAAACATGTATTGCTGGTAGCAATCAATTTAAAAATGATCAAAGTTCAAAAATTTATTTATTCTTGATCAAGTTTCTAATGTCTTATTAATGAAGTCAAAACAGTCAAGTGATCATTGTTATATATCACTTAGTTTGTCATACTAACACTTTTTTATGACAAAGCATAAAATAATTAACTCCGATTTCACTCTTGTAGTAGTTCATATTAAAGAAGTAGTTCATCTGTTACCTTATTGTCGTTTCTCATTGTCACTTCCTAGAGTGTCCACACTATCATTTGTGTCACTGAGTGTCCATTGGTGTCACTGAGTGTCCATTTGTGTCACTGTCAATTTTTTTTCAGAGCAAGACCATCTTACCTGAACATATCATTTTGATTACCTTTTCTATTAAATAATACATAAAACATGATTTAATTATCGGTTATTAGTTATAACAATGGTTTCAATTCAATATACAATTAAATGGAGTGAAACATTATTTACAAAACAATTACACATACTCATGATTAATCATCATTTATCCTCCCTATCTTCACTTGTGTATACATACATATTGCTTGTGCATAGAGTTTCAATTATTTATACATTTACTGATGCTGCTTTGGCATGTTTTAAGTTGACATATTTAAAATCAATTATCATTATTATATTTACAAAGTTTTCCATAAATCATTACTGGTTATTCATTACCAGTACTGTGATAATGAGTCATATTTGCAATTACATTTTACTCATGTCAATTTGTGATTTCTATCACTATTCTTTGCATTAATGACAATTACAATAATTACTATCAAAAATTGTAATCACATGTTTACAATATTTCATTCTTTTCCTTCAATGTATTTTTTAAATTACTAATCTATTGGTGTCTGCAACATGACTCTAGTAATGAGGCTAGCCATGCTACAGGTTACTTTAAGCTATGTCTTTAGGCTCAATTGCCAAGGCTAACTGACACCTTAAACTGAAATACCATGCCATTTTGTGATGAATAGTGTACTTTGCGTTAATTAATTTTGAATGTGGCTGGGTGTAATTAGGGTCGAATTGTCCTACTATTGATCACTGGCTCATCACCTTTTACAAAGTTACATAAGTACAAAAGAATACATACAAATACAATGTATGTCTTTGAGTCATATCAATATAAGTATAAACAAGTTGTAATAACAAAGTATTACAATAAATCTCCTTACATCATCTTGGTTTAACATAAGTATCATATTATTATCAATGTCATATTCAAATCTGTTATATACATCTTACTTCTTTACATATCTCATACTATCATTAATGTTACATTCTTTCAACTACTATGTGTTTATTATTATGACATCTTTAGGTATTTTTCTTTTAATAGTCACTTTTATAATTTATTTATTTATTTTTTTTTTTTTTATACAAATCTCATATTATTATTAATGTTACATTGTTTCAACTACTATGTGTTTATTATTATGATATCTTTAGGTATTTTTCTTTTAGTCAGTCAATTTTACAATTTAGTTTTTTATACAAATGGGATTGTCCGAGGAAACTAGTTTATTTTTTACTAATTTTTTTTTTTTTTTTATGTTTGTAGTCTGAAAAGCCTGAGTTATTACAGTACTTTATTACATAATTAACAATGTCATCTTTGTTTAAATTATAGTTTCCACCCCCATCAATCCATTTTCACATTCCCTTTGTTTATCTATTCCCCAGTACTTGCTTATAAAATCCATTTCAAACTCAAAGAAGTCACTCCATTCGTCTAGTCTGTTTCTGATCATTTTTAGTTTTTCATTAACATAACATTTAAAGTCATCTATTTTACACTCAAAGTCAGTGTTACAAAGTGTTAACGTTTTTTCTATTTTGTCATCTATCATTGTGTGTAGATGTCCTATTTGCTCTTCTACTTTATCATTTACTCTAGGCCTACTCATTTGATTATTTAATTCATTGACTACCTCAGTTGGTTTTACATTTACTTCTATGCATTTATCTAACAATGTTCTATTTATTTTACCTAGTCTGTCCTCAACATCATTTATTTTGATAGTTTGTTCCCTATCTTTATTATTTACTTCATTCATGATACTATTTTCCTTTACTTCACTTTCTTTATTAAAGTCTATTTTTACTTCTTCTATCTTACCGACAAAGTTATCTTCAATCTGACTTGTCTTATCATTAACATCTTTTATGAGCTCATTACATTTCATATTAGTTTCATTATTTAACTTTATCACGCCATCACTCACTTCTTTAATCTTAACATTTGTTCCACCTAGCCTAACATTAATCTTATCAAGTTTAGTATTAATGTTATTATTCATGTTTAACAACAAATCCATTATATTTGACAATAGTCTGTCCTCAACATTATTTATTTTGACAGTCTGTTCCCTATCTTTATTATTTACTTCATTCATAATATTCCTTTCATTTACTTCACTATCTTTATTAAAGTCTATATTTACTTTTTCTATTTGTTTGTCTAGTTTATTTTCAAACTGACTGATCCTATCATTGAAATCTTTTCTGAGCTCATCAAATTTCATATTCTTTTTATCATTCATCTTTATCATGTTATCATTTATTTCATTAAGTTTAGTATCAAAGTTAGTATTCATTTCTTTAAGTTTAGTTTCAACGTTAGTATTCATTTTTGACAACAAATCCATTATATTAGATAATGTATTTTCCATGTTTGAACTTGGCCTATCCATATTATGTTTATTATTTTGATTTATTTATTCAACAAGTTCAAACATATAAAAATTTTCAATTTAAAAATTCAATGAATTAATTCAATAAAATAAAATTCAAAAGATTCAAAAATTTCAAACAAAATTATCTTTAAACATATTTAAATACATTTAACATATTTGAAAAATACTTTACAGCCCCACGTGGTTGGTCGCCAATCTGTAACCTACCGTCTCTGTGATTAGTTACATTTTATTAAGTTTCTTGTTAATTTGATAAAAAATTATGCAAATTAAATTTATTTGTCTTATCTCAGGGTTATATTAATGGGTAAATCGGTGAGGCTGTAAATTACAATGAAAAAGACTATTGTTTGAACAAGCTAATTTATTACATTCTTTGATTTTTTAATTTAAATATATGAAGTTAAATCTTACAAAATTGAAAGTTATTTATTTAAAAACTGATCTCTAAAACATGGTTAAATTTAGTTATAACTAAAACTTATCTTTATATTTTTCTTCTTGTAATGCTGAAACTCCACGTGGTTTGCTTCTTCTAGGGTCTATTTGAATATGATCCGTTCACTACCGATATAAAAATAGTTTCAATTTGTAAATTTCACAATTTCCCTAAACATTTTACTAGTGTTTCAGAAAACTGAACCAAACAATATTTAAACGACTAATTTGGTTTTAAACTCAAGCGGACACCCATGTTCACAAATGAAATTTGGCTGCTACATCAACGCGGCTTGGAGACTTGCTCCTTACGGGTCTTGACTTAAAATGAACGATGCTGAGTGGGTTAGCGTGTGTTACCAGTCCGTTACAAGAAAGGGCTTCGGGTTAGAGGCTACTTACCGTCAACCAATAGCGTCTCTCATCTACATTGGACTCAACCATCATACTGTGTCACCCTGACACCCCTTTGGACTGTCAGATAGACTCGTCCCATGCGACGCAAGACTGCACAGGCCTGCCCCACCCGTCTAGACAACAATACTTGGAATGTGTTTACGTCTCGGACGACTGCCATGGGACAAATATGCCTGCCCACTTCTCTATACTTGCTGGTTATTAATTTACAATGAATTCCGAATATTATTTGAATGTTTGGTATTTGTTTTAATTAAATGTATCTATTTCTTCATTAAAATAATTTATTATTTATTTTATTTAATTAATTTATTCGTCAATTTGGTGGACCTGTTACACCACATATAGATTCTTGGGGACAGCCCATTTTGCTCCTTTCCCACTTCGAGTAAATAATATGTTCCCACTGTGGTTTACATTTTTTACACAAACCCTTTGGTATCTGTCTCTAAAATATGATTCAAAAAGACTACATGCGACACCCCAAATTCCAAAGTTATCCATTTTTTGTATCAAGATGGTTCTGTGTATGGTATCGAACGCCTTAGTAAGGTCACAAAAAAATAGCTACAGAAGAAAATTTATTTTCAATACTGTTATATATCAGATCTGTTAATTTTAAGATGGCATCAACTGTAGAGAGGTCTTTTCGAAAACCATATTGTTCTTTATTGAGAATATTATGTTTTGCAAGGAATGGTAGTAATCGATTTAGTATTAGACGTTCTAAGATACTTGAGGAAACTGGTTGTAAGGAAATAGGACGAAAATTATTGAAATCAGAAGGGCCGTTTTTCTCATTCAAGGGTTTTATAATGGAATATTTCATTAAGTTTGGGAAAACGCTGAGAGATAGAGAGAAATAAATCTGAGTTTTAAAACAGGATTATTTCCTCAAAAGTTAAAGTTTGCAGTTGTTATTCCTATTCATAAAAGTGGCTCAACATCAATTTGTAACAATTTCAGACCTATTTCTTTGATATCAACTTTCTCCAAGGTTATAGAAAAAATAATGAAAGAACAATTGTTAAAATATCTAGAAATGACTAATTTTTTTAGTAAAAATCAGTTTGGATTTCGAACGGGACTGAACACAGAAGTAGCTTTGTTAAAATTTGTAACTGAAGTAATTAAGGGTATTAATGATGATAAGAAAGTAAGTGGACTGTTTTTGGACATTAAAAAGGCTTTCGATATGGTTGATCATACAATCCTCTTGGAAAAGTTATACAATTGTGGAATACGGGGTCTAGTTTTTGAATGGTTCAAGAGTTATCTAACGGGCAGACGGCAATGTGTCAAAATTAATAATGTATATAGTAGTGAGGGTAAGATATTATTTGGAGTTCCACAGGGATCTGTATTGGGAGCAATTCTCTTCTTAATTTATATAAATGATTTGTGTACAGCAAGATTTAAGGGGCAGGTTACATCTTTTGCAGACGATACCGCATTCAGTTATGCTGGGGAGAGTATAGAAAACATAAAAGATGGTATGATATCTGATCTCAAATCAATTAGATGGTGGTTTGCTAAAAACAATCTAGTGTTAAATACTGAAAAAACAAATTTTATTATTTTTAGTCTGAAGAAAACTAGCAATGAATGTAACATACTAATTTACAATTGCATAGATTGTTTGGGAATCGAAGGGAGTTGCTCAAAATGTGCAGATATAAAAGAAGGGAATCAAGTTAAGTATTTGGGAGTCATAGTGGATAAAGATCTTACATGGAAAAAACAAATAGCCTATTTATCCTCTAAACTGTTAAAGGGGGTCAGAATTTTCTATTTTTTACGTAATATCTGTCCTATGAAGATACTGAGATCTATATATTTTGCACTAGTGCAGAATAGACTAGAGTATGGGTTAGTATGCTGGGGTGGGATTTATAAGTCGTCTTTGAACTCTATATTAGTTATTCAGAAACATTTTGTCAGATTGATTTTGAAAAGAAACATACGAGAAGCTTCTTATCCCTGTTTTTTAGAATTAAAACTACTTCCATTAAGAAATTTATATGTGTATAAAGTACTTAAAGTTTTTTATTCAAGAAGTGGAAATTTAATTAATTTAGAAAATATCAACAAGCAAAAGTTAATAAACGCAGATTGTTTTCAAATTCCGAAGCCAAAAAGTACGTTTTATACTAAATGTTTTAATTTCACTGCTCCAAGATTATATAACCAGATACCAATTGAAATAAAACAAGCGTTAAATAGAAATGTATTTTTGAAGGGGATTAAGAACTGGTTAATGACATTAGAGAAGATTGAGGATTTATTTGTCATTCTAAGTTAAAGCTTCATTTTGTAGATTAGTTTCTTATAGTAGACTGTTATTGTAGGCACAAATGCAATTTCTTTTTTAGATTAAATATTTTTCTTGTAGTTTTTATTTTATTGTAAATAATAATATGTAATATAGGGAAAAAAGGAAATTAGTTTTGTTAGCTACCGTTGAATTTTTATTTTGAGTGATTTATTAGGAAGGAACCCCAAAACAGGCTGTATATGCCTCAGGGGCCCTATTTTATTGTCTCTTGAGTGTATAAGTCTTAAAAATATTTGTGCTATTTATGTTTGCTTAGCTGTATTTGAGTATAGTTTTATTTTCTGTTTCTTGAAAGGCAGCCTGGTGAGAAGGACATTCATATTTGTCAAATGTAATGTATGTGTATTGTATATATAAGAGATAATAAATTCGATTTATTATTATTATAAATTAAAATGTAAGTTAGATGCGGTGCTATTATACTTGATACATATTTAATAAGAAACATAGGCACCTCATCCTATCCCGCAGACTTCTTGTTTTTTATTAGATTGATAACAGATATCATCTCAACATCATTTATAGGAGTCAAAAATAGGGTTTATTCCACTCGGTTACGGTACTCAACACAGCAATTTAGAGCAACTTCTCTGTTTGGGGCTAGAGTCAGGCTGTTTGAAACTCCCAGGAAGTGACTATTTAACAGATTAGCAGCTGAAATACCTGTATTTATAACATTCCTATCATCCTCCACCTGTACGTTACTTATATTAGCGGAAGACTTTCCCAGTTCATGATTAACAATTTGCCACGCAACCTTAGAAATATTATCAGCCTTGTTAAGTTTATTATTGTTATGTTCGAGCTTTGCAGCTTTTGTTAGTTGTCTTAATGTTCTTTTACATGATGTGTATTTTGCTCTAAAATAATCGCTATTCCCATATTTTTTAAGTAGTATAAAAAGGTTTCTATTTTCTTTACTTAGTTTTATAATGTCATCTGTGATCCACAGTTTTTTCGCAGTTCTATATTTGTTTGTGCTAATTCTTTTTGGAAAACATTTGTTGAAATGAATAATAAATGTATTTAAAAATGTTTTGTATAAAATATTTACAAATTTACTATTGTTAGTGTTTTTTACCACATAGAGCTTAGCCCAGTTCTCTTCTGCTAAGCTTAAACAAAATTGGGCAATGTTAAACTCTGTAAAATCTCTGGATGACAGTACAGGTGTATTATTAAAGACTAAAATATCATCCAGGGATAATTGAGCTATTACGGCTAAATGATCGGAAAGTCCTGGGTCAATAACTGTTTGAAACGCAACTTCTTACATGCATAAAGGCTTGTACTTTTGAAGTCGGGAGCTATGATAAAAATATAAAGAAATTGAAACCTTGGATTACTGAACACCTTTGTATGAGAATAAATAAGAGAAATATGTTGTTTAAGAAAGTAAAATTAAGGCCTAATGATACACACTTTAGAAATTATTATTTTAATTTTAGAAATAGACTCAGGAATGATATCAGAATAGCAAAGAATTCTTACTACTCTAAGATATTAGATAGTAAATCCCAAAATCAGAAGGCGTTATGGAATACAGTAAAAGAAATTACCGGACAAAGTGCAAATGTAAATAGATATACTTTAAATATAGATGGTGAAATTATTGGTGATCCGGGTTTGGTAGCGAACAAATTCAACAACTATTTCCTTTCTGTAGTGAGCGAAGTAGTAGATGATTACTCAGTAAACGACGAGTTTGCGAACTTAAGTTGCAATAGAGTTTTTACAGACTACCACGAAAGACGCTCATTTATGCTCGCGCCTGTTTCAAATCAGGAAGTGGAGAGTGCAGTAAAGACATTAAGAAACGGTAAATCCTCAGGGATAGATGGTTTTGGGTCTGATTTTCTAAAGGTAGTTTACCCGACCATTAAGGATGTATTAACTTTCCTTATAAATCTGAGCTTTACAACAGGCACATTTCCAGATAAATTAAAAGTAGCAGTTGTAGTGCCAATCTTTAAGAAAGGGGTTGCTACTGCATGCTCTAACTTCAGACCGATATCTCTGGTTTCCGTTTTCTCTAAGGTATATGAAAAAATTATGAAAAAAAGGATGTTGGATTTTTTGAACAAAACTGGGTTTTTCTCGTTAAATCAATTTGGTTTTAGGCTTGGGCTAGGTACAGAAGTAGCTTTATTAAGTTTCATGGATAAAGTAAACAATGGCCTTAATGACGGTAAATATGTTAGTGGCCTCTTTATTGACATAAAAAAGGCATTTGACACAGTAAACCATAACATTCTCTTGAATAAGTTGTACAATTATGGATTTAGAGGAATTACATACAATTGGTTTAAAAGTTACTTAAGTAATAGAAAACAGTGCGTTAAAATAAATGGGATATTAAGCGAAATGGGAGAGATAAGCTGTGGGGTACCTCAAGGGTCAGTTTTGGGAGCTATCCTGTTTATAATTTTTATCAATGACCTCTGCAATGCGAGATTTAACGGCGCATTAACAGCATTTGCAGACGACACTGCCTTTTGCTATGTAGAAAATTCCTTAGAATCTGTTTTTACCAAAATTTGCGACGACCTAAACTCCCTTAACTGGTGGTTCCATATTAACAGGTTAGTACTAAGTACGGAAAAAACTACCTACATAAATTTTTCTCTCAGGTAAAATAAACCGTTCCAAAGAAACCTTTTGTATAAATTCAATAATTGTTTGCTACGTAGCACAATGTGCAATGATTGTTCGAAAATTCAGCCAAGCACAAACATTAAATATTTAGGAGTAATATTAGATCACAAATTGTCGTGGAAATTACACGTTGAAAAAGTGAAAAAATCAAGTATTGCAAAAATTAGACTTTTTTATTTCTTGCAATGCATCTGCCCACAAAAGGTTTTGAGGTCTCTATATTTCGCTCCTGTCAACAGCAAGTTAGAATACGGAATGGTGTGTTGGGGAGGCACGTATCTTATAAATCTCAAACCTCTAATTACTTTACAAAGACTATTCGTAAGGGTAATTTAAAAAAAAGGCAAGTTTCAATCGTCATATTCTTGTTTTAAGGAGTTGAAAATTTTTCCTATAAGATCACTGTTTATTTATAAAGTACTGAAAATTGTTAGGGATGAAAGTACTAATATGATTGGAATTAATAAAGAAAACCGGCATGAATATACACTAAGACATGAAGATAGATTGTTAGTACCAAGGCCCAATCTCACATTTTTTACAAAAACAATACATTTTATTGCCCCAAGATTATATAATAGTTTACCAGTGTACATTAAGCAATCAATGAGTCATAAGCAATATCTCAAAAACTTGAGAGAATGGTTGTTATCGTATGAGAATACGGAAGAGTTGTTAAATATTATTATTTAGCATTACAATTAAGTAGTTAAGGACGCACTATGGCGGCTGGACCACTCAGGGACTAAGGCATTGCATGCCAACACGCAGACGGAATTTTTTCATCATTTTTTTTAACCTAAGTATTCTTCTAAGGCCAGAGCAGCCTGGTGGTACTGGTGCTGTGCGTGGTTTGGCAGATGCAAACCATAGTATAGGCTAGATTGTGTAAATATTGTAATCTGTTTTGTATTTGACTTAAATAGGCCAGAAAAGCACAGAAACAATTTTATTTTCATTGAAACTACTGTATATAGGACACTCATTTTCTTATTATATTCAACTGCTCCGAACTAATTTTTATTTTTGTGTGTGATGGAACCCCTAAACAGACGAATCAGTCTTAGGGGCCCTATTTTATCTTCTTTCTTTCGTGTATTATATCAGCCTAGGAACGAAATATATGTTTCAACTAAAAATGTATTTGTATCTTTTTGTAATGAATTGTACTGTATGAAAGAAAGAAAATAAAGAATTTATCTATCTATCTATCTATTTACCATATTTATATTAGAAAAAATGTGGTCTATACAGGTAGCAGAATTTTTAGACATTGTAGTGGGAGCATTTATACAGAGAGTTAAGCCATATGAGTTTACAATATCCAATAAATGCTTTTGAGTGTTTGTCGTCCTCCATAGTATTCTATTTTTTAAAACTATTGATTTTTTAAAACTATTCTAGTTTTTAATTCTATTTTTTTAGAATAGAATAAAACTATTCTATTTTTTAAAACTATTTCAAAACTATTGATAAATTTAGGTCACCTCCCTATAGTATTCTATTTTTAGTGTTCTTAGATTTCTTAGTGACTCTACTTAACAAAGTATCTAGATGCAGAAAAACTGTTCTATGTTTGATATATTAGGAGTTCTGTAAACGCATATAATTAGTAAGGCATTTTGCCCGCAATTTATTTTTGCTATTGACACCTCAAAAGTGTTTTGGACTGCGAGATCTTGATATTCTGTTACTTCAGAAGTATAGGGCATTAACTCTGTTTACATGGATACAAGAACCTCCTCGTTTACGCACTTCTCTAAAATAACCTGCAACATAACAAAAGCCGCTGGTATTCAAATAATCTTTACTTTCTATTTTAAGCCAATGCTCTGTCAATAGTAATATTGCACTTAATAAGTTATACTGAAGAAGAAATAGGTTTAATTCCTCTAACTTGTTGAGTACACCCTGCATATTATAATTTACAACTGATAAGTTGGATTTTTAAAAGGAAGTTTTTAATCCAAAAAATGGTGTCCATGAGATGGTGAGTGGGCTACAGTGAATGAGATGGTGAAGTGGGGGGAACTCATCCAGTGAATGTGGAGGGCTGTGACATAGTTTTTGTTCCTCAGAGATGCAACTACACAGCATTTCCACAAATTCTTCAAGCTTTAAGCCTTTTTGAATTGTTCTTGATGCTCTTTCATTATATACGATAATGCTGACTGAGGCACAGGTTTGTTGTTGAAACCGCACTATGTTTTTTACAAAGAGTTGAGGTGGGATTTTGTCTCTCATGCACCCCATTGGCGAACAGATAAGTCTTTTAAAACCACGATATTGGAAGTCTTTTATTAAGTGGCTGAACGCTTCAGTGTAGTCTTCCTCAGTGGGTTTACTTGAAAACTTTGTTTTTGTCACTAATCCACTGCACAATGTTCTCTGTTGTGTTGGAGGGTAAAAAAGTTACTTATACATTCAGATTTCTTAGGGCGACCAAACTTTTTTCTGAACGTTGCTGCAACACCTGCAGTCATGTTCCTTTGGTCATCCAGATCTCCCGAGATGCAATGTGCGATGGCAACATCTGAGCTTGATTTAGAACCATCTATTATATCTGCCATATCTGCTTCAATTATTCTAATATTTGTGTTGAGTTTGTTTGTCTTCAAAGATGCATTTATTGACATGTAGATTTATTGCTGTAGATTTATAAGGCAATTTGAGGTTTTTGTAATAGTTTTATTTTTATTAATTTTTATATTACTCTTACTTTGAATTGGTTTTGCAAGTGAAGTTTTGTTATTTGGATAGGTGATTTCTTCATTCCTTTCGATCACATCCAGTATTTGAAAACTATTCTTCTGTATTATTCTTGCCTCTCTGGTTTTAATCACTTTTCTTTTACCTGCATGTGTTTTTTTCTTATGGACATGATGCCACTCAAATAATTTTGGAAAGACATTTCTTTTTGTTGCTGTTTCCTTGTTACATGCTGTTTGCAACATACGTCTTTTGGTGGATAGGTTAGTTTGGACTTATTTAGCCAGTCCATAAAAGGAATGTCAATGTTTCCTTCGCAGTAGTGGTTGGCAATAAATTTGGTATTTGCCAATACATGGATGCCACATTCATAAGAGTTCCTCTGCTGTATGCACGATACCTCCACTACATCATGTGAATGAATACCCAAATTCTTCGCAACAATCTGAACAGAACTCCCATTAATTGGTTTCGTAGAATTGAGATGATATGCCCTATTTCTACTTACATCCACAAACAATAGGCTCCAGGGTGTTCCTCCATCATCCCTGCTGGCATCAGCACAGTCGCTAATGCATAGAAAGGCAAATTTACTTGTGGGATAAGATGCTAGGTTAAGGCTTTCAATAGCATCTGTAGAACCTAATCTAATGGCAAGAGTTAATGAAGGCCCATAGAACACAACGTCATTTCGACCAATATCCTCTGCAACGCCGAAAAATAATCATTTAGTACTGTATCTTCTAACCACTTGTCTCGACCCCAGCACCGTGTTGCTTTAGAGTAGTCATTTGTTACTACATCTAATTTAAGTTTTAGATTTTCAATGGTGTTGTCTTTTATTACACTCTTCTCCAACTCACACTCGAGATGCGATTGTACCTTCTTCATTTTATTTGATAATAAGGTATTTTCTGATAACAGAGATTCATATTTAGCGACATTATCTTTTAACTTACTACTTAATACATTAATTTGGTCTTTGAGGGCTGTTTTTTTCATTGCAAACTGCTTATTGGACATAAAAAGAGTGGTTCAAATCAAATTCTCCTTGTTTTTTTCCAAGCTCAGTTTGGAGGCTAATTCAGCAGATTCTCTTAATGATAACTCTAGTTTATTATTTTTATTTTCGCTGTCCAAAAGGACGGTGTCACAGACAGTAATTAGTAGTGTTATCTTATTTATAAGACTGTCAAAGTGTTGATCCGGATAGTTAACCTTCAATTTATTGATCTCAAAACCAATGTAAGCTATATATTCAGCCATATCCCCTCTGTAGTTTGAGCATTCAAAAACCAATTCTTCTAAAACGTTCATATTTCCTCTTTATGCAATGTTATTTATAGTAGAATATAATTAAATAATTGCGTTATTAAATTAATGCTTTCTCAACAGCCTAAATGCCGGTTAAAATATCTGACGTTATTCATAGGCTTGTTGCTACACAGTATATGAGTTTTCAATATCGACAGCCACCACACTACTGGACTTGCCGTCGGTTATATCTATGCTATCGGAAGCCTGACAAGTGAAATGATGCTTCAGATTTCCCGCAACTCATAATAGTTGTGATATTGCGTTTGGCAATTGAAGGTGCAAACTAATTCGTCCTCTTACTGTTAGGGGAGTTTTAGATTGCCAGGGACATTCCGACATGCAAGAACCAGACCTGGACCACCAGTGCGCATGCGCGAATCTTGCTGCAAGTGTCGTGACCCTTCTCTACCTGCCGCTCAAGACGTAATCTATTGCTTACGAGTAGCCTGATAATCACTCCTTATACAGAAAGCTTACGTGAATGGGTTTTTCCAAATATCGTCCTGGATACCTCAGCACTAATACTATAAGTGGAAAAGCCTCATTAGGTCAAAGTACGACTATGACCTTCACAAAATGTTTATTTCCGTGGAGCTTTAATTCAACATACACTAACTGTAGGCCCAGGCCTACCAACCCTCCTATGTTTGTCGCTTTCATCCTCTACATCCTCAGAATCATTTACAGGCATTATGACATAGTGTTTAGAGGGAATGTCAAAAGGATCAAGCAGAAATGAAAAGTCTTCTGTGTTCTTTACACCATGAACAATTAGTGGATTTATAATTGATTTTTTTTATGCTTGCAGGTAGGGTTGAAGTGTTAGATCTGTTAGCCAGCTTGTACCCAACAGTTCGTTTGTAAGTTTAGTTTTAGTAACCACAGTGTAGTCAGTTTGCGTTTCTTTGTTAACCTTATTATTTGTAGGAGTAAGAGTATGTTCACTTTGTAAGACTATTTTGTTATGTTCAATTTCTAGTGTGCTTTGAGACGAACCAAGTGAACTAATAGAGTCTTGGCTCAAAGGATCAGTAAGGGTTGAGGAAGATGAATTTTAACAATTTTCTTTCTTTTTTTAAAATTAAAGTCCTCTATTTTAATTGAAAGTTTTTTTTTAGTTATGTAATCCTCAAGTTCGTTTTTTGAGTGAAATAGTTTTCCTCCTGGTGATTTTATATATACATCAATTTTACCCTTACTAATTCCAGATTTGCGTATCCTCTCTTCTCTTATCCATCCAAGGGATAGACTTGTGATTTGGGTCTGAGATTGTGATGTATCCATTAAATGAAATTTGTTTCGATATATTTATATATTTTTATGATTAGATCAAATTTAATTTTAGCTTAATTGAAATAAAAATTTACTCATAGAACATGTAGTTCAAAGCAAAAAAGTCTTAACATAAAAATGTAGCTATTTTATTCACCTTTAATATTTCTTATGATATTATTCAGTTGTAACTAGACCTTCCAGCTATTACTAGTTGTTATTGCTTGTTATTATAGTAATTATTCTTCAAATATAATTGTCTATTAATAAAGTGGTATATCACTCATATATACAAATATCAAATAATAAGTCCAGTTGTTTGAAACAGAACTCAGTAGAGGGAGTCAGGCTTTGTTATGTAAACAAGGAGATAGCAGAAGACAGTTAAGCTGTAGAGACCACTTGTTATCAGGCAGGTGCCTGATTGACAGTTGTAGCCTTGAATAGTAGTGATGGGTTTAATCAGAATTCACTTGGTCAGTTTCAACAGGAAATGACCTCACTAGCCAGTTCAGTTTCCTGTTACAAATAAAGTACTTATTTAAGAGTTTCTTCCAAGTTGTATAGTGTTATCTCAAATTATCTTCAGATAATATTTATTAAACATATTACAATGAAATCTGTGTTTAATAGGTGTTTTAACTGTTATTATTTTTATAAATACACCTTCAAAAGAAAACATGTGGTTTTGGCAGCATGTAATGTGAGTATAATTTAATCACTGGTATTTCTCTTACTTTAAAATAAAAACTTTAAATTATTTATTGAACTAATCAAAATCTTTATTGGACCGAATTAACAATAATAATTTGTATTAGCCAAGTCATACTACTATTAACTAAAATTAAACAGCATAGCTCGTAACATTTAATATGAGACATCACAACCTATATGATATGACAAACCTATAATATGTATATCACCTTCCTGACAAAAACTCACGAACGCTGTAACAGGCAAGATTTACCAAATGGCCTTTTAGACGTTTTCTAATTTTTGATGTGTCTGACTCCAGCCTAAGAGAGAGTGGAAGTCTATTGAATAAACAAATTCCATTATATACTGTATGGTTTTTGAAAAAAGATGTGTTGTGTTTGGGGATTGGTAGATATTCTGATTACGGAGAGAATAAGAAGTTTTATGTGAAAAGTTAAATTTTGAAAAGTGTTGACTGACAAATGTCAATGTTTCTAGGATGTAAATGGATGGTAAAGTCAATATTCCTGTACTTCGAAAGATTTCTTTGCACGATTGGCGTCTGTTCATATTATAAATAGTCCTTACAGCCCACTTTTGGAGTTTAAAGAGGAATAGAGTTGGTTTACTCTCGTGACCCCAAATAGGGACAGCATATGCTAAGTGGGGATATATCAGCCCATAATATGTTGCCAATAGGACTTCACTGTTTACATAATTTTTAAGGCTACGCAACACAAATATTCCAGAACTAACCTTCTTGGATACATATTCAATATGGTTGTGAAAATTAAGTCTCTCGTCCAATACCAATCCCAAAAACTTGACACTACTGCTAGGGTAAACTATGGTTTCGTCTATAAGAACGTTGAAATCACGCCTAGATCTCTCTGTTAGGCAAAAGTTCAGCAGTTGTGTCTTTTCGGAATTGACACAAAGCAAGTTTTCGTCAAACCACTGCAGCAATTGATTGGCTTCAAAAAACGATTCTTGTTCCAGATCATGAAAATTAGAGC
This sequence comes from Stictocephala bisonia, assembly GCA_035578905.1. Taxonomy (NCBI): domain Eukaryota; kingdom Metazoa; phylum Arthropoda; class Insecta; order Hemiptera; family Membracidae; genus Stictocephala; species Stictocephala bisonia. The sequence goes on from JAQJVL010000887.1 coordinate 73,891, forward strand.
TGGATATTGAGAGAGAGGTATCATCTGCGAAGAGTGACAGTTTAGTGGCTGAAGAGGATACAGTTAGATTATTTATAAATAAAAGAAATAGTACAGGACCCAGGACGGAGCCTTGTGGTACACCCCTCACGATGGAGGTCTCATTAGAGGAGTACTGACGCACTTGCCCAGCCTCATCCACCGCACTTACCGCCACAAACTGCCTCCTCTCTTGTAGGTATGAAGTCACCCAGTCCAAAGCCACTCCTCGAACACCCACGTCGTTAATTTTTTGTAGCAACAAGCTGTGATTGACCATATCAAACGCTTTGCTCAAATTAAAAAATATCCCAGCTGTGTAGTTCTTAGAGTCTAATTGTACTACTACATCATTAATGAAATTGAACATAGCCGTAGTTGTGGACCTTCTTTTCATATAACCATGCTGGTTTTTTGATATAATTTAGTTAGTTCCAGAAAGTTCCATAATCTTATCACCATTGCCTTTTCAAAGATCTTTGAGAAAACAGATACCAGTGATATTGGTCTATAACTATTACACCTCATTGTGTTGCCTTTTTTATAAACAGGTCTGACCACTGATGTCTTCAAACTCTTTGGAAATGCTCCATGTCTAAATGAAAAGTTAATTAGGTGACACAAGGGCTTTAGTAGGTGCAGTGATACTTTTTTAATAATAAAGGCAGGAATTTCATCACAGCCCGATGACTTCTTATTTTTCAAACTTTTTATAATGATGTCTATTTCTGTCTTAGTTGTTGGACGTAGAAAAAGAGTTTATACATGTTCCACCTGAGGTTATATTGGCAAATGGTCTGTTTTGATGCAATTTGTTATTGTTGCCAACACTTGAGAAGAAAGCATTAAAGGCCTCGCAAACATCTTTAGGATGAGTAATTTGTTCGCTATCAGTTTCTAGACTAATTTCTTGTAAGCATGCTTTGTTAGACTTTCTTTTCCTATTTATTATTTTCCAGAGTTTTAGATCTATTCTCAGATTTCTCAATTTTACGCAAAGTTTCATCTGACTTTAATTTCCGGATCATGCGTCTATATTGATTTTTTATCTTATTGTAATGTCGACGTAAATGATGAGTCGATTCAAGATTTTTTGTTTTCTTATATAGATCAAAAAGGAGTTCTTTAATTGCTTTAACATCATCTGTAAGTTTTATTTTCTTATGGTTGGATTTTTTTAACTTTTTAAGATTCTCTGGGAATGCCGCACTAAAATAGTATTTAACATTTGATATAAACATGTCATATTTAGTATCCAAATCTGAAGCAGCATACATGCTATCCCAGGTCTCCTTTGAGATCAGATAGTTAAATAATTGTGTATTTGAGTCGGAGTAAGACCTAACGTACTTTAATATATCTGTGGGTATCGGCTGCACATTATCAATATTGAGTGTAACAGTTTGTGCATAGTGATCTGACAAGCCTGATACAACAACTATACCTTCAACGTCTTTAATATTTGTGAATACATGGTCTATGAGGCTTTGAGATCCCAGGGCCTCTCTGGTATAATTATCGATGATGTTAAAAAGACCAAATGAAGCCATTAAAGTGATAAGTTGCTGAGCAACAAAATGTTCAAAGGAAAGGTCTATGTTCAGGTCACCCATATTAATGATCAGCTCGTGACGATTTACATACTTATTCAAGCACTCAGTGACGAGATCAACAAAGGCGTCATGTTGAGATGAAGGTGGTCTGTATACTGCCATTAAAAAAATCTTTTTTTCTCCAATTTTTAAAGAGACTGCTGATAGTTCACAGACCCCCTCCATAACAAACTCTCTACAATCGAGTGCTTCACACTTTACACTAGGCTTAGCCCATATGCCAGCACCACCTCCCTTTGAATGAGACCTACAGAAGGATGTTACACATTGGAACTCGTTTAGTGTGGAGTTAGTTACTTCATGGGATTTTAGGAAGTGTTCAGTAACACATATAAGATCTGGAGATTCTTCATCTATAAATACCTCTAACTCCTCAGTTTTATTTATTAGGCCTCTTATATTTTGGTGTATAAGCTTGAGGCTTGTGCGTCGGTTTCCCACAACCTCTCGAGATAATGTGTCCAAGGGACTCCGGGAGGTTTTTTGGCTCCCCCTAAAAAATATTTGTTGGAAAAAGTACGGGTCATAGAGTTTTGATCTGAATTTTTATAAGGATGATGGATTGCGTGAGTAAAAACAGAGGGGGAGTCCAGAGAAATGTTTTCTGACGAAGGCATAATTGAATTAATGGAATTATGGGATATCTTATGATCAAGTTGAATCTTAAGGGTCCTGAGAATCAAGTTGGCTAAATGGTTCTTACCTCTAGAATTAAGATGAAGTCCATGACGTGTGAACAAAGAGCGGGGTAGAGAATCCAAAGAGATAAATGATACATGCTTGTGTCGACTAGCCAAGGAGCTTAAACCACTGTTTATGTTGTACACTATAATAAATTGTACTTAACCGGATAGATCTTAAACTTTTAAAATAAAAACAGACTTATACATCTTTAAATAATCATGACATAACCTGTGCGTCCAGTCTTCACATATGTCTATGAAGAAGATTATGTTCGGTCAGCATTCCCGTAACTGCCCTCACCTTGGCCCGGTTACAGCTCAGCAGATCTCTGCTGTGCCTGCGATCCGATCCTCGGATAAGTGCGCGAGACTGCCTGAGCCCGGACTCAGTCCTCCATCTGCCATCGTGTTCCTCAGAAGTCCACCTGTCTTCTTTTTACCCTTTGAAAAGGAATACCAATAGCCGGCTCCGGCCCCAGCAGAGGGCACTTTGCCCCTAGCCAGTGCATCGGCTCTCTCGTTTCCATCAATACCAGAATGCCCAGAGACCCATATGAGTCTCACCCGTTTACACTGGCAAAGAGTCTCCAGGATCCCCTGGCACTCCCATACCAACTTAGAGTTGGTACGTGGTGCCATGATCGCCGCCTGGCTGTCCGAGCAGATTGAAACTACTCCTCCGAAGCCACCTAGACGCATTTCTTCTTGTGTGGCTGTCATGATAGCCATCATCTCCGCCTGGAAGACAGTAGCATGGGCCCGCAAAGGTACAGACAGAACTTTCTGTGCCCCTCTCCCGTACACCCACGCCTCCTTCTGTAAGTGAGCCGTCTGTATACCAGACGCTTCCTTTGACTTGTGCAGGCTCGGTACTCCCTATCCACTTATCTCTACTTGGAAGGAAGGCCCTGACCTGCCTGTCAATTCTGTACCTAGGTATCATTAAGTCTGTTCCCATCGAAAGCAACGGGTCCAGACCAATGTCCCTAGATAGTATTTCCCCATGGAGTCCTGGTTGGCCAGGCAACCAGCCACCAGTCGTCCTTATTCTAAAGGCCGCTTTACAAGCCTCCCCTTTTACAAACAGGTCCATTGGGTGGAGCCCAGTGAGGACCTCCATCGCCGCCAATTGGGTTGTTCTAATTGCGCCTGTAATTCCCAGGCACGCCATTTTCTGACATCTGTCTAGTGTAAGCCTTCCACTGTTCTGTGCCATGGCCGGCCACCAGACAACTGCCGCATAACATAAGGAGGGCCGAAATACACTCGTATATAGCCAGTAAACCATCTTTGGTTTAAGACCCCACGTTGTACCAATGGCCCTCCGACAAGCCTAAAAAGCCATTCTGAACTTCCTGGCTTTCTCCTGAAGGTGTTTGAGCCAGTTCAGTTTAACATCCAGGATAACCCCAGATACTTAACCGACCCTGTAGCTCTTAGCTCCATATTTCCCATGGTGGGCATGTATAGGCCATCCAGCCCCTTCTTCGTAGTGAAAAGTACAAGTTCTGTCTTGTTAGGATTAACAGAGAGCCCCTTGTCCCTACACCATCTTTCTAGGTATCTCTAGGCAGTCTGGAAGATGTCTGACACCGTGCTGGTAAACTTACCAACGCCCAGTATACACACATTGTCCGCGTATGCCTGAGCATATATCCCCATCCCGTTCAGCGCCCTTAGTAGGTCATCAACCACCACGGACCACAGGAGAGGGGAAAGGACGCCCCCTTGGGGGGGGAAGGCAGCCGCTTCCGACTACAACCTGAACCGACGCTTCGTTCAATGTTGCTTTAACCATTCTGCTGCGTAGGTAGGCTTCAATCCATCTGGAAATAATGCCCTTTGACGCCCGTCCTAATGACAGCAGCGATCATAGACTGCAGGGAGACATTGTTGAACGCCCTCTATGTCCGTGAAAACACCCATGGCTAACTCCTTCTGCCGGATCGTCTCCTCAACCCTCGTGACGAGTCTGTGAAGAGCCGACTCCGCAGATCTCCCAGCCATGTATGCGTGTTGATTTGTATGGAGCGGGTTATCTCTCAATACCCCGTCCCACATTTGCCTATCGACCAGCCTCTCCAATGTCTTTAATAGAAAAGACATGAGGCTGATCGGTCTGAAATCTTTAGGTCTGGAATGTGTACCCCTTCCAGATTTGGAGATATAGACCACTTTTGCAGTCCTCCACAGCCTTGGGATAAAACCCAAGGCCAAGGAAGCCCTTCATATTGTGGTCAGGTGGGGTAGGAGCGACTCCAGGCCCCTCTTCAAGTGCACAGGCAGGATGCCATCCGGCCCAGCACTCTTGAAGGGGGCGAAGCACTCCACTGCCCACTTAATACTTTGCTCTGTGACAATCTTCTTTGCCTCACTCCAGTCCCCGTGCGAGACCCCGGTGCAAGCCTGCCTCACCAAAGTGGGGGGGGACTCGTCGCTGGTTTCTCGACGGATCCAGGAAGTGAGTCTCAAATAAAAGTTGCAAAGTCTCTTCTTCTGATCTGGTCCACTCCTCTTTAATGAGGGGTCCCAGCCCTCCTCCAGGGTCCTTAGCCAACACTTTGTGAAGCCTAGACATCGCTGAGGTCGTCTCTATAGAGGTACAAAAGTCTCTCCAGGATTTCCTGGAGAATCTGCGAACCTTTCGTCTGTAATTTCTTTGGGACTCCCGGTAGGCCAGCCAGTTGGCATCACTACCGGATCTGTTGGCCTTGCCGAGGAGCCTTCTGGTTCTCCTTCGATGGACCTCTAATTCTTGAGTCCATCTCCGGCTTCGATCATCCCTTTGTGTAATCAAAGGGCAGTTGTTCTCATAAAAGGTGATTACAGCCTCCGTACCGTAAGGAGTGCCACCCTCTTCTCTAGGTCCTGCCCAGATCGAATCTGGCCTTTAGGAATTGATCCAGTCTGTCAGACAGTTCCACCGAATAGGAGGCCCAGTCTGTCTGTCTGGGATTCCTGTACACCCTCAGTGTTGTCTGGCCCTCAAGCACAAAGCAGATGTGTCTATGGTCCGACAACGAGGGTTCTTGCAAAACTTCCCAGTCCCCAATGTCATGAAACATTGAGGCTAAGGCCATAGTTATGTCTATAACCTCCCTCCTAATGATGTTCGAAAAGGTTGGGAGATCACCTTTATTGAATACCAAAAGGTCGGTACCTCCTAGGTATTCTGCAAGAGCAAGGCCCCTCTCGAACGTGTCACTGCTTCCCCAAACCTCATTGTGAGAGTTGGAGTCGCAGCCGACCACTAGCTCAAGGTTCCCACTCCGGCAGTAATCCACCAACCCCACCATCTCTCTTGATGGTGGGAGGATCGTCCTATCGTATGGGAGGTATACCGATGCAACCACCAGTTTCCTCCTTACGCCATTGACCTCTTGCAGTTTAATTACCACTGCAACCACATCTCCCCCACAGAATTCCGGTATGAGCTAATTATCTACGCCTGCAACCAAAATGGCCGCCCACGGTTTCAGCCCACCCGATCCCCCGTAGAGCTTATATGTAGGAATGTTAAGACCCTTAATACAGTTATCCCGAATCCACGGTTCTTGAATCAGAGCAACATTAACCCCTCTATCTCTTAAAGATCTAGCTAGTATAGTAGAGGCCTCAATACTATGATTGAGGTTGGCTTGTTAAAAACTTACCATTTCCTCGACTCCAGCACCTTGTTCCTCGGTCCCCCTCTTACTCCGGGTAGCCCAAGCCTCTCCTTGTCTCTACCGTCGAGACGGTAGCTTTCCCTGAAACTCAAACAGAGAGAGTTAGTCCCTAAAAAGTCAAGCCCTAACCCTACATCTATCAGAGTACTTATCATCTTATTGAAGAGTTTCCTGTGGGCAGCATGACCGTAGCCATGCCGACTCCGCAGTATACCTTCCTCTGCTGAGTCTCGATGACCTTCAGTGAAGCAGAGTCCACCGTGACCACAAGTCTGACACCCGTAGGTGTCTCCTTGCGGTCCAGTGCCCTCCACAACTCAGTCTGGAGGCCTGGGTTAAGATGTGAAAGTCTTTTCAAGTAAGTCTCTGTACTTGCGGGGGAACCCAGGACCCAGAGAAATACCTTCTTGAAGCTAGGAAGTGCATCCATACCTACTACCCTCAGTACGGATCCCTCCCATAACTTGATCACAGGAGTGATGGTCTTCACCCAGTCCACAGTGGACTGGTCTTTGCAGACCACCACAGCACCCTTCGATAGGTAAAGGTCTCGGATTCTCGGCAGCCAATCTCCACTAAAGAGCCTGTCCACCTCCGAGCCCACGGCAACCTGTATATCCCAGAGCTGTGCCTCCTGATCTATTTTTTTCAGAGGGAAACCCTCTCTTACAATTGCCACCCTCAGGCCAACCTCTGCCACTCTGGCATAGGAAGCCTTTGGGCGCTTCTCTTCTTTTAAAGATTTAGGAGTGGTTCCCTGGGGCTTACGTTTTTTTTTTTTTTTTTTTGACCCTGGGTCCCTTCTCCCATAGGGGAGGCTTTTAAGCCTGGTTGGTCCGACGAATCGTCCCTACCACGCTTAGTGCCGGTTTTCCGGGCCTCAGCAGGGTTCCCTGACGTGCACTTTAGGTCGCCCCAGCGCCCGTCTGGTTCCCTGTTGCCTCCGGCACCAGATCTCCGGCTTTCGCCCCCTCCTCCTCCTTTTCTCCGCCCCACAGGCCTTTTTCTCTTCCCCGGAGGATCTGCTAGTGTTCCAGGTTCAAGTTTCCCCGGATCTTGGGCCACTGACGTCCCCTCCCCCAGATTCAGCGAGTCCACGCATTCCTGCAGAGCTTGCACCTCTAGGGAGGGAGGGTGTGGAGAGGATGAAAGAGACTCTTCATCCTCGTCCATCAGAGTCTGAGACTCACGCTTGGAAATAAAATGTTCCTTTTTCGGTTGGTTAATTTTTTATTTCAAAACGTCAGTTACTTTCTGGATAGCCCCGTATGTGACTCGGAAGGACTGAGACTACTATCCAATCGAATTGACTATTACAATTAAATTTTAACCTGAAAAGACAACAATTATTAGGAATAAAGCAATACAATGATCAAATATTACAAAATGATGAAGTCTTACGACCCACAGTGACGATGGCGTCTAGACGTCCCAGGCACGAAGTGAGGATGATTCAATCCAAATGCAGTGTCTACGAAGTTCCCTCCACGGTGATAAAACACGGGGACAAGACAAACATGCACACTACACTTCACAAGAACTATCCACAGAATGACGTGGCCAGAGACATACGCTCCGAGATTGCCAGGAATGCGGTGACTCGGGTACGAGGATGTAGGCTCATGGGGTGTTTTATTGTTGTAGGTGCAGGTGGTGTAGGATTCTGGTTAGATGATGTCATGAGGTACTGAACTTTTTATCAAGTGTGTTTTTCAGTAAAGGAACCCACATGGGTCTAACTGCTATGCTACTTTGACTGATTACTTGTTCATTATTTAGTTTCATAAAGGCACCTTCGATGAATTTATATTTAAGAAAATGTGGTTCCCTGTGAATTATTTTAGTGTTATCCTAGTTAAATCTGTGTTCATTGTTCCAGGCATATTCAGCTAATTTAGAATGTCTAGTGTCTCCTTTTTTTAATGTTATTTTTGTGTACTTTTAGCCTAACTTCTAGTGATCTTTTTGTTTCCTCTATGTATTTTTCATTGTATTCACAAGTAATGCAATATACTATATTTTTGGAGGATTGCTCCTCATTCTTTGGTTTAGTTTTTTTTAAAGACTGTCTAAATGTGTTTTGAATGATGTTCTGATTTTGTATTTCCTAGCTATGCGTCTGATTTTTACTGAAAGGTTAGGCATATAGGGAATGGACATGAATGTTTTCGGCTTTTCTGTGTCAGTGGGTATTTGTTTGCGTTTCCTTATTTGTTTGCATTTGTTTATGAGATACTGAAACTCCGCTTGTACCGGTCCCAAGCCCGGGGTCTCATCTCTCCCATAACCGATGAGAAAGGAGGAGGGTACCTTCCCACAGCTCTCAGTGTGATCCCGATGCTGAGAGCACTCCTATCCCATTAATTCCTTATCCTACCTAACCTTCCAACCAAGCCAAGGTGGAACAGCGTGGGCTGAATGACTGGTGGTAGACCAGTCTATACAATGCGGACTCTGGACACCTGCCGAAATCCAGTTTCAAATAGGCTTACCCTGGCATGCGGGGCTCTGTCGGGGCTAGACCATATATTTCCCTAGCTACTCGTGGGGATCCTATGGACCCAAAAAAAAACAAAAACAACAAAACCTTCACCTAAGGACCGCATTGAGTCCTTAGGCAATGAACCGAGCATGGGAGCAGAGGGCAGCCACACTGGCCAGCCCTTGTTTTCCATTGCTCGGGCCAAATCAACGTCGGGGGGGGGGGGGGACATGTCTCTCTCCGATTCTGACTCCAACTTGGCTGACTAGGGACAATGCCAAGGGTGATTCAAGCCAATCTGCACCACAGTAAGGCTGCCTCGGCAGCCCTCTGTCAGTCCATGACTGCACACAACATCGACCTGGCCCTGATTCAAGAACCTTGGTTACACAAGGGCAGAATCGCAGGACTGGCCGATGCAAAAGGTAAGATAATTTTCTCTTGTTCCACCAATAATGCTAGGATATGTATCTTAGTACGCAATGGTATGGAAGTATTTCCCCTGCTTGAGTTCTGTTCCAGGGACATCACGACAGTGAGAATGACACTGAGCACTGAGGAAGGGCATGGGGAGTTCACCGTCAGCTCTGTGTACCTTCCCTATGATGCTCAGGATCCACCCCCTTCCAGGGAACTAGAAGCCCTGAGAAACAATCCATTGGGGGGCGGCACCTTCTGGTCAGCTGCGACGCCAATGCCCATCATGAAGCATAGGGATCAACCGACTCCAACAGGAGGGGTGAGTACCTATTAAACTTCATTGTTTCTAACGATCTATTCATTCTAAATCGGGGCAATGAACCCACGTTTAGGAATAGGGTTAGAGCCGAAGTCATAGACCTGACTCTTTGCAATGCGGTCACTCTAGGCCTAATTGACAACTGGCGGGTCTCTGACGAACCTTCTCTTTCTGATCATCTGCACATTCGTTTTGATATCAAAGCTAAAATGCCAGCCTTTTCCACTCCTCACCGAAATCCTAGGCGGACGGACTGGGAGTCCTATGCTGTGGAACTTTCGGCCATAGCGGGCTTGGGTCCCGGGGGGGGGGCAGAGTACGTATAAGGTCTGTTGTGGAACTGGAGCATCCTGTTTACAGGATGCGATCCTTGAAAGTTTCCACGACAACTGTCCAATTTCAAACACACCGCCTAGATAAAAAATCAGGTGGTGGTCAAAATCCCTGGAAGCTAAGAAAAGGCACGTTAGAATGCTTTTTAATCGCTCTAAGGTGGCCAATTGTCGCGAAGAGTATCGTTTAGCTCTTAACGACTACAATTCATCCATTCGTGATGCCAAGAAGGCTTCATGGCAAACCTTTTGTAGGGGCATTGACTCCATCCAAGAGGCAGCCAGAATCCAGAAAATCTTGGCTAGCGAACCTATCAACCCCATGGGCAGTCTTAGAACCAGCTCAGGGGAATTGACAACTTTACCTGGTGAAACGCTCAAGCTCCTTCTGGAGTGTCACTTCCCAGGGAATCTCGTTGACGATGCTCTGGAAGTCTCTGGCCCTCGAGAGACTAGCCCTATACCTAGGGCAACTCGAGAGGACTGGAGGCAAGCTAGACGTATAGTCACCGTTTCCAACGTTAAATGGGCAATCGACAAGTTCAGCCCATTTAAATCCCCAGGAGGCGATGGCGTCTTTCCTGCATTGTTGCAGAAGGGCCCACCGAACCTCCACTTTCTACTTTGCGAAATCTTCAGGGCGAGCCTTGCCTTCGGGTATATTCCTCAGTCCTGGAGGGTTAGCAAAGTAGTTTTTATTCCTAAGCGGGGTCGTGGCGACTACACAAACGCCAAATCCCTTAGGCCAATTAGTCTTTCCTCGTTTCTGGTGAAGACCATGGAGAGACTCGTAGAATTTCACATTCGAGAAGGGGCGCTTAAAGACTCCCCTTTACATCGAAATCAACATGCGTATCTCCCGGGGAAGTCTTGTGAGTCTGCCCTCCATTGTTTGGTCAGTCACCTTGAACATTCCCTGGAGAACAAAGAAATTGCTCTAGGAGCTTTTTTGGATATTGAGGGGGCATTCAACAACACCTCATATCAGTCAATTATTCGTGCGCTGGGACAACGTGGTGTAGAGCCTACCATCTGTAGGTGGGTCGACCACATGTTACGGGGCAGAAGAATTCAATCAACCCTTCTAAGTGAGGTGGTGGAGATTTCTGCGAGCCGAGGATGCCCGCAGGGGGGAGTTCTATCACCCCTCCTGTGGGACCTGGTGGTGGATGATCTCCTAGTTAGCCTCACGGAAAAGGGCATTTTCATACAGGGCTATGCGGACGATCTTGTCCTATTGGTCCGTGGCAAGTACCAGGGCACTGTTACGGACATCATGAACGACAGTCTGGAAGCAGTGAACTCCTGGTGTGTAAGAGAAGGGCTTGCAATAAACCCTTCCAAGACAGTAATTGTCCCCTTCACCCGGAAAAGGGTTCAGGGCTCCTTCAGAGGCCTGGCCCTTGGTGGAGTGTCTCTGCCTGTTTCATCGTCGGTTAAGTATCTGGGAGTAATCCTGGATCAGAAACTGACATGGAACTTGCACCTTGATAAAGTCATCCGCAGAGCTAAGTGGTCCTTCGTGACCACTAGGCGCTGCGTGGGCTCCACATGGGGCCTGTTACCCCATGTCTGCTACTGGCTTTACACAGCGGTCATCAGACCACAAATTACTTACGGGGCTTTGATCTGGTGGCCTAAGGTCAATCAGGTAACTGTCCGTGGTAGGCTTTCTAGCCTACAAAGACTTGCCTGCATGTGCATGACAGGGGCCTTTAGGTCGACCCCTTCTATTGCACTGGAGGTTCTTCTTAACCTGCCGCCCCTTGATCTCTTCATTATTGGGGAGGCTCGGGCGGCGGCTTATAGGCTTCAACTAAGTGGCCACTGGAGGGGGTCCTGTACAGGTCACTCCTCAGTGGCCAACCTAGTAAACGATGAGGTACTCTCAATGAAGTCTGACTTCATTGGGACTAAGTATCTTTTCACCAGACCCTATACTGTGGATTTCAGGTCGAGGGAGTACTGGGACGATGTTAGTAGCCCGGTTTCTTCTCACGACCGAATTGTATGGTTCACAGACGGGTCAAGAATGGGCAACAAAGCTGGATTTGGGGTCTATACTGGCGACCCTAGGACCAACGCTAGCGTGAGTCTGGGAGCGTATGGCACCATTTTCCAAGCTGAAGTCGCCGCAATCCTTCATTGTGCCGCCCAGGCGGTCGAGAGAGGGGTTGCGGGAAACATATCCACATCCTCTCAGACAGCCAGGCGGCCTTAGGGGCTCTTGACTCCTGGAAGGTTTCGTCTGGTCTAGTCTGGGAATGTGTGGAGTCCCTCAGCATCCTGGGTTCAAGAAATCAGGTCTTGCTGGAATGGATCCCAGGACATGGGGGATTAGAAGGCAACGAGCAGGCCGATGCCTTGGCTAGGGAGGGTGCTCTTAAGCCCTTCATTGGTCCTGAGCCGGCCTGCGGCTTTTCGACTGCAGCTGTCAAAACAGCAATTAAAAACTGGGTCAGCGCCAGATATCTGGAAAGATGGCGGCGGTTCCCAGGGCAAAGACTCGGCAAGGTTATTGTCAGGAATCCCTCCCAGAAGTTAACAAAGTCACTTCTTGGGTTGAGTAAACCGCACGTTAAGCTGGTGATGGGACTCATCACCAGCCACGGCAAATTCCGGAGGCATCTAAGAACGGTGGGACTCTTTACGGAGGATCCCATCTGTCGCCTCTGTGGGGAGGACGAAGAGTCGGCAGAACACATTGTCCTGGCCCTTGGTGCCAGGAGAAGAGCACTTTTTGAGGGCTCACCTCTGGGACAGTTGGAAATTACTAATCTAGTGAAGAAGCTCCTTGACCTGGTCAAGGATTGCCAGCTTTACGACGATTAGGCACCGGGATCGGCACAAAAAGCCTTAGGCTTCGTTGCAAGGGTTGGCTGGACCAACTGTATATCCCCTTTCAATCAATCTAAATGAGATACTGAGATGCTAAATGCTAGATCAATAGTTTGGATGGAATTCATCTGTTTGTATTTTGGGCCTAAATAGACCTCTTTAGGTGAGGAGTTATTACGTCAAATCATGAGACTACATTCTAAAATAATTCAAGAATTTAGATTCCCAACTTTCTTCAGTACACGTAAAAAATCTTTAAATTCTTCTCTTCTCTTGTTTAGTTCTGTACTCAAACAATTTGATTCTTCATTCTTCCAATCTTGTGGCATCAGTGAAGCATAAAAATACTGAACTAAAAAAAAAAAAAAAAAAAAAAAAAAAAACCCAAATCAAAGTAATATAACACTGCCTAAACTGAAAGTCAACGCCCTCAGAGTAATGAGGAAAGCTGAATTCGGTTAGGTCTATCTGATAGTGTTAGGTCTATACTGATAATTTTACCACTCTGTTAGCAACAAAATCTTATAAGCTGTAGTTCGCCAGGAAAACTGCCCGTTTTCAAACTTCTTTAATTTTCTTACTTGTTGTTTAAGCAATATTTATAAAAGCTATATATTAAAACATGACCCCTCCAACCACCTACACATTTTAAGTTGTAGTTACACTCCAACCCACCTAGACATGTATGTACAGTTGTGAATATCATTATACATAAAAAGATAAACTATACCTTCCTAACTATATTACTCGTCTATACATGTACAGAGTACCATTCCACTGTACATGAATGAGTGGTCCATTACCGCCGTATGTGTATGGGTCGGTTAATACCCCTGTACATGTATGGATGCGTGGGTGGGTTAGCACCACTGTGTGTGTATGAGTGTTTAGGTGGGTCGTCACTTTCATGCGTATGTGGGTTCAATACTACCATACATGTACCAGTGGATCATTACGATCATGTAAGTATGAGTGGGTGGTGGGTAGGTTAATGCCGTTGTATGAGTATGAATGGGCATACAATGGCACCATATGTGACTATTTACATGGATCGACATGTTATGGGTGGGTCAGAGAGTCAATATGTGTATTTTTATCATAAAGTATATCAATTGGTGGTTAGGTGGTTTATCACCACTGTAATTATATGGTTGGACGGGTGCTTCAGTTCTAAAAAAGGCAAATTGTTTGTTAATCAACTGTTGAGTGGTAGTTTTAAAGTTTAATTATTCATGTGTTTAAATCACTTCAAAGCAGATTTACTTGTACGCAAAGGCTGTCTTTTATTACAATTAGTTTGCCTCCAATATTGCACTTAACGTTATGATTAACCCATTGCGGATCACTGACAACAAGCTCAGCTTCTCATAAGCGATCTGCTTTTACTTTTACCTCCAAATACTTACAATTTGGAGCTAATAATTTGCGTAAGCGTCTCTATTCATCAACTGTATTTTAAAAAAAGGTTTCGTTTATAAAAACTTTTATAAATATCCTATAGATCGCCGTAGTACAAGAAGTTTATATTTTATTCAATGATATAATACTGTATTTAGTTTAGATATAGTGCGTTTCTGTCTACGTCGGTGCACCGATATTGCAAGTGACATTGAGGTTAGTAAAAATGACAGATGAGGCAGTTGTTGTCGCCAAGCCTAGTCTATTCAATGACTCAGACGTTGTTATCTCTTCGCCCCAAACTGCGTGCACTATATCTAGATTACGACTCCGACATCGTCCCTGCCACCCCATAACCTGGCTCGCACACTGTAGCCCAGTCAATAAAGGTAAAAAAATGCCCTTTGTCGCAACTAATTAGGGGAAAGCTGAATTTTTGCAGGGTGTTAGTATACAAGGTAAACAATAAAAAATGACAAAGTCCCGACCCCCACCCCTCTTGCTTTCCCCCCAACCCCCTCCCAAACATCGCAAGAGCAGTACTTTGGTTAAATACTCATAGCTCGAAAACTAATAAAGTTAGAGACGTGATTCTTTTTTAATATTACACCTAACAATATGGTAAACAAATTATGTACTTAAAATTTTCATGTGTATAACTTCGTTTAACCGTAATACTGATATACATGCAAAAAAATGCCTCTGCTAATTACAAAAACTTACTTTAACCAATTATATCATTTTATCCTTGCATTGTGGAAAGAAACGTCTTCAAAAAAACTTATAGACAATTTAATTAGCTTCAATATGATGGGTCTAGTCAAGCTATTTAATGACGTAGTTGCTTTATAGAGAGCGATTAAACAGTAGCGGACACTGCACCGCCGGCGCGGCGCCGCTTCTAGCAGTGACTCGTCAGGCGCTTGGATGTCTCCATGCGTCGGACTGCATGTTGTAACTTGTTCGTAGACAGTATTTAGTACGTATCTTGTTGAATACTGTTTCTGGAATTAAGACGAGATTCATAAATTACTTGCTAATGTCGATTTAATAAAGGTACATTCTACATGTAGGCGAAATTATACCAGACCTAGCAACATTAAAGCAGCAAAATGCAGAACCTTCTACACCGCAGCACTTTCTCAGAAAATTAGACAACACATTTGATAATTGTTGTCAATCATGATTTCAATCATGATTGTTTGTTATGTGGAGAACGTGCGGTTTTTGACGCTAAATTTCCATATAAGTACCGAACCAGAATTCACGAGGTTTCAACTATTGAAATAAAGCAAATATTCCTCAATGCTTGTGATGTTAGGAGTGATGATTGGGCCTGTAAAGTTAAGTCTAGGCTTTTAGATGTTATTGATTTAGTTGCCGCTGAAGCCGTTCCATGGGCAATGTTATAAGAACTTTTGTAAACCTAAAAGTAGTGAACAAAAGGTAGGACGGCCATTATCAGCAAAACTTGTAGATTTTTTCAAAGATAGGCTAGTTGTGCATAATTTTATCTGGAAAGAAAAGTATTTAAGGTATGTCACATACTAGTCACAAAGTTTTAGATTCTTGGTACAAAAACAGAGAAACCAGTTCTGAAGAAGAACGCAAAAGAATTGTTAGAACAGCAGTAGAAATTGTTAGGGAAGATGTCCAAAAAATGAATTATGACTGTGGAAAGTATTCAAGAGCGAAGGAAGTAAGTACCATACCAAATGATTTGATTCCTGAAACATTGGCACTATTTACGTCTACGGTGACCAAAAAACGAACTAAAAACTCGAGCTCTGACATAAGTAGAAAATGTACTGTGATAAACCAATAATGTCCGCTGTAAGACCAAAGTCCTTCCTATCGTCAATACAAACTTCTTTGTCTCTATATTTAAATAGAATGTATGGGTCAAAAAATTTGATTGAGGTACTTTCTGCGCTGGGAGTATGTTCCTCATACTATGAAAGTGACAGATATATAAGGTCTTTAATCACGAATGGCCCCCCAGTCATAGAATCTGATTCCTTTACACAATACGTTTTCGACAACGCTGATGTTAACGTAAGATCGTTAGATGGCTTGAACACATTTAATGCGATGGGAGGAATTGCATGCATCACTCCATCGTCACATGTCTCTATCACCTCAGAAGTACCTAGATTAGTTGATGGATCATTTAAGGTTGTAGAAGAAACCCGTAAACGGTCGTATATTAAGCGAAAAACCAGTGGCTTAGCTCGTATTGTTATGGAAGACTTCTCAGGTGCCATATCGTTGAGGAAAATAACTGCAAACACAGTATCCTTTATTCATACACTTAATCTGTTATGGGTCAGCGGATGTAACATCCAACCAGGCTGGAATGGTTTTATGAGTGTCTCAACTAGAAAATTAAAAGGGCAGGACACTTCATACATCATGGCTATTCCTTTTATAGACATTGATCCAAATAGCCCATCTTCAGTATATACAGCATTGTTTTGTAGCTGAACAGTGTAGCAAGAACAAGGAAACATACATTGTGACCTTTGACCAGCCACTATACTTAAAAGGGCAGGACACTTCATACATCATGGCTATTCCTTTTATAGACATTGATCCAAATAACCCATCATCAGTATATACAGCATTGTGTTTTGTAGCTGAACAGTGTAGCAAGAACAAGGAAACATACATGTGACCTTTGACCAGCCACTATACTTAAAAGGGCAGGACACTTCATACATCATGGCTATTCCTTTTATAGACATTGATCCAAATAGCCCATCTTCAGTATATACAGCATTGTGTTTTGTAGCTGAACAGTGTAGCAAGAACAAGGAAACATACATGTGACCTTTGACCAGCCACTATACTTAAAAGGGCAGGACACTTCATACATCATGGCTATTCCTTTTATAGACATTGATCCAAATAACCCATCATCAGTATATACAGCATTGTGTTTTGTAGCTGAACAGTGTAGCAAGAACAAGGAAACATACATGTGACCTTTGACCAGCCACTATACTTAAAAGGGCAGGACACTTCATACATCATGGCTATTCCTTTTATAGACATTGATCCAAATAACCCATCATCAGTATATACAGCATTGTGTTTTGTAGCTGAACAGTGTAGCAAGAACAAGGAAACATACATGTGACCTTTGACCAGCCACTATACTTAAAAGCAATGGAAATCGTTGCTGGCTCTGAAGATCAATCTGATTTGTCAAGGATTGTTGTAAGGTTGGGAGGTTTCCATTTGTTTATGTCGTACGTGGGATACATTGGTCGTATAATGGAAGGTAGTGGAATAGAGTCATTGTGGGAGACTGTCTATGGTAAGGCAACGGTGAAACTCATGCTTACTGGACATGCCTTCGCTAGAGCTGTGAGAGCATACATAATTAACCTATGCTGCTATTGTTGAACAAGTGACAGAAGATGAAGAGGTACGTTCAAGTGTGTTTTGTAACGAGGTTTAAACAGTTTATGACCAACTTTCTCACTGTGATATTACTCAAGCAACTGCGTGTGATGATAAATCCATTCAATCAGCCTTGGCAAAGCTGACAGACCTCATCAATTTAAAGAAGTCTGAGAGTAGAACATCAAAGCTCTGGCTAAATCTAATTCAGCAAATCGACCTAATGCTAAATTTTATTCTAGCAGAGAGAACGGGGAACTGGAAATTGCACCTAGACACTATCACTGATATGCTTCCTTACTTTCATGCTGCAGGACACATTCCTTATGCAAAATCTGCTCAGATGTATGTCCAAGAAATGAAGAAACTCAAATCAAAGCTGACTAAGACAGAGTACGATATCTTTGTGACAAAAGGTCTCTTCACTATTAGAAGAAAAGATGAGTTCTGGTCTGGCAATTGGAGTGACGTGTATAGAGCAATCATTGATGAAATCTTTAAAAACAATAGGAGGTCTAACTCATGGCCGAGGAATAACTGAGAGCACCTTAAATAAATGGGTACTAGGAGCTCCTTCATTCTTATGGAAATAAGAAGCTATAAAAATACTATACTGGTTTTGATATATACATATAGAAAATACTATCTTGCATTTATTGTATTTATTGTATCACAAAACTAAGATTTTTAAACTAAACAACAGAGCCTATACAGTGAAATTTGGTTATTTATCAGTGATACAAGTGAACTAAATCTTTATTTTCTTATGGACCCTTAAGTGAAAATTATTATATTGCTGCTCTAAATAACTTAAGACTACGGATACGAGTACACAAATACGAGATACAAGTACGATGCCCCTCAGCGGCGAGTCAACGGCGGCAGCGGCACTGCTATGAGCAGCGTGGGTCGGCACAGCGCTATACCCGCTACTGTTTAATCGCTCTCTATGAAGCCATAATTTCAACGGTAAGCAATGTTAGATACATAATTTTAAAGCTAATTAAATTATCTACAAGTTTTATTGAAGACGTTTCTTTCCACAATGCAAGGATAAAATGATATAATTGGTTAAAGTAAGTTTTTGTAATTAGCAGAGGCATTTTTTTGCATGTATATCAGTATTACGGTTAAACGAAGTTATACACATAAAAATTTTAAGTACATAATTTGTTTGCCATATTGTTAGGTGTAATATAAAAAAAGAATCACGTCTGTAACTTTATTAGTTTTCGAGCTATGAGTATTTAACCAAAGTACTGCTCTTGCGATGTTTGGGAGGGGGTTGGGGGGAAAGCAAGAGGGATGGGGGTCGGGACTTTGTCATTTTTTATTGTTTACCTTGTATACTAACACCCTGCAAAAATTCAGCTTTCCCCTAATTAGTTGCGACACAAAACCTTCATTGACTGGGCTACTGTCCTGTTGCCACTGCTATATCGCCGATACCCCATCAGGCCACTGTTACATCTAATCAATTATTACCTGCAGTTTTATAGCAGCACGCTGTTATTGCCGTGCCTCTGCGCAAATAAATTTGTACCCGCTGAGGCGCACACATACAAATAATTTGACCCGCAATGGGTTAAAAAAATGTACCCTAACGAAAACGTAAGCTATAGAATGATATAAAGGGGTTATTAGAAGGAGAGGGAGGGGTGATACTCTAGAGCAGATAGAAGGGGCACATTTTGCTACGCCTGTGAGGGGGGACATTCTGTTTGCCTATGCCACTAAAAACAGTAGCATATTATTCAACTTTAGTATATTGATTTAAAAAAATTAAACAGTCAAAAGTCATTAAAACATTTTAGCAAACTACTAATGGGTTTATCACCTCTTTTAATTACTGAAAATAAAAATTAAATCAATTTTTCCTATCACTACTCGTAAAAAGTATAAATTCACTTTTTCTATATATCAAAATAATATAACGGTGTTAAAAAATTCATATAATAATATTATAACAGACAGCATTAATTATTACCTAAACATTACCGAATATTAACAACGGCAGGTGTAAGAAAAGTAGGAACACATTAAAAATTGTGATTTTTAGTGTATAAGTTGTTTAATGTAACAATTCCTTTGATGTGAAGAGATTTTGCTGGCTCAAGCTGAAATTGTGAAAGTCATTTTAGTAGTTATCTAGGAGGCCAACTCAATTTAAAATCATGCTAACTATTTGGAAATACCACTAGTTTGTTTCGTTTTATTTTATTCTACTAATTTACTTTTAACTCTTTTCTTTTATTAGGTTCACTTTTTTGAGCCTGAAATTGTCTAGAAATTAATTAATAATGGCACATTGTTCAGACCTCACGTCTTGGTGCCAATAGTCTGTTCTGAGCGTCTTTGTTTGTCTTTAATTTAAATGGGATCTACATTCCCATTTGAAGCCACAGCAATAAACAATTTTAATTGTCTAAATAGTTTATAAATATAATATCAACAAGTAAAGTAGACAACAATTCAATAATTGATCATTTTGTTTATCAACACTTAAGGCACAATTTGTTTCAGCAAACAATGTTTTTTGCGGACCTTACATTTTCGAGAAGGGAACTTAAAAATGTTGTGTAAGTTAACTGTGTGTAGGATTTGGGATGAATAAATATAAATTGTTACTATTTTTATTGCCTAGTTCTTAATTAGGTATTACATTACTACTTATACCTTATAGTTACTATATATAACAGTCATATACATCTTTTTCTAATAATAATGTTTGAATGGCCATCTGTAAACCAAAATGATACTAAACATTAGTAGGTTTACACTGTATAGTTATTTTTTTTTTATTTCAGAAAATAGTCTGCAAATCAACTGAAAATTTAACTGCTGGCTCAAGGGTTAAGAGTATCTAGGTTGCATATTTTAGACATTTTATGCAATACATACAGTCCAGATGTGATCTTTTTGACAACATGATCCAACATAAAAGTCCAAAGTTATTGTGTATTTTTAATCCCAAAAATTTAGTTTTATGTACTTCTAGTATGACATTGTTTCAAATGATGTATTATTATTTAAACTTCACTCACCAGTTCACATGGGCTACAAGCCTGTGCGTGAACTTAATTCAACAAGTGAAGTACCAAAACTTGGCTCAGTGGGGATTCGAACCTTGGACCTTGCCCTCCGCAGTCTGAAGCCTTAGCCACTGAGCCACCACGCTAGCAAACATTAATATCACTTAGTTAATTACAGTGGTTTGCAGTTATACACATAAAATTTGTTTTATTTATATTCAAAAGAAGCTTATTACCTGTCAAGAAACTTTATACATTGGCATCATCAACATATTTGTATGTATGAGTTATGCATATTTCCGAATGGGAAACGCTATCAAATGCTTTGTTGAGATCCATAAAAAACCCACTACCTTTCTCCTCTATCGACTGAATGTATAACCGATTCGATAAAGTAGACAACAAAAATTATTCTAAGAAGAAAATGTTACACAGGGCTTCATATAAATAGTACATAAATCATTGGTCCTATAAAGTATATTTTACTGAAATTTGTCTTAAAAAACTACTTACTAATTTGTTCACAGCTAGTTATTAACAAATTGCCATAAGTAAAATCAAAATTTCATGCTGCTAAGATTTTATCTTAATTCAAAGAAATATACAAAATCTTGCACATTAACAATAATTTATCTGACTGCTTAAAAAATTGTTATCAACCATTCGCAACTTCTATTACTGTAAAACAAGACAAATTAAAAACTAAATACTTACGTACAGCTTTTAATTCACAAGACACTGTATTTTTTATGAATAACATTTTAGACAATTTATGTTGTAGAATTTAGGACAATGATTATACAGGGGGAGATCATCATTCACCCAAGTGATAATGAAAACAACAATCAATTGTTATCAGAGCAAAGAATATGTTTAAAAGGTTTTACAGCTAACAATAAATAAATATAATTACTTACTACATATATTTATTTTTCTTAACAATGTCCTGTTCCAGTGACGTTTACAAACTAAAAATAAACACTGAAATATTATACCACATCTTACAAGACGCACAACAATGATACTCACTGGTGTTTCATGCTACTATTAGTAGTTGAATATTTACAAAATCACATTGTAATATTTTCTCTCAACCTTACCTTTATCAGTAATTTTAGTACACTTGTTCTTTTATGCCATTCTTTAAATACAAGTAAACTGCACAGTTTAAACAGATTCAGCTGCATATATTTGGGCAAAATGTACACATTTCTGATAACAATATTTAAATGATGTCAATCTACATCTAGGGATGGAACAAATATTTTCTAAGACATGTCACATGAATAAAAAAGGTAAATTTGTACTAATTTTTAACTCTATAATGGACTTCAGATAACAGAACATTTTTACACAGTAGAAATAATTTGTAATACAGTACAGTAGAACCACGATTATCAAGCGCAAAGGCAGAGAACACCACTGAAAATACAATTAATTGGTGCTGATATAAGTATTACCTGCAGTACTTACTACACTAAAACATGCTATCTCATCTTTAATTAGTATGCACCGTTTTATTTTTATAATACCTTACAAACTGAATTAAATAGAAATATGATTTACTGCTAAATTCACCTTTCAGTTAACAATACCCGAGATAAATGAGGATCTACTGTACTACAATAATTATTGACAACTCTACCTTTAAGCTGGCAGACACTTGAGTGATTTTATGTTTAGTCACTTTACTTATAAGAAAGGATGTGCCAATTCTGATACTCATTTCCAAAAATAGCTTGATTTCGATAGTATCTCAATTTTTCAATATTTTATCATTCTTTGCTTTCTAGACTGAATTCTAATTTCATCAGTCCTGTTCAAAGTATTTATATTTTTTCTTTATTTTTAACTTTCGTCTATAGACATCAATATAGTAAGATATATTTAAAGTCAATGATGTTAAATACACACAAAATTACAATTTAGTTTTTATATCCTTCAAACCTTAAACGTGTTTGCCACAATTCATGATACAGTAATATAACCAAGTGTTATAAACAAGTGACAGATGCCTAGACCCTCATCAAGGAGGGTTCTATTAACACAGCAGCATAAAACCGTGTCTGACAATACATTCGTTGTTAAGAATTATATGCACTATGCCAAATGTCAAAAATGTGTAACTTGTAAACTCTAAAAGTAATATATTATGCATAGATTCATTCCCATTTAAAATATGGAATACGCTTAGATGGTGCCACAACAAACATTAAATACTACTGCAACAGTTAACCCTCAAAACTGAACTCGGCTGATTTTCAGCCGGTGATGGTGCTGCCATAACGGAACTCGGCTGAAAATTAGCCTGTTAGCATGGGGCAGCTTAATCACTACACCTATTAGCGATAGCGATATAATTTGAACGCCTTTGGAATTGGGAGGAGTTGCTGATTAGACATATGTTTGTTTTGTTTCTGAGACAAAAGGAACGATGGAAAAGAATAATAAGAAAATACATAATTAATGCACAAATGTTGACAAGACTAATGCATGTAACATGTTGATTTTGGTCGAATAAAAGAGTTATTGAGTTAGTTATTGAGTAATCCAGTTGGCACAGTCGCTACACGGATTAGCCGTGTTGCACTGTAGAATATAATCTCTTATTATAGCACACCTATTAACTATATGGGCATGATTCAAATATCTTTGGAGGCAGAAAGAGTCCTTGTTTATAATCATATGTTTGTTTTGTTTCTGAGTAAAAAGGAACTGTAGAAAAGCGTACTAAGAAATTCGAGTCGGCATAGTTAAAGCTTCTTCCATTTGTAATGCTTATAAGTGTATATTTACACTATTATTACTATATTTACATAAATTGACACCAAAGTAAACATTTAAAAAATACATCTTATATATCACGTATTTCTATAAATTTTAGTAATAATTATAAATCTCTATTGATTATATAATATTTTAAGCGATTTTTTGGAAAATATTGTTACCATGGCAACACATTGTTGTACTACTTAAGGTTATACTAGTATAATTTTTTCAAGCCCCCAGTTACATTTAGTGCCTTAATATTTCCTAAAACTAGATAACATTTGGAATGTTTTGGCTATCTTTGAATTTAGTTATATTATTTTGTTTCCCAGATGACCCTCCACCCTTTTTTATGTGTACAAACAACATTTTCCAAGATATCAGGTCACATAAAAAATACATACTTTTGCTAAAATTGAATTATTATATTATTAAAAAATAGCCTGGTTTATTTCAAGTAAAAAACTATCAATAACAAGTATATTTATATAGTAAATAGTTTTTTAATTAACATAATGTGTTGGTACACATACAGTACAAGTAAACGTAACACAACACAAATTTATAACAATATTAGCACAAAAATATTACAATACAAGTACAAAATGCACAAGTATTATAGTGATCGATTTCGGTGAGCAACGCTCACCTTCCTCAGTCCAGAGGGATTTACAAAATAATCTTTTGTTATACAAGAATTTGTTGTACTAGGTAGTTAATGATTTCTTTGCTGACATTTTTTTTTCATGGTAGATACATAACTAAAAACAAGAATATGATAGTTTGTTTCAGCGGTAAAGCTGGAAATATAACGAATATGAGGAAAAACATAAGTTTGTTTTTCCGTAAATATAGTGACATGGGTACTGAATTTTGTACTGATTATGAGTATGACAAGGTCTTTGCAATCAAACCATTATATTAGCGCCGGAAATGTACCGATTACAGTAAGGTTACGTTCTGATATGTTGAGTATTGAAAGGTTAGGTTATGTTTGTTTAGGCTGTTAGGTTTGTTCAGGTTGTTTATTTAGGTTATGTTAGGTTTTTTAGGTTGTGTTATGTTAAACTTAAGCTAACCAACCTGACATAACCTAAACAAACCTAACATAACTTAACCGAACTTAGCCTACCTAACCTATCATTACCCAATCTAGCTCTATCCTATCAGAACGTAACCTTACTTAAATTGGCAAATTTCCGGAGCTTACATGCCTAATAATGGTTTGATTGCAAAGACCTTGCCATATTTGTAATCAGGACAAAATTCTGTGAAATTTCAGAATTGTAATATTTACAGAAAAATATTTCCGTTTTTCTCAAATTCGTAATTTTTCCGGCTTTTCCGCTGAAGAAAACTATTGTATTCTTGTTTCTTAGCTATATATTTACTATGACAAAATTGTAAGCCAAAAAATCGACAATGCCCCTGTTCTATGTAATTACCAAACAGAATTTGATTGGTTATAATAAAATATTAACTATTGTTTCAATTTTAAGACTTTAATTTTAATTATCTAGTTTGTAAGAACAGAATTGTATGACTCAATTCAGTGTAGCAATTTGTTACATTAATGAATATATAAATGTTTATTATTTCTTTTGCCAGGGCAGGACCTAATTTTATTAGTATAATTACCTTTTTGGTGATGCCTTTTGATCCTGCAGGGTTTTCTGCAATCAGGTGCGCATTTGGCCAGTTTGAGACCAACAACATGTGGAAAAAATGGTGAAAAACGAGATCGAGCGTCCGTAGTGTAGTGCAGTGTCAATGTACGAACTGTATATAGTGTAAGTAAATATTACTTTGTTTTTAGTATCACTGAGGTTGCCACACTAGTGGCGAAATGCGCATCTGATTGCAGAAAACTCTGCGGGTTCAAAAGGTATCACCAAAAAGGTAATTTTACTAATACATTTTGAATCTCGAACCATGTGTGCTCGAAGCCAATGCCGCTGGAGCTGATTGGCTAGTTTGATTTGTCATCTGCTTCTTCTCTTTCATGCTTTTACATTTTGTTTCCTCATTCCCTTCGGCATTCACATATTCATGTTACGTACAAGGGGAAGTGAGTTAGTACGTTGTGATTGGGCCCAATTTAGTGATAATTTTTGTATATATTGTTTATTCTTAGAATTACATCATTTAATAATATAACTTTTACTTCTTTTTATATCGAATAAGAAGTAATTTGATTTAATTCACAGTTAATTTTGTTTATTTTATTTCTTATTCGTTGAACTTAAACGTGCAATATATGGTGATTTTACACTGCTTCTTGTAGGCAGTATATCTCAAGGTTTTCTATTATGTCTACAGAAGCTATATAGCTTCATGATTATTCATATATAATAGTCAGAATTTAAAATAGGCTAGGTCTAAATCTTTCATCATTTTTTTAAGTAGATTAATTGATGACAAGCACTCAAACATATTGACATTTCATTGAATATGAGGCAGTTTGAATTGTTAATGACTACAAAGGAAAAGTTTACCTACATTAAAAGCTTTAAAATACAGCATATTACAAATAAAATTTAATTTCTGAGATAATACACTGATTGTTTATTGTATCTGTATAGCTAATTACTATAAAATTTTTAAATAAAACCCTTATTTATGTATCAAATCTTAACCCAGGAACTGGCATGACTTTTTACCTTAACACTTTTGCTGCGGATGCTATAGTAGGTTATCTTAACTCAGGTGCTAAAAATTGTTTACACTATTACTATTCACACTTACAAACTAAAAAAAAAAATAAATAAAATACTGATACCAAAACATATACAAAGTTATTAGGTCGTACTAGACACGCTACGGACAAAAAAAACTTTCCTTCGCAGATGCTATCTCAATACTTAATTTAATGAATAAGCCAACAAAGGACAAGGATTTACGATCGGGCACGGCCGCTGCGAAAGTGTTAAATGACAGGCTATATTTGCAGGTCGCGTAAGTGTATTACATTTCTAATTTTTAAAAACAAAGGTTTATAAAATATTATAGTGTTATTTTTTTTCAGTAAATTACAGGTAATAACATGGTAAAAGTTTTACGCTAAAATCTTTACCCATACATGTTTTTTACTGGTATAAGTATGTTACGTACTGACAAATGTATGGGACCATACCTTGAAAATAATGTTCATCAAAAAAAAAAAAAAAAAAAAAAAAAAAAAAAAAAAAAAAAAAAAAAAAAATAGACAAAGTAAAATAGTCATTTTGTAGCAAATTTAGTTTATTTTCCAAAAATATATAAGTATATATGGATTTTTTATATATTATGTCTCATAAAGGTAAAAACTCGGCAAACACAAAGCCTACAGCTGACAGTGACTGATACTGAATGTAAACAAGAATTGAAATCAGCTGTGACAAAAATGAAACAACGTACATATGATCGGGTAAACCAAAGACGTGTAATATTATAAATCGATAGATTGAATATTTATCTTTCCATTGATATAACAACTATATCGAAAATCAACAACAATAGTACCATAATAAGTATTATACCGAACGCTTTCGTGTCATAGGCGAAAAGATGACTGCCACTGAAATAATGATCGCTGTCGTCTCCGAATTGACGACTGCCAGGTTTTGGGTTAATATTTTGTAATATTTTACCTAGTTGCTTATTTCATTAATGGTGTAGTGGGCCTACTACTAAAAGAATCAGAATCGTACTAAGAATCAAGAAATTTTAGAATCTAGTGGGAATCACAATTCTAAAATTTTGGAATCGGCACATCCCTAGTTTAAACCCTTTTAGCACTACAGAATCTAATAGAGATGTGCGTTTATTTTAAAAGTCCTAGAGTTTATGATAGAAGTTATATACACTCAATGTTACTAACTGTTTAAAGTGTATTTTTGTTACAAACACTTTTCAGCATTAGGTATTGTTTTTCGGTACTAGGTTGTTCTTAGTACAAACTAAGTTTCGTTGTCATTCCTAGGTTTTCTGATTTGTTTCGCAGTACAATAATTGTAGATGTTTGACCATTTGTTTGAGTCCAGTTGTCATGGCACTTGTGCACTACTGAGTTGTTTTAAAAAGGTTATTTTCTTCAGTAATTTAAAGTTGTTTTATTAATTTTACTTATTTATAGTTTTGTATACAGGGTTAGGCAAAATTCTTTCTGGAGACGGTTTTATAGTTTTATTATTAATTGGATTAGAGGATTAAACTTAACTAATTAAATTGGAAATTAAAAACAAATTTTTTAACATTCTTACTGACTCTCTACCCTCAATGGGGGACGGCCCACAAGGAATCAGTAGATAATTTTAAATGAAGTTTAGGTCGATGTGCATACCATTTTAAAGTTCTTAATTAGTAGAACCATCATACCACAAATTAGACCTCAATTGTCAATTGGTTAAGCCTAAACAAAATGGCAGCACTTGAAAGATTCAATACTGATCTTATGTGCAAGTTAAAGAATGGCTTAGTTTTATAGTAACCATATCAGATGAAGCAACAAAACTTCACATATGATTACAATACACAAACACTTACTTTAAGATGAATTTGGTGTCCTATTCTTCTATGGGAACAGTCCACGAGAAGTCAGTAGAACATATTTAATACAAGCATAGGTTGATATGCACCTCATTTTAAAGGACTGGTAAAGCAAAGAATAATGACACAAACCACACTTCAAAAGTTTTATCCGTTACAAAATGGTGATGCTTCAAAGATTTTAAACCACCACTCTTTTGTAACGGATAAAAAGCTTTTGAAGTGCGGTTTGTGGCATTATTCTTTGCTTGACCAGCCCTTTAAAATGATGTGCATGTCAACCTATGCTTATATTAAAAATATTCTACCGACTCATCGTGGACCGTTCCCATAGCAGGACACTGAATACATCTTAAAGTAGGTGTTTGTGTACAGTAATCATGTGTGAAGTTTTGTGGCTTTGTCTGATGTGGTCACAATAAAATTAAGCCATTCTTGAACTTGCACATAAGATCAGTATTGAAAGGATTAGGATTAATCAATTGAGGTCTAATTTGCGGCATAGTGTTCTACTAATTAAGGCCTTTAAAATGGTATGCACGTCGACCTATGCTTCCATTTAAAATTATCTACTGACTCCTAGTAGGCTATCCCCCGTTGGAGGTAGAGTCAGAAAGAACGTTAAACAATTTTAATCCTCTAGTCCAATTAATAATAAAACTATTAAACCATCTCCAGACTCTTGCCCAACCCTGTATATATGTATACTTTAGTGGTATGGGAATTGAGTGTAGAATCAAGTACAGATTCCCTAAGTTGCGAGAATTGCTTAGTTCCGAAACAACAGGTTTTGGAATCGATAAAATTGTGATATCGGCAAGTAGACAAATTATTTTAATACTTTCCTCAAATTTTTTAAATGCATGATGATAAAAGCATTTCCTCAATCATTCACTTCCGAACAGCAATTACTAATGTACATGCAAGTTAGTATTTGCTAATACTGTAACACTTATTTCATTTATAACAAAACGTCTTCAAATATTTGCATTGACTACTTAGTACTTACTTCTATGAATGTTCATACTAGTTTGCATTTTTTTACTCACTCATCAATATAACTTTTGGGGATTAAAGTTAACAAGTGCAAATTTTGTTGTAATAAATCAATGCACATAATGGAAAACTAATAAAATAATAATAATGTTATATGAAAATTGTAGTAATTGTTCATGCAAAAAAAAACATCAGTGTATACAAACTGCTTTGTCAGCATTTAAAATTTAATTTAATATGCATCTGCCAAGCTTAAAAGTAAACATATTTTTGAGGGTATTTAAATAAAATATGTGATAGTTATTTTTATTTGAAAAAAGGGGGAAAAATTGAATTTACAAATGTTTATATCAATAATTTTATTGTAGAAACCGAAATATTGAATAGGCAATGCACGTCAGCACACAAACTTGAGTAAAAATTGCTTAATAAAGATACGAGGTGTGTCCAAAAATATATCCACTTTATTGAATCTCTGCTTCTATGTATCCTATTAGCACTTTTCCAGTAATCACAAGAAAAATACTCTTCACTTAGAGACTTATAACAACCAGAACACTAAGGGATTAATCTGTTAAGAAAATTGCTGTTTGACATGTGAGCATGAGAAAACATGGACAACTTGTAAACTAGAGTTTCCTAAACTTCCACACAAACAAGACAGCTGTACCCCTAATGCTAAAAGCATATTGTAGAAGCAAAGGAAAATTTAGAATTAACAAACAATTATCTCAAAACAGTATAATTTTCATGTAGCAACAGGTCTCAGTCAAGGCTATGTAAAATTAATATTTATTCAACAATGCAAATTTGATTATGAATATGATAAAAAAATGACTGACCCAAAAATACTAGATATTCTTAATTTTAAAATGGTTTTGGGTTGCAGCAAGATGTAAATGACCTATTTGTGACAGATATTCAAATACAGTAGTCCCTCATTAATCCGACACAATTCAGACCAGGTATGTGTTGGATTAGTGAAAAAGCTGGATTATTGGAGTTCAATTGCAAAACATGCTTAAATTACATAGTAGAATCTATATTGTAATTAAGAAAGTCAATTTTTACAATAAAGGTGTACAATAGTTTCAAAGTAAGAAAAGTATAAACTGTGTGTTGAAACTGTGTTATATAACACTGTTGCATATGCATAAAAAACAACTTAAAAAGCTTACAACAATCAGGTGTTTTTATTGGGCAGGAAGTGATAAGAAAGGGTCAGGATAAACAAGGGTGGGGCTCAGGCTGCAAGGCCATCTTTCTCTTTACTGCCTTAGGAATTCTAATGTTATCTGTTCTTTCAAGCTGATAGAACTGATATGGAAATAGGCTGACTGTGGGCAGATAATTTCTAAGAAGTTATTTTGTTTATCTTACTCTGACAAAGTTATTTACTTTATCTTTTGGTCAGAAATTGTCTTTCTGTTTACCAGCACTTTTCACACCTGACACATTCCTGATATGAAAGCTATCTCCCCCCTTATGGTTTTCTGGAACCATAACCGCTTCTTTTTTTATCAATAACGATAGATTACTGGGGGGGGGGGGGCAGACAGGCACAGGGCCGGATTATAGAGGGACTACTGTATTACCAATGAGACAATTTTATAATTCATTTATTATGATTCTGCTAATACTGTCAAACTTATTTTATATAGTGCAACATTTCTTGCATCTGAAAAAATTCAGCACATATTTACAGTTCCTTTTGAACATCTGTTAAAGGGAGCTCCACCACCAGCCTGTGTACAGTTCTAATATGACCCTTCAATTTCTGTATTTGACAAATTTAACATTTGTTTGAAAACCTAGGGATACTGTTAGACACACCTCGTTCAGCAGAAGTCGTAATATCGCCCGTGGTGATTACATCCATCACCTATCTTGTTTCTCCTTTTTGATATTTTACTATAATAAATCCATCCAATTACACAATACTAATAAAACATTTATAAATACAATAAATATTACTATATTAAACACTCTATTATAATAAAACGTGTTAGTATCAGAACATTTTTCAAGGTGTATAGTCTAGAAATAACACACACAAAAAATTGCACACAACTTGCGATAGTAAATCAGTCATGCTTATTTTTCTTCCACTTTATAGAAAAATTGATCTCAATAAAAACCCTGCTAGGTTTAAAATCTAAAGTATCATTTGGTTTCTCCCAGCAACTATTATTGACTATAACATTATGTCTGACTGTGTTGGAATAATTTCACAAGATACCCTTACAATGAATATCTTAAATATGAGTAAAGATGACAGAACTGTCAGAATGCAAAGTGCACACGAAGAAATAAAATACAAAATCACAAAATTGTAGTGATATGAGCAGGACTAAACAGAGCCCCATATGTAATTTGTCTGGGTGGGATAATTGTCATTTAATGTGTATAGGGTAAGTAAGAGAGCTAATAGTATGTTGACAGACAAAGGCAAGGAGATGGACATAGCCACTTTAGGAAATAGCAGGCTCGAGAGTCTGCCAAACATTTATTGACAACAACAACAAAAAAAACTCAGTAAAAGGAGAGCCGAAATTTCAATGCAGAATTGGAAAGTTATCTTGGGGAAAAAGATTCTAGAATCTAAATCGCTTGGAATCAATACCACATAGTAATATGACAGGTGAGCACAATAACCTAGGGTTAACATCCAAATAACGGAGAGGCCTTAGAACTCTCCCTCTCCGTACACTTTGAGGTTAAGTGTAAGAGAGGACCTAGTGGTCCTAACTTTGCCTCACAAAATAAAACTTTTTTCATTTCATTTAATTTCTCCTTTCTTAAACTAAGGCAGGGAGAATAGGTACACGAGAAGCATACAGATACAATGGTGTGCAATGTGCAAGTAGTATTGCAGTTAGTTTTTAATTTCTATATGACAAGTGCAATATAATTATACTAGGTTCTCAGCTGTTTTTTCATGATTAAAAAATTTCCAAGGACTGAGAAATTTACTGCGGAAATTTGCCATTATATGCAGGGTCAGATTTAGGCATGGCCCACATGGACCCGGGCCCAGAGTGGCAAACTTTGAAGGCCAGTTAAAATTTTGCTAAACAATCTAGAGCGTTTTATGCAGAATTTTTGTTTTCACTCAGATTTATACACGAATTAAAACTATATAAAGTTCAAGGATACGTTTTTTTAATCTCGTACATTAGACATTTAATATCAGACTTCACTATTATTCTGTGTAGTGTGTCACTGCGTAGAAGGGCAGCCGTCGATGTACACAAGGCGAGTTGGGTGTGACTAGTTCATTTTGTCGGGTTGGGCACTAGCGTCGGATCATAAGAAAGAGAGGGGCGGGGATTCTTCTGATTCTGAAGAAAAAGAGACCACGGAAGGAAACATGGATGACAAACTAAAAGAAAGGTATACACAAATAATTAACAAGCTTCTGTCTGAGTTAAACAAAAGAATTGCTATTTACAATGAATTTCTAAAAAGATTCTCGTTCTTGTCAATCCGCTGCCACTTGTTTGACAATTCGTGTCAAAGTGCCACTGAAATTACATCTGCTGCAACGTCTTTTCATAAATTACACTCAATGTATATTGAATCTCCTTCTTTTGTTGTTGAATGTCTTCATTTGAAAGGTCTGTTGTGAAAAGAAAAGACATCAAGTATAGAAGAAAAGTCGTTGTCACAGTTGAACAGATATTTTGTCAAAAGATCTCCAAGACTAATATCAAAATGTAAGTGTAGCTCTTAAGCTTTTTTTTTTTTTTGCATGAGGCAGCAACTGTGCAACAGAATGTTCATTTTCTACACTTTCACCAGTAAAGAATTACTTAAATTCAACTGTCGGCCAGAAATGATTAGTTAACTTAGCTTGTTTTAGCCATAGAAAAAGACATGACATATAAGCTTGACTTTAATGATGTCTTTAATACATTCGCTTATATTAAAGCTAGGCGTTAAATATTCTGAAAAACCTGAGTTTTACTATGAATTAATTGTTTTATTTGTCAATAAACAATTTTATTATTGAACGGTTTTTATTTCTTAATTTCCTGATGCTACCTAATAACCTAACCTAACCTTGATTTCTAACCTAGACTTAGTTTAGGGGCCATCCCTAAATTTTATAACGCCTTTAGGTGGAAGGGAGGTTTTCGGCACCGTTATGGGGGAAGGTGAGGATTTTCTACACAGCTTTACGTAACTATTACACCTCAACAATTTGTTTGAATTCATTCACAAAATTTGATAGTTTTTCCCAAAACTACAAGATTTTAAAGTTAGTACTGTATCTCCCCCCATTAGAAACAAAATCAAAACAATGACTATCATAAATCATAATATGCGTTAAAATGGATGACCAAATTGGAGAGGGGGTTGAAGACAGCGTTAAGAATTTTTAAGGAGGTAGGTATTACCGTTACAAGTTCATTACACGGGGGAGGGAGGGGGTCCAAAAGCCGTAATTTTGGGATGGCCCCTTAGGATTCACTTTGAAAAAAAAACCAACATAGATTTTTTTGTTTATGTGTTTAAGTGGTTTTAAACTGAGTGAACAAAAATTCATTTCTGAATAGTGGCAGCGAAATGTTTTAGGCCCATGGGCGGCAAATTTGTAAATCCGGCCCAGATTATATAATGTTAAGGTTTCACAACATTTAACGATTTGTGTCTCTCAAGCCTATTTATATTTGAAAAGTGTGTGTTAATCATTCTGATACATTTTTTTTGAATATCTTATTTTAAATTTTACTTTTGCAAGTGTGATTTTTAATTTTATGTTCTTATAAAATACATATTTTTTGCCTTGTCTAGCATTTCATGTATCATGTAGTAAGTCATTCCTTTGGACTACATAGACACTTAACCATGCATGCTAGAAACAGTCCCTCTGCTAGAATTAGATTTCTTCATTCTATGACACATTAACTTGCAAATCACTGTTTTTCATTGAAGGTTTTACTTTTAAATATATTCAACTGTTTGCAATACCTACTTTGATTTTTAGGGTACAAATGGTTAGCAAGAGTATTGTTATTTGTGGTAAACATCCACACTGAGTTTAACAACTCTCTTTAATGCATCAAGGCATGATTCAAGATAGTACAATTCCTAAGGAAAGTTCATATATTTTACAGATTATATTGATTACTGTCTAAAAAATAAAGTACAGTGAGCAATCTTAATTTGTATTATTACATTTTGACAGAGTCTGATAACTTGGCCAATAAAAATTTACGTGTTGAGAACTTAAGAAATAGTTGAGACATGTTACAACATAAATTATGTGTTCATGATTTGCTTGAAAAAAAAAATATACATGGGGTTACTAAACAACTTGTGGATGCTAATGGATTATTAACTAGTTTTAATATTGTTATTAAAAATGGTTGCTAAACAATAATTCAGGAGATGGGCTACAGCTATTAAAATACTTTAGGAAACATAGCTGCTAAAAATCATTTTACAATTTCCCACACTTCTACTTTTTTTATTAAGTAAAGGACAGAACATTTGTTTAGATATCTCTTTTCTGTAACATTCTTCCCTTAAGGAGACCCCAAATATTAAGGCAACAAGGAATGGAAAAGCTAGATAGAAGAATAAAATACTTGGTAACAATACAATATAGTGGTGTTGAAAAAGTGAAACAACTAATTATATTGCTTTTAATTACATAATTCTTTTAGCCACAGGCAATTTCTGCTTTACCACTGAAGAGAATTATGTATGCTATGTAAAGTGTTCATGATTAACAAGTATAATGTAAATTGAATGGTTCGATTTTGTTTGTTTGTTTTAGAAACTGAAAAATAGCCTGCTCATAAATGGATTAACTGAAACAAAGCTATAAAAAAATCAAATAAAACAATAAACTAAACAAATAATAAGATTAAAAGTTAAACTCACATTTTCTATGCCCTGAAATCTTTCTCGTTTGAGAACAAGCACTAAACTGATTAGTTTTTATGTTTTAAATTGAGCCCACTTCTGCCAACTTACAGCCTCCTTCTTCCCTTTACCTAAATGTATTAGTATATTAGAGAGATAGGACATCAGCAAACTTACCTTAAAAGACAAGTTCACTAACATCAGAGTAGTAGTCACAAACACAAAATCTCACAAATTTTCAACACCACTGGCATTTTCTTCAGGTGAGTAGAGGGAGAGAGAGAGAGAGAGAGAGAGAGACACTGAAATGACTTCCACTATTGCTGGGTAGGTGGCTGTGGTGGGGGGTGTACATCCAAAGAGCAACACTCAGGTGTAGATGCAGTATTTCAGTTAGTATATATATAAAAATATATATGAAGTTTGCTGATGGGGAAGGGGTTGAAGGGAAGTGGTCTATCTTATGTTCAGATTAGGTGGGTCACGGGATTTTGTTATCCATTGGTGTGCTAATTCCATCCTTCGGAGTTGGGAACTATTGGCATGGGAAGGAAGGGATCTGATTACCTTAGTGGTGTAACACTGATCAAAATTTTGATTATGGAGAAGAGTATGGGCAGAGACAGGTTTTTCAGGATTTTGGACTTTGCAATCATGTCTATGGCCATTCATGCGTTTACGAAGGGTTTCACTGGTAAGGCCAATATATTGGGCAGGACAGTGCTGGCACTGGAGTTGATAAATTAGATTGGTGGAATCACAGGAGTGGTTTCCAGGTATCTTGTAGGTTAAGGAGGTAGTGGAGCTGGTAAAAGATGTGGCTGAGAGATGAATAGGGCAGGTTTTGCAAGATTTCTTGTTACAAGGATTGGAACCGGGTGGTTGCTGGTCTTTAGGACAGGTCAGGATGTTGGGATCAGGTAACTTAGGATGGACCAGGATTTGGCGGAGGTTTTTGTTTTGTCTAAAAGTTACAGTAGGAGGTTTTTCAAGGAGATCTTTGGTGTGGGGGAAGCTTTTAAGATGTTGAAGCCATCTTTCAGGATTTGGTTGAGTTTTTGTAGGCCATGGTGGTAATTAGTGATAAGGGGTAAGCATTGGGAACTGCTTCTTTACCTAAATGTGTTATACTGAAACCTAAAATATGACATCAATTTACTTTTGTTTGTATTTGTGACTAGTTGAGATTTTCGATAGTTTATTTTAACTAGACAAACAAAATATATAATTTGTAGTTATCTATTACAAATTAATAGGGTAGGAAAGAATCTTTGAAGACATTTAGACATGTATAAGGTATGGGAAAGAAAGATCACTGTAAGGCTAGGCTATAGTTTTTGGAAATAAGGGACGAAATACCAAAATAAAGATGGGTAAATTGGGTTAATAGTCTGTTACAAAAAAAGAGACTCATAAAATAGTTGTAGATAGAAAATTAAAAGCACTAATGGTAGATATATTTTGTTCCAAGCAGATCTGACAACCTAAATACATACTTGTTATGATGAGGATTTTCAAAATAAGTCTCATGATTTATATTTTCATTAATATAAATAGTAATATATGTAAGGTGGGAGAAGGGTCTATTAACACGTTCACTGCGGATGACACAAAAGTGCGTCATCTTTGTGGTATGTGATTTACCGATGATGCTCTTTTGTGCCATGTTCAGTACTCATGCCATGCTTCATCTCTTGTTATTTCCTGCGTACAAACAATCAGTTTGTGCCTATTAACAGTTAAAGCTGTTGAGTATTTACTTGATTTTCTGCTCCTTCTCTTTTTTTCTTTTTGTAGTAAGTTTTAAAAATATAAATATCAACAATACTGTCCGCGCGGAAATTATGTGCATCCAAGTTTGAAGGTTGTTTTCTAAGGTACTAAGAGGCCTATACAATTTCTAATCACACTGTTTTCCTCGTTTAATTTTATAATAAGGCATTTTATATAAAATATATATAAAATTTATATAAAAATTTATAAATATATATAAAATATATATAAATAAAAATTTATATAAAAATTTATATATATATATAAAAATTTATATATATATATATAAAAATATATATATAAATTTATATTATATATTTATATAAAAATATTATAAAAATATATATATAAATATATATATAAAAATTTATATATATATATAAAAATATATATAAAAATTTATATATATATATATATATATATATAAATTTTATTAAAAGTTTCATCCTAGTTGGAACAAAAAAAGTATCAAAATTTTAACTAGTTTTAACTGAACATCAAATTTACACAATTATTACTAAAAACACTCGTAAATGTATCACATTTATATTTTAATACCTGGTTTATAAGAATGTTTTCTATAAGTTTTATGAATTTTAAAATTCTAACTTTTCTAAAAAGTTTTTATAAATTCCCAGAAAAATTATTTTCTTGGCCTCTAGAGGTCGTAAGATTAAGTCAAAGTCAAAGTCAAAGATTCTTTATTCATTGTTTACAATTACAATTATTGTAATGAATTGTGTCAAGTATTAGTACAAAAAAGAACAATAAAACTCATTAGACTACTTCAAGTCAAACTCAAACTTTAAAGTGATTACTTCTTAAAGTCAGCTAGCAATACACAGTTGACATGGTGGTTCTAATTAATAAACATACATATAACATATATACATATATATACACATATATACATACATCACACATACATAAAACTATTTCTTGTCATAAACATCTTTAAATTCAAAAAATTCCTCAGTTGAGTAGCAAGATATTTGTAGCAAATGTGATTTTAGTTTTGATATGAACTTATCATTACTATTCTCCCTAGCGATATTTAAAGGAATAAACCGAAAAAATTGTAATCCTGAGTATGAGGTTTTTTTCTTGTAAAATTCCAAATTATGTCTTTCAGTGGTTGTATGCTTTCTAGTGTTATATTTGTGATTTTTCGTATTTTCTGTAAGAATATTGTTTTGTTTACAATATTTCAGGGTTTCCAGAATGTACAAATCGTATACTGTCAATATTCCTAATTCTTTAAAACAGTTTTTTACTGAATCATTAAAATAAAGACCAAGCATGATCCTTATAGCTTTCTTTTGCATTACTAAAATTTCGTCTAAGTTCTTTTTTGACGTCCCACCATATATACTTATGCCGTAAGAAATGTGGGATTGAAACAATGAAAAATAAATTGTCCTCAGTGTTTTTAGATTGCAGTAATTTTTCATTCTTCTCAGTGCGTAAAGGCCAGATGATAGCTTTTTTACAACAAATTTCACATGATCATTCCAAGACAAATTTTTATCAATCACCAAGCCTAAAAATTTAGTATCCGTTAATTGATCAATAGTATAATCATCTATTAATATGTGAGGATTTAGTGGGTTTCTGTTTTGTATAGTCTGAAATGAGATAAAGTTTGTTTTCTCAGTATTAAGCAATAAGTTACTGTTATTCAAAAATTGTTTAATGTGTGCTAACTCAACTGAGGCTATAGTCTCAATTTCCAATTGATTTTTTCCTGTGAAAACTATGTTTGCATCATCCGCATAAAGCACCATGTCAATTGTATTTTCCCCATTTAGGTTAGGCAATCCAGTCAAATAGCAAACAAATAGCAGTGGTCCTAAGATGGATCCCTGTGGAACTCCATAATCAATTTTGCTAAGGCTTGATCTATGGATTTGGATATAATTATTGTTATGGTGTTTTATCTCGACAAACTGATGACGATCTGTCAAGTATGATTTAAACCACTGCAGTTCTTTACCTTTAATACCGAGTCTGTATAAAATATCAAGCAAACGTTCATGTGAGACACTGTCAAATGCTTTTGAGATGTCTAGGAAAATTACTACTAATTACTTGGTCTTGTTGTAATCCCAATTACATGTATAATTACGATAAAAATACAATGGAAAAGTCAGCCATATTGATTTTCTTCAGCCAATGATTATAGGTCACAAGGGTTGTCCCCCTCTACAGCATACCTGCCAAATCAGTTCCCACACCACCACCTGTTATAGAAGCTGGAAGGTCATTCACCGATCTCAATCTCAGAGAAACCACTGAGGATGCCACATCACAATATGGGTGAACCGTCTGGTTATCTTGTAAATATTGTAGATAGTACCTGGACGCGGTTGTCACCGAAAAATGTAGATTCTAGTTATAAATATGATACATTACTTTCATATGTGTTAGTAAATGCCAGTATTTTAAATCAATTTAAAATAACTATTAGATTTTTATAGGCTTCTTAGTTCCTTAGAAAACGACCTTCAAACTCGGGTGCACATAATTTCTGCACCGACAGTAGTTTATATCTCGTAACACTCCCACATGGTGCCAGGGCCCAATTTGGGACCAGCAGTGAACATGTTAAGAACAAAATTATAAGGTAGGAGGGTTGTCAAGCATTACAAATATATGTAGTAAGGTGTTTAGAGAAGTCCTGACAAATCAAACAGGTGTTAGGGTTGATGAAAGAGACATTAAAAGTTATGTATGAGGAAGTTAAAAAGTTGCTGGTGAAGAGTTATTTCAATGGATCTAACCTTAGTTTATATTAATATGAAGTATACAAAAATTCACTAACCCTGAGGTCT
Organism: Stictocephala bisonia; assembly: GCA_035578905.1. NCBI lineage: Eukaryota > Metazoa > Arthropoda > Insecta > Hemiptera > Membracidae > Stictocephala > Stictocephala bisonia. Next base: position 112,869 of record JAQJVL010000887.1, read on the forward strand.
CATGTGTTGTTAATTAATGAAATCCTCATAGTAACTCGTCTACCTCAGTCGTGAAGGCAAAGCCCATGTTAGATTTGTGCCATTAAACTTTTATTGGCATAGAAAACATTAACATGAAAACTTTAATTATAAATTAATATATATATAAATAATGTATTTAATTTAAGGGAAGCACACAATTTAACCCAGGACTTCTCTTTGATTGACTTGTCTGAAATAGGATCTAAGGTTAAATTACACAATTTTTTTAAAACCTTTGTGACTTTCGAGGTGAGGTAACTCAGTCACTCCACAGGGGGTTTCGATACCTTGTAACATGATTCTAGGGCAAGCAAAACACTAATGCACAAATACGATCAAATGGTTTACAAACAAATGTTTACAATAACTTTAAATAGGCACCAAAATACCTGAATCAGTTACTAAAAATGTCCATCCCTAGAATTAAATAGTGGTAAAATATATGTGTTGTATAAAATACACAAACCTTATTTTGGACTAACGACGAGGTAAAAAAGAAATAATAAATTATATACAAAGTTTTCTAACATCAACAATTTTAAAAACAACATTAACTTTTAATTAATAAAAGCTTAGCTTTGAAGTCACTGTAATAAAAACACTCTCACTTAGAAGACTTATTAAGATTTTAAAGCATTTTCCAATTTTAAGATTATGTAACTTAAAACATAATTTACAAATACAGATTTATTGCCAATAATTTTTACATTTAAGCTCATCAACACTACTTGACTGTTATAAACGTTTTCTTGCTTCAATCTTCCAGTATATATACACAATTTTTATCTAAAAATAGGAACAACTATAAAATCGCTTTATGCTAGAAATTTTGCTAGACTGAATAAATTATAACTAAACTACAGTCAGCAGTTCACACTCTGAGAATTTCTAAGGCCTTGTTGTAGCAAATGGCTATCCAGTCAGGTTGAGTGGCGCCCCACTGAATTTGATTGATCTCACCTTCTGCAGCTGTGTACGCAAGGATGGGGTCCTCGATGGCTCGCGGCATCTGCTGAATGTCCCAAATAAGAGCCTGGTGATCATCTCCTGATAAAACAAAATGGAGATATTGAAAAGTGCTATCTTATAACATACTTATCTGCATTATACAAATTTGCTTTCAAGTAAAGTATGTATATTTTCTATTATCTAAAAATTCCTAAGAACAGACTACTTGTGCCATTTATTAAAAGACAACAAAAAAGCAAAAATAATGAAAGCAATAAACATATTAACAAGCTAAATATAATGACAACCATTTTACTCCTTGTTCTTCTACACTGTCAAGACAAGACCTCCAGAATATGAACATTGTTGGCAGTCAATAACTATGTGTTTTATATTCCACACCACAATCACTGGATAATATTCTGCCCCATTTTAGCTTACATGAATTGCATCTGCCCAAGTCACAACTCTAGTGGTAGCAGAGTGATTTTTTATCCAATCGTTACATCTGAGTTGCACACGGTGATGTTTCATTACCAAAATGCTACCACTTTACGTAATTTTACTGCAACGATACAACTTCCAGCAATCGGCAAGGTACCATTGCAAAGCAGAGATGCTCCAGAACAATTACAAACTGAATTTGCATAATTTTAACGAAATCTATGACTAATTCAGAATTATTCATTTTATTATTGTCATAACCTCCCACTAAGGCTATGTTTTAGTACCAGATGTTTACTTTTAATCAAATTTAGTTATTTATTTCTATACATAGGGTTTTATTTTGAGTTGTAATAAATTTGCATCGTTTATAGTAAGTGTGAGTCATATTTTTGTAGTGTTTGTAATACCGTGTTACTGATGTGATTTATAATATAATTACTGCGGATTATGAGTTTGTAAGTAAAAGTGTTGTGTAAATAATTATAATGAAAACATTTATTTTTTCATTAGTAGGTCTACCTTAAAAATCTCAATGACAAATCACGCGATATGAGGGACATTATTTCCATTGATATATTTTTATAAAGTTTATATATTTTCATAAAATGAAAGGAATATTTTTTTGAGCGCATTATGTTTATTATGTTTCATCACTGAATTACATTTATAACTTGGTTTTAACACTTTCTGAACTTAGAGTACAACCTCATTAAATCAGCCCCCTTTAACTTGGATATCTGGATTACCCGGACTAGAAAATATGAAAAATAAATGTTTTTAATATGCATGATCTTAGCGTATTATACAGGGTGTCTTTTTTTAATGCGACCTTGGAAACCATAAGTCTGACAAAAAACTTTAATTGGGGAAACCTTTCTTTGTTTTTAGATACAATTAAAAATACATATATTTTTATCATAATTACTTTTTTTGACAGCTATGACTAGTGTTAATTATGTCTGGTGCTTCATAGATTAACAGTTTTTTCTAATTGTTCATGAGTGATTAAGATACATTTTACGTTGAAACAAGCAGAGAAGTATATTTTATTAACTGAATAGATTTTAATTTTATTTCAACAGAAAAATTATAACTAAATTTATTCAAATATCAACCAACTTACATGTAAAAACCACATTGTTTGAAGAACAGTTTCTTAATCCTTAATCCTCACATAATTGACTCAAAAACTATAAATATGTTCATGAAAAAATCACTATGCTCATAACTCTGCAATTTAATGTATCATATAAGGCCAAATTTAGAGACTGATAGTCATGGTCAGATTGATGACTTGCATGACTGGAGCAGTTTCCTGTTGAGAACTACTGTCTACACCCTTCTCCACCCATTGGATGGCTTTTGCTGTCTGCAGACTTCCAGCTGTTATCAACCGTTTGTTTATTTTGCTGCATTACATACTCTGTCAATACAACAATATAATAGAATAAATTAAAAACAAAAATAAATAAATAAATGAGAAAAATAATAACAAATTAGTATGGCTAAATATCCTTGTGGTGTTTGTGGGATGAATCTAAGGTCTCCTGCAATTTTATGTAATGGCAAATGCAAAAAATGGTTTCATTTCAAATGTGCAAAATTGAGTGTATCTGGGGTGAAATATATGGACTGGATGGATTGTGTAGGAGTATGGAAATGTGAAAATTGTAAAGAGGATATCGAAATACAAAAACATAATAATTTAATATATGAGAACAATAAATATATTATTACTGGTAAGCTGAATTGTTCCTCACTTGCAGATGAAATTAACACATCTGAATGAATGAAATGAATGAAAATGAAGAATTGAAGAAAGAAGAACTTCATGAAATAAAAAACAAAAGCTCCTTTTGTGTATTTTAGGTTGAAGATAAGATAAAAGAAAATGAAGAGTTTATTGAATCACTGAAGAAACAATTTGAGGAGAGAGAAAATGAGTTCTCAATCAGGATAAGATTTTTAGAGCAACAACTCAAAAATGAAAAAGAGGGGAAAGAAAAGCTAGTTTTCCATTATGAAGAGAACATTACAAGCAATCTTGCTATGAATGAGTCAGCAACTTGAAGAAAATGTAACAGATGTGACATTTACAAAGAAGAAACAACAAAAATGTTAGATAGCATTAGGACATTAGAGAAAATAATAAAAATCTTAGAAAGTAAAAACAAGCAAACACAAGTCATGATGACAAATGAAGTTGGTGTTATAGGAAAATTTGTCTGTTTTGTTTTCCCTCTCTTGATAAAACATCTGATCAACAAAAGTTTGTCTGTAATGAATGGCAGACAGTAATAACTTCAAGTAAAATTAAAAACAAAGTTAAGAATGTGAATGTAACCAATTTTACTTAAAAAAATGTTTTTGAAGATCTACAAAATTATACAATGAACATGTCTGTTGATGAAGAATGCATAATATTAAAAACAATATTTTTGTAGATAGTAAGGAAAAGCGAAAAATGCTTATGTGCAGTCAAAGACGGAGTCTATCTTATCAAATAAATAAGCTTTCTAAAGCTTATGAAGCTGTTGGATTTATAAGACCAGGAGGTTTATCGAAAACAATCCAAAACACTAAAAACATTGAGGAAGAGAAATTAAGCTCTGAAGATGTTTTGGATGTTGTTAATCTTGTGGTTCTAATGATATAGCTCGAAATGAGGCAAAGAAAGCAACCAACTTAATAACAGACACTCTTAAAAAATATGATAGCTTTAAAATAGTTTTAGTAGATTTTCTATACAGGCATGAGTTTTAAGAATGGCCATGTGTAAATGTTAAATAAGAGTGTTTTGTTAAATAAGAAAATCAAACAAAACCCTTGAGGTTTTAAGTCAACAGTTTCCAAATGTATCTTTGGTCAATATTAGGTTAGGTGAAAAACATATTGACCAAGCTAAGGGGAAGCAAAGGCTGGTAAAAAATATATGTGAAGCTCTAGCAAGAAAATCTAATACAGAAGTGCCTGGTGTGTCTGCTGGCATTGATAACAGCTTGATGTTACCATCCCAACTATCTTTAGCTACGGAGTAATGCCACAGTGAAACACAACATCTGACGTTGCTAGATGAGGCAAATAGAGTCACAACCTCTACTGGAAGTTCAGATCTACAACAGATGATGAAGAAGAATGAGATGTCATCAACTTTGTAACTAAAACTGTTAGAATCCCTACAGTTAGTAAAGTAGTTTTTAGATAAGTGTATTTATACAATGGACCTAAATATTTTAATCAATTACCTATTCATGTAAAAAACTGTATCAATATAAAATCTTTTTGTTCTGCATAGCAATCGTGGCTCCTTCTCCAAAAAAAGAAATTGACTTTTTAAATTCAGTATTATTCTAACAAACAATTTTATTCTTTTAAACCAAAAGCAATATTTTTCCTACCTATATTTTCTTATTTTTTCATTGTATATATTTATTATTTTTTATATTAATATAAGTCTAATGTTATAATTTTGTATAAATTGTGTTATGTACTGACACTGTATAAATATAATTTAATTTTAATTCAAGAGCAGCAGCTGTTGCAGAGAACTCACAAGTTGTTTAAGTGAATCTGGACACTTTTTATTTCATTTTTCTTAATAGTTGGACTCATGTTGGCCATATACTGATAACTGGCCAGCATTATTTTCCAAGTTTTTGTCATATTTGTTTTTAAAATGTCATGTTACAGATGGAAATAAATCATTTATTCAATTAATAAAAAAAAATCAAATAATGTTTATTGCCATAAAACTTTAACAAGTATTGACAACGTCAGATTGCTGCCAGAAGGCCAAGTCAAAAGTACAAGAGTTTGAGAGTACTTATCTAAAACTAACACATAAAATAAATATAACAATCAGTAAAACATTAAAAATAAAAGAAGAAGAAAAAGAACGGATTAAAATAAGTCTGAGGAGGTTTGTGCCCCTGAAATTAGTTTAGTTTCCCATTTAACTAAAACCTGAAACCCACAAAACAGGATAGTGTAGGCCTATTTGATTAAAGAAGTTAATATAAATAGTTAACAAAAAATGTATCAATCAATAAGCCAACAAAACATAACAAACTTAAACACCGAATTAAAAACAATATTTTAACAACTAAGAAAATACAAACTTAACAATTTTAGTAAAATTCAAACTTAAAAACATATATATATATATATATATATATATATATATATATATAATAATAATAATTTAAACATAATAAAATTGAACTTAAAGACAAAACAACTAAATGTAACAATTTAAAATTCTACGTTTGAATCAAAAAATTCCTGTAGTGAATAGAATGGAGATACGAGCAGCCAACTGTAAAATTTTAGTTTGAATAGTTTCTCTGAATATCTGTGAATAATATGTTCAAGCTTATTGTAAATCTTTAATGAAATAACTATGTGGCTGTTCATTGATTTACTAAGCCTATGAAAGTTAATAGTTGTTTTGTCTTTATTACGGGTATTATAACTGTGAACATTGCTAGTAAAATTTAATAAATGTGGGTTTTTTTTTATATATAAAGTGAGATCATAAATATAAAGATTAATTACAGTTTGAATTTCCTTGTTAACAAATAGAGGTTTACAATGATCTCGGATAACAGCTTTTGAGATTACTCTGACAGCTTTTTTTTGTAACATTAAAATACTTTTTATTTTACTGCAATTTCCCTATAAGATCAGGCCATATCTCACTAGTGACTGAAAATATGCAAAATAACTGGTACGTACATAATTTTCAGGAATACAAAGGGATAACCGACATAAAAGGTAAATGACTCTAGATAATTTAGTTGAAATGTAATCAATGTGTGGACCCCAAGTTAAATGATGACCAAAATATACCCCTAAAAACTTTATAGAAACTACCGAGTCATAATCAAATTTATTGTTGTAATCTGATCTTAAGCTAAATATTATGTTTTGGTTTTTGGCTCATTCAGGAGGAAACCATTTGATTTAAACCAAAATGAAGCTTCTCTCATTGTATTTTCAGATAAGATTTTTAGAGAGTCTAAAATGTCGCCAATATTAAAGAAGGTAGTGTCATTTGCATATAAAATACTGGTAGCATTCACTGAACTAGGGAGATCATTTATACATAATAAGAAAAGTAAAGGACCCAACACTGAGCCTTGGGGGACTCCACACCTAACGTTAGCTTCCTGTGACCACCTTCCACCATTGCAAACCTTCTGACTTCGACCAGTAAGATAGGATTTCAAAAAGTCCTGAGAAGTTCCACGAAAGCCGTAATAGTCTAACTTTAAGAGGATGTTGTCATGGTCAATGCAATCGAAAGCCTTGCTCAGGTCACGAAATGTGGCCTGAGCAAAGACTTTGTTTTCAAAGGTTGTAAGGATTTCACAAACTAGTTTATCCATAGCATCTGTGGTCGTCCCTTTTCTAAATCCATATTGTGACATGTTTAAAAGGCTATTTTTTTTCAAGAAACTGTGAAATTTGATCATAAACTTCAATAAATTTTGAAAGAACCGGGACTACTGAAATCGGACGGTAACTATCCGGCTTATTCCTTGGACCTTTCTTATAAATTGGACAAACACGTGATACTTTAAGAAAGCTGGGGAAATTACCCACATTAAAGCAGTAATTTATAAAACTTGTCAGAGGATCAACAAAACTAGGTGTAATTTTCCTTAAAATGTTATTTGACAACCAGTAAATATCATGGCTTTCAGAGTTGTTTAATCTCTGGGCTGCCTTGAGAACCTCCTCAGCTGTTATAGAGCTCAGATGAAAGTTATCAGTTACCGGAAAGGGCCTGGTTTTCTTTAATAAGTCCAAACAGCTTATACTAGAGCTACCAAGTGATCTTTTAATCTCAGAAACAGATTCGACAAAATAGTTATTATACATGTCAGGGGAAATCAAGGTGTTATGATAATCAATTGAAACTTGATTGCTTTTAATAACATCCCAAGCTGCCTTAACTTTATTATTGCTATTTTCAATGTATTTCACATTGTGAGCCAACTTAGCCTCTTTAATGGAAAGCTTGTATTGTTTTTTTTAGATCAGAAAATTTATTTAGGATATTATCAGTTTTAAAATTCTTAACTAAGTAACTCAAATCTAATAGCCTACTTTTTATACAAGCTAGCTCATTTGTATACCGTGACTGTTTGGGCTTATTACAATTATTTACCTTTACATATTTAATTTTAAGCAGGTCATTTATATTATTGATCAAAATATTGTGAAAACGTTCTCTGCATTAAAAAACATAGGCCCGTTCACACTCATATTAGTCCCATATAAATTCTCCCAGTCATAACAACTTAAGTTTTCAAATAATTTATGAATGGCTGATTTTGGTAAAAATATTTTTGAACAACCTTACTTGTTAACCCCATATCTGCCTATAGCAAGATGTTCATCTTTACAACCTTTATTAATATCTATAATTAGGCCATGATGGTCAGAAAAGGGGAAAATAAAAATGTCACAAGAGGCAGTAATTAGGGTAGGTTGACTGTTGATAAATACATTGTCTAGACAATTTTTACCTCTAGTAGGCTTATTATTTAGACAATAGAAATGTTGCTGTCTCAAAATATTAAGAAAATCTTTCACCGTTTGCTTTTGTGTTGTTATATCAAAGTTTATGTTGATATCACCACCAATCATGACAGTGTAATCAGACCACTTGCCAGCAAATTCAATAACATTTTCATGAGCCCCCAGAAAAGTGTCCGGATCACCTGCTGTTGAATGACACAGTGATACAACCATTAACTTAAGTTCATCAATTAAAATGGCAGATACTTCAAAATGTAATTCTATACAGAATTCACTAACATCACACGATCTAAATTGAATTATGGACAAAAATTAACGTACCACCCCTTATATGTTTACTCCTACTAAATGCTGTGGCACAATTAAAGCCAGAAGGATATGATAATAGTACTTCATTTGAATCTAGCCAATGCTCGGAAACACAGATTATGTAAACATTTAATAAAAAGGTTTCCAGAATAGATATCTTGTCTCTAAGTCCCTGAATATTTAAGTAAAGAACTTTAAATTGCATTTTATTCTTAGATCTAGTTTTGGAAATAATAGGGTTTAAACATAGGCCTATATCTTTTACAGATCCTGAACATAAGTTATTGAGCTTATGACTAGAAAAGTTAAGTTTATTTGTTGTTACCTCATTTAGTCCTTCTGAAATAGTTGTGATATAGGAGTTTTTTTAAAAATGTCAACAATCCTTTTAAAACTTGTACCATAGTTATGAAAATGAATATCAGCTGTTGGGTCAACTGCAGCAACTTGTAGCAGTTGAGGCGCCGTAACAATTGTAATGGAATCATCCTCCACTCTAGGTTGTGAATTTCTGGTTCTCGACTGGCTCTCCGTTTCTACAGAAAAGTTACCATTCTCTTGCATATGAAGAGGCACTGGATCTTTGGTGTCTACAACACTTTTAGTCCACACTGTTTTTGAGATCTTCTGCACTAATAACTTCTTACCCCTTACGTTCAGATGTAGCCCATGACACTGAAATGATGTCGGTTGATACCATGTATGTTAAGTAGGTTAAGTTTTGTATTAGCCTGTAGTCTTCTGTTAAGGTGGTTGATTTGGATGTTAATATAATTTCTCGAGTTCAGATCATGTCGGTGAAATAAAGGTACTATTGTTGTTAGTGTGACTGTTTTTCTTGACAAATTCATAGAGTTTGCAACTTTACTACTGTTAGGAATGGCAGAGCTGAAATCATTAGTACCACCATCAATTACTACATTATCATCTTTTGTTAGACGAGGAATCATAACTTCAGCATTTTCCAACACATGACCTAGTGGTGCTCCAGAACTAGCCCACATACATAAATTTGTTTCACATGGGTTGAAACTAAAAAACTTGACTAGGTTCCTGCTGTGACTATCACCAAAAATCATTACATTTTTCTTTCTTGTTTGCTTAGCTGTATTTAGGCCTACTTTCACGTTTTCATTTATTTTTGGATTCACTACTGTAGGCCTATTAGTCGGATATTTAGGATTAGTCCTATTTTTATTGAAAGCTTTTGGCCTATGCGTTTGGCTGGGTTTAGGAGTTGACGTGGCTTTAAATGGCCTATGCTGAGCTTTGGTCCGTTTGATTTCTTGTAGGCCTATAAGGTCTTCATCTCCAACATCATGTTTTGTAAGAATATTAAAAGAGTTCCTTAAGGGCAATGTAAAATCATTCATACCAGATCTACTTGGGATTAACATTTTTTTTTGTTTTGTTATTGCTTTTAACTTTTATCCTAGTCAAGCTAATGTTAGACGTTGACTGCTCATGAAGGCCTAATTGCAACTTATCTTTTAAACCTAAAATTTCCTCTTCTCCTTTTAAAACTATCATTTCCAACTGATGATTATTAGTTTTTAGAGATTCAATTTGATTTGAGGCCTTTTCAAGATCTTCATTTAATAGCTCGATTACTAAATTAAGTCTTTCTACTTCATCTGCCAAACATTTATTTATGTCTTTTGTTGTACTTATGTCTTCATCAATGATCTGTTGAATTGCAGCCGAATGTTCAAAAGTAGAACAGTTGACTTTTTGTGAGCTAGATGGAGATCTATCTTCCTCTGATTTCTCACAGAACCATGGTTCATCCTTGTTTTTAGAAAAATGGCTAAACTGATCATCTGATAATAGTGAACATTTAAGATAGAACCATTTTCCACAACTCCCTCTACATAGTACAGCTTTAGCTTTTTTACTTATATTTTTTCCACATAGTCCACATAAGTATAAGTTATTTTTTCTTTGTTTCATTCTGATTTGACTAGGGCCAAGGCCAGATGCAGTCTAATCCAACTGAATCTAACAGTTTAATATAACATAACCTCAAATACCTTCCAGCTTCCACAACAAGACAATATAAATGTCTACGTTGAAGCTGTTCACAAAACCGTTTAGTTGGCATGTGCATTCATCACTGAAATAAGGATTTTTTCAAAACATTTACATTCCTATTGATAAGTTGACTCATTTCATCACAGAATTGTATCCTTCTATCAAAGTCATCTTTGTCAAGTGTGTGACAAATTTGCATTTTATAAGGGAAAATGTATTAATTTTCATTGCTTTGTTTATGGAACCCGCAGATAGGTAAATTTCTGCAGCGATGTGACGTATTGAATTACTAGGATTTTCTAAAAACTTGCTAACAACTTCAACTTAAGCCAATTTTTCTAAAACTCTATTTCCATGTCTCTTTTTATTATTGACTGACCCAGTTTCAACAAATTTACAACTAAATTTTCTACATACTTAAGCAATACGTTTTTCTTCTGGATGCCTTGCATTGAATTCGTCAGCAGTTCTTCTGTAACAATTACGTTGAGATCCACAAATGAAGATTCTTTCAACTTGTTCTTCTAAAATGTAAACCATTTTAAAAACTATTTATAACTGAACAAATCACATGCAATTCTTTTAGCAAACCAAACACAACTAACCAGACTACTCAAGAAAATAGAACTTTCTCTCTTTATCTGGATTTCCAATAGTACTGTACAGTTTGGCAAGTATACATCACTGCCTGTAATATAACTTTGCAAAGTTATTTGCAAAATTGTAATTCTTAGGTTTGTAAAAGAAAGTGTAAAAAAACCTTTAATGAGGAATTTAAAAGATATTATTTCAACCACAACTTCACAACATGTGCACCGATTTCAAAAATTGTTATACCAAATTACTCGACATTTATAGGGCTTTCCAAAGAGTGTCACACACACACATTATCATATTTGAACATTTTTAGCTAAATTAGGAAAAAATCCGTAAAAATATAGGTAGGGTTTTTATATTTTTTATAACTAAATTAATTTGAACTTCACTAAGATTATCTAATTAGACAGATTTTATTACTTTGACAAAGCCTTAACGTTAAAATTTACATTTAAGGCGTGTTAAAAAGGGTTTTTGAAAATGGCTTAAAATTAGGTTGGTGCTATTTAACAATTTTTTTTACCAAAAGACTAAATTTTTTATAAATTTTCATTAAAGGTATTACAAGGTATGAATTGCAATTACAAAATTTTGAGTTTGGGTCAGTGGGGAGGGGGGAGGGGTTAGGGGTAACAGCCCTTTTTTTAAAAATATTTTGCTTTTGGTTCCCCCAGTGAGTAATAAAGATCCCCGGAAACAGAACTTTTTTAAGTTGAAGCAACAAATGTGAGAAGTTTTCAAATGAACACCCTGTACAGAATATTGCTATGGACTATTGCAGGAACAATGAATCAAAGACAATACAAATTTTATTTGGGAAGAGGAAGGATGAAGTTTTAGATTTACCAAATCTCCAGTCTGTTACCTTGGTATTATTATTGACAACCAACTTTCATGGCAACATCACATCAATAGCCTATGCCTTAGCTCAGCACTATATTCAAAATCCAGAGGACTAAAGTTATTAGCACTAACATCCTTCTTTGCTATATTTGAAAGCCATTTGATGTATGGTATTATTGTGTGGGGTATTTCAACCAAAGAAAATATTCAGCGTGCGCATAATGCGAGGAAAGCACAATGCTACACTGATCAGTCATAAACAGTTCTGGATATGCATCAATGAAGATCTGGTTCGGGACCACATGCAGTCACGCCTTCAGCTAGAGCGACATAGACCTGGTCGTCCAAGGGAATATGCTTGTCAACAACTAGATGGACTTTTTTCATCTTATGGGAAAATTTCCTAAGAGTTCAAGAAAGTGCCATGTGAGCTTAAAGAATAAAGTACACAAAGTGACTGTTTACTTTTGTAAAACCTGTCTCGATCGGCTATTTCTATACTCTGATCATTGTTTTGAAATTTACCACATAAATCATGACTACTAAAACACCATATATTTTCAGTAACATATGAAAAAAAGCAACTTGTAATTGAAAATATATTAGTTGTAAATAAAATGTCTAATTTTAGCGATTTTCTTTTTATTGTTGTTTACCTCATTGTTTATTCAGAGTTATATTCTGGGCAGGAGACGGATATACCCGTCTTAGTTGAATATGTTTCGGGACTATAGATGGTTATATCCATTCATGGTTTTGTTATAAAACATGAAGAAAAAATATTTCAGCTGAAAAAATAATATGGTCAACTAATAATATATATAAAACAACATTAATTCAAAAAATAAAAGTTTTGTTTGTCACAATTTTTAGTCAGTTTTAACTATGCCATATGCCAGAAATTTAATTTGGCTCTGGAAGGGTTAAAAGTTTATTCTGTTGATGCTGTTGGTTGATATTTGACTAAGACTGCATTCTGAGTGTTGTTATGATCTTTTCTCTGTGCTACGGTTGAAAAAAATGAATTACTTGCCAAAGCACTCTTGTCTTATTTTCTGCTCCACTGATGTGTTCAGTTAGAAACTTTTTCCGTAGTAATTTTAGTTTGAAGTCATATATGTTTTTCCTTTTCGATGTTTCTTTTTTGTTTTCTACACTTCCTGTACATTACTCTATTTCCAAGTCTTCAAGGTATTCAGTCCTTAATCTGATGCATTCGGATCCCAGTATAGTTTTGTGTTATTATTTTTCCTGTATTTGTAGGTTTTACGTGGGCAGGTTTCATTTAATATGGTTTGTATTATGGTGTGGAAGGTGTCATATATGTTGTTAATATCTTATTTTAGGTAGTTATTGTCCCAGTTTTTAAGGTGCAGTCTAGCTTTGAATAGTTGTATTGCTCTATTACTAAAACTCTTTTCCTTTCTTTTAGGGTTTCTTTAGTTTTCTCTGTATTTATTGCGATTATTTGAGCTTTGTGGTCAGAGAGGCCTGACAAGATGACTGATGTTTCTAATAGCTGTTGGTCCATGTTTGTACATATCCAGTCTATTGATTTTGCAGAGTCTCTGGTGATACGTGTGGACTCATTCTAGTTATTTTTTAAGAGGTTAGAAGATCATCAAGTTTAAGTTTGTCATTATATTTGGACAGGTTGTCCATGTTAAATGTCTCCCATAAGTAAAATATGTCTATGAGTGGTTAGGGATCTGTCGAGTTGCTCAGTGTTAACGGCTTGGTCTAGATTTTCAGAGGTTGGTCTGTTTATAGAAAATACGTTTAGAGAAAATATACTTATCCTAGAATAAGTATATTTGCTTTCTTTGGACCATGTACCGGGTCGTTTTGACCGGTACATTTCATTTTTTTCGTCGTAGTCTGCCGGGCTGCCTGAGACTGCTCGTGCCCGGCGATTCGTTTACTTTGGTGGCCGTTGGCTCGGACTCGGTCGTTCCTTGTTCCAGCTCTGGTCTGTCAGGTTGGCCATCATTTGGTTTTCTACGCCTAGAGGCTTCTAGACATGCACGGCTAGAGACTCCAAAACTCCAGGGTCCTTGAGCAGGACGTTTCCACCCTCAGCCTGCCGTCCGGGGATGGTCGACCATTCTACCACTGCCAGCCTGGCCTGAGGACCATGTATATAGTCTGTGACCCTGCTGCCCCGCCTACATCTTTGGGTAGAAGTCTTCAGTCCTCAGGTCAGTGCGTTCCATGTTGTTTTGCCCGGCGGCTGAGCTGGGGGTTTTGCTGTTTATATATATATATATATATATATAAAAAATAAACCAAAGAAAAAAAATGGAAGTGAAAGATAAAACAAAAGAAGAAAAAAAATTTGTGGAACTATTTAATTTGGCCTAGGCCTAAAACTGATTGGACAAAGTGATTTATGCAACACAGCCATGGGGACCTATATGTGTATTTTTTTTATTAAAGGGGAAAAAAAAACTTGAAATACAAAAGGAACTTTAGTGTTAATATTTATTGTTATTTAGTTTAATTTGTTGTTATATATTTTAGAGTTTACATTTGTTAGGTCCCTACTGTTAAGTTAGGTTATTATTTATTGTATGGTTTAGGCCTAGGGATATAGTGGGTGTTAGTTATTTATCTATTCGTGTAGTGTATTTTGGGTGTCTTTAAGGGATTTTTACTAGAACGGTACCGTGTTATATATTTTTTTTAAATTGTTTAATTTTTAAACTCACCAAAAGGGGATTGTTGTTCTTTGACTTAACTTCCAATTCGGAGCTGCCCAGGGATTCCGGCTTACTCCCTGGCCTCGGTGGAATTATGGGAGGTGGGCTAAATTGCCGGGGGTATTTGGGGTTATCTAAATTGTTTCTAATTGTTCATTTTTAAATGGTTGATAAATTGTCTTACGTTTTGGGTGTCTCAAGCTAGGCTGCAGATAGGCCATGTAGTTGTTAATTTTGGTATTTGTAGCGTTTGTTGTTTTTGTAGCTTTGGTTATTTTCTTGTTAATTTTGTGTAGCTTGTCTGTTAAGTGCACTTGATATTGTGGCCTTCTGCCTATTTATATTGCGGCCTTCTGCCAGCCAGTTTTGTAGTTTAAACTTGATAATAAATTAGTTTTGCTCAGCTGCCGAGTTTTATTTTGACCCTCCAACTGCCGCCCGTGATCCCATCGCTTGACTTGTTTTGAGCCATCCCCCAGTTGGCACGCTTTCCAGCTTTGGTGGGGGGGGGGGGGGATGGGTCTCAACCACTACACCTTTAATATGGTTGTCTCTAGGTTCTATCAAGGTGTTCTCTAGATTTTCTTTTTACAGGCCATGTTCGGTCAGTATTATGAGATCTGGATTTTCTCTGTTTAAGAAATGGTTAAGTCTGTCAATTTTGTTAGAAAGCCAATTTATGTTTAGGTGTGCAATTTTAATTTTGTATTTTTTATGAAGGTTGAGTTCCAAAAAAAGTCTGTGGTTGCGGTTTGTCTCTTTCTTTGGGCTGGCATCTCTTTACTAAAAAATTGTGATTATGGTGGTATTTTTGAGGACTCGGCGGTGGTGAGGTTATGTCTAATATTTTCAAGCAGTTTGGTTGCACTTCGTTGGTGGCATTTACGTGAAGTTCTAGAAGCTCAGAGGATATGTAGGGGGCATTTTCTTTCTTACATTGTCTGTACTGTTCCATGGAGATTTTGAGTCTGCAAGGCTAGTATAAGACCCTTTGTGATTGTTGAAAGATTCTTTAATAGTTTCTTCAGGTTTACATAGAGTTTCGTCTGCTTGAACTGGAGAGTTGATTCACAAACCACAATATGAATATAGCAGCTGTGACATTAAAACAATATGGACTTAAAACTCAAATGTATTTATATGACTCATATTATTTTGTAAAAGTCATTTGACACTCTAATGATCTGAAGGAAAATGTAATAAAGAATTCTCTCTTTCTCTTTCTTTATGAGTGCTGAATGGTACTAAAATGAAAAATTTCTTACTTTTGAAAGAGCCTTGCATGTTTAAATGTTGAAAGGACAATTATTTCATTTTTTTATTTAACCTTTTATCACTAAACTCCTATGAAATATTTTGTAACTTTGTAATAACATTCCAACTTGACAAAAAAGCAGTTATATGAGACTTGGGTAACATCCTGACACTAACACGCTGTTACTAACAGAAATAAAATAACAATAAACATATTTAAAAGTGGTTCTCGTCACAGTTTTTTTATTTATGAGTACCATTGAATGCATTATCAATATAAAATCTAAACTTGGCTTTTAACTAAATGTGTGACTGTTTCTTTGCTGGCTGGGATCTGGTTTACCAACAAAATTATGATATATGCCACCTGACACACAAAAGGAAAGTGTTAAGAAAGGCTTATCTTAGTTAGAATTGTATATATTATCATACTAAGCTTGTACATTAGTTATATCACTAACCAGCAGTGCAGATATGACAGGAAGAGTGAGGGGCCCATGCAATTCCATTTACACAAGCACGATGGTTATTCAGTCTGGCCACTGGTGTACATGGCATTCTCACATCCAGGATTATAACCTGAAAAATTGTAATACTTATAATCTACAAATCTAAAAAAATATTTAATATTTATCATCAAGGTAACCTATGGATATGAATTTGAATGTACAAATAACTGTAATATACAAAGCAGCAAAGTTATTTTAATGTCACTGAACCAAGAAACAAGGTTCCTTAGTGAAAAATAATAAAATAACAAATTTTCATCAAAATATCCAACATTTGCTTTCTCATATTGACATAATAAATTTAAATTTAGATGAGTTCAAGCCTGACATTGTTGCTTTGTGTGAGCATAAAATATTAGAGGATGAAATAGCAACATTTAAATTGGATAACTATAAAGTATGCTCCTCTTTCTCAACAGTGGGAGGGGGAGGGGGGTGATTTTAAATCAGAATAATGTAACATGTAGAAAAATAACTTTACTACAGATTCAAAATTTAATTGTATATAAGGAGTTTGAATGTTACCTGGAAACTGTAAAAGCAGATCAATTTTCTCTCATTCTAGCTTGTGTTTATAGATCTCCTTACTTCCAGTTTGGAGAATCAAAAGTCAACAAACAAAACTGTCCAAAAAGTAGTGTTTTTTGGACAATAAACACTACTTACAGGGACCCATGCCCATGTTTGTTATCAGTTAACATTGACAATATGATAACTGATAATAAAACTACAAAAGAGTGGGAAAATATGCAAGTATTGAAAAAAAAAAAAAACAAGAATTTGTTGAATTTAAGAAAAATAGCTAAACCCAATTTAATAGTTTTGTATCAAATTAAAATAATTTTGCTGCCAAAGAACAACTTACTGATCCATGGGGTTTGACTAGTGCTGCTTCCAATAATCAAAACTTTATAAGGAAACGAAAAGTAACGGTACATCTAAGCACTATAATCAAGGATGTTTTGGTAAGACTCTTGGAGAGAAACTTAGATTATCAATGTATACTTATAATCAAGGAAGTGGAGTTACACTTATGGTGGAGAAAATGAATTCAGAGATTAGTGCTACTGGAAGTTTCATGCAAAATGCTTGCCTTCTTCAGGTTGCTGAAACAGCAGTGGAGTATGAGGATGATGTTATCTTTATCATGGGAGGAACAAATGACTCATTGAAAAGTAATTATTCCCATATTAACATCTCGCTATAAAAGTGTTTAAAAGACTTCAGTAAAACAAAGCTGATCATAATAACGACACTTCCTACCAGATATGACATGGAAGAGACTGACAAAGTTCATAATTGAATTGAAATATTCTTTATTCATGTTAGTACATCAAAAAGTACATGAATGGTGTCAATTAATTGTAAAAAAAGTACATGTTCTTACTTAGAATAACAAAATATTTGAGTAGATGCTTTAATTAATATGTCCTTAACCTAAATGATGCAGGAAAACAAATTCAATAAAACCCGGTTTTATAAATTAATCTCATAATCCAAAAACAAAATACTTGTAATCTTACAACAAATGTACAGCAATGTTACAACAAATGTAAATCTATTCAAATTTATGTAATGTTTTGTCAATGAAGTAATCTTTTAGATAATATTTGATTTTCTTAAAACAGTTTTCATTTTTTATATATGAGTGAAGATTGTTAAAATATTGTTTACCGATATAAGTTGTCTTCTTTTTAAAAAATGCCAGTTTATGTGATTCAATTGTTATAATATGTAATACATATAAATTTTTTTATAGTATTTATATTCAATTTTGATATGGCTCCATAAATGCATAAGCCAAACGCAATAGCAGAGTCTACGTAAGCAAATAAAGTAGTCTTAAAGTATCGATTGAGCAAATTTGGGACATTCTGTAAATAAAAAATAATATAATCCAAAGGTAAATTTTTTAACTACTTGATCAACATAGAAATCTCAAGTTAAGTGTTGATCAAGAGATACACTTAGAGAGTCTGAGTTTGATAAGGTGTCGAGGTGACCTTTGACATAGATAAACGACATTACAATATTGTTGCAGTATACAGAAGCCCTTCAATGGACTACACTCTATTCACTGACGGACTACGCAACTTATATTCTTCTATAGTGAAAATTACTACCTATTTATTGATTGGTGACATGAATGTGGATATCATGTCAAATATAAACAATGTTGAAAAAGATACTTATTTAGACATATTATATTCAGCCGGTCTAATTTTCCGTATTGATAAACCAAGTAGTAATTCTGAAAAATGCAATGACGATATATTTATAAGGCACAGTAATGTCGCAGCGGCGGTTCTTCAAACAGATATAACTGATCATTATGGGGTTATTGCTAAAATTAACTATACGGATAAGTGCAATTATTTATTTATTTTTTTTTATTTATGTACAGGGTGGCGCAAAAAGAACGCATGGATTTGAGTAACGTAGTACCAGTGGAGGGGAGCGGTCAGTGACCGCCGAGCGACGCCATTTTGTTGGTTGAAGCGTCCAGTTTTAGTAGCAATGGAGCAGTGGAACGTGCAGCATCGCGTGTTCGCTGTTGAACACTATTTCAAATCAAATGAATCTGTCATCACTGTTCAACGAAAATTTCGTTTACAGTTTAATGTCGCGCGTAATGGTTCGGTACCTGATCGCAACTCGATACTTCGTTGGGTTAACTCGTTTTGTACAACAGGATCAGTGTTGAAGAGTAAATCAACTGGTCGCCCTCGTACGGCGCGAACTCCGCAAAATGTTGAAAGTGTCAGAGCCTCAGTTCTTGAAAGTCCTCACCGCTCGACTAGACGGCGTGCACCGACCTTGAGGATATCACGTTGATCGCTACAGCGCATCCTGACATGTGAGTTACGATTCCACCCTTACAAGATAATGATTGTTCAGAAGCTCCATGAACGTGATTTTTCACGAACGAAGAGTTTTTTGCGAGAGAATGTTTGATGTCGTTGGAAATGACAATAATGTTGTAATGCTGAGTGATGAAGCTCATTTCCACTTGAATGGCTCAGTAAACAAGCAGAATTGCCGCTATTGGACAGCTCACAACCCACAGGAAATGCAGCAAAAACCACTGCATTGTCCTAAAGTTACAGTATGGTGTGGGGTCTCTAAAATTGGCATCGTTGGACCTTATTTTTTTGAAGAGCGTGACCAAACAGTCACTGTTAATTCTGAACGATACGTGACAATGCTACGCACATTTTTTGCAGCCAAATCTTGGAAGCTTTGGGGCTCGATATGGAACAAACATGGTTTCAACAGGATGGAGCCACAGCCCACACGAGTAATCAATCTATGGCTGTCGTTCGAGGAATGTTTCCTGGTCACGTGATTTCACGTTTCGGCGATCTCCATTGGCCTGCATGTTCGCCAGATTTGACTCCTTGCGACTTCTTTTTATGGGGACACCTGAAATTCAAAGTTTATCGTCGTAAACCTCGGTCACTCGAAGAATTGAAGGCTGCAATAAGTGAAGAAATTGCCGCTGTATCACAGGACACTTTGAACAAAGTTATGGAAAACTTTGAAGAGAGACTTGCAATGTGTATTCATGCAGAAGGACGCCATCTTTCTGATGTTATTTTTAAAAATTAGTTAATTGTCTTATAATTATTAACACCCAACTCTCAAATTGGGTTGTTTGATGATTGTTTTGGTGTAATAAAAATTTTGGTGTGATTAAAATTAACCAACTTATAGCCTTTTTAAAATCCATGCGTTCTTTTTGCGCCACCCTGTATAATAGTCAAAGACACCTTATACGCTAAAATATAGCTAGGCAGATGACTTATCAAGTTACAACAGTGATATAAAACAACAATAAATATATAACAAAGATGAGCAGCTAAAAATATATACACCAAATAAGCAGTTTTCGTTACTGGTAAACCACCCCCGTCCCGACGTGGAATCCAGGTTGTCTGAGACACTGTAAAAACAGTTTGAGATTAGATACTTAAAGAGTCTCTTCTTAAACATCTTATAATCATCCAGGCCTTTTAACTCAACTGGTAGATGATTGTATAGTCTTACATAGGAGTAAAAAGGGGACTTTTCAAGAAAAGTTGTTCGATGAATAGGATACCGCAAAATGGAAATGTTTCTAGTATTATAGCAGTGTGTGTAATTCATGTTAGAAAATCTCTCATAATTTGACTTTACAAAAAGCATAGACTGGAACAAGTAAGCTGATGGTAGAGGAAGAATCCCTACATTTTGGGAATGTTTCCTGCAAGAGTCATTGTGAAGAGAACCTGTCATAAGTATAATTATTTTCTTTTGTTTTAGGAAAACCTTAGATGATTCAGAAGAACTTCCCCAAAATAACAGTACATATGTAATCAGGGAATGTACATATGCAAAATAAACTTGTTTTAGGGTGTTTAGATCTACAATAGTGGAGAGACTTAAAATAGCGTAAAAAGCTTTGCTAAGCTTTTGGATCAATTGATTAATATGCTGATGCCAAGTTAGGCTAGAATCCACTTCCAAACCAAGAAATCTCGTGGATGTGACAGTGTTGATATTCGGTGACAGAAAGGATGTATTATTTAAAGTACAGTTAATCCGATTGATTTGAAAGTTTATAAATATGACTTGTTTGGATTTAAATGAAGGCCATTTACATTGAAACAGTTATTTAATAGGATTAATTGTTCCGTTAGTTGTTTTGAAAGGATATTTCTGTTTTTGTGTGAAACAATGAAAGAGGTGTTGTCAGCATAGAGAACCATCTCCCCATTAGAAGTGACCTCAGGGAGATCATTTGCATAAATGAGGAAGAGAATAGGACCCAATATTGAGCTCTGAGCACTCTTGAAGTCATTACTTGAAATTCACTCTCTGCTTCTGAATCAATCACAACTTTTTGTTAACGATTGTGCAAGTAAGAAGCAATCAAATCAAGTGCCACTCCTCTTATGCCATAAGACCACAGTTTCCCAATCAGGACGTTGTGGTCCACACAGTCGAATGCCTTGGACAGGTTACAAAAAGCACCAACAGTGTGCTGCGACCCATCCACTTCACTAGACACTGTAGTCAAAAACTCAAAAATTGCGTTACAAGTGTTTTTACCCTTTAAAAATCCAAATTGACGAGAGTGAAAAATTTTATTTCTATCAAAATATTCATATAATCTATTAAAAATGATTCTTTCAAAGACCTTTGAAAATGAAGATAGGAGAGAGACTGGACGAAGGTTGTCTATTGATAAGTTATTTTGTTTTTAAGAATTGGTTTTATAGTGGATATTTTTAAAAGTTCGGGGAAGACCCCCTCTTGAAGCGACCGGTTAACCAAAAATTCAAGTGGCCTGGAGAGTGTTTCAGCACACGATTTTAAAAGGAATTGGGGTATGTCATCCCAACCCGCTGACTTCTTTGGTTTCAATGACTTTAAAATGCTAAGAATTTCTGCATAATTTGTGAGATCAAAAGCTATTAAGTTTTCCTGAGACTTCATATCGTCTGTTGCAATATGACAACAGACGATATATCTACTAAATACGCGGAAGCCCGAGTCCCCAAAGCAGAATGCTTTTGATCTTTCTAAGACGTAAAAAAATTAAAAACTTGCTGCAAGTACTAAATTGTGATACCTATAGCGTAAAATATCAACTGGAAAAATACATTAGTTATAATGTATATTTTCCAACTATAGAATGTAGACTAAAGATATTTACCTAAATAATAAGATAGAAATCACTGTTATACATTAAAATATTATAAAAGGCTTTTTTGAATAAATTATTTTATTTTTGTACCTTACATTCAAACTCAATACACAAACAAGAAGGTTTAAATAAAGTAATTAATTAGACAGTTTAAATTGTTTTATTTTTAATATTTGTAGAGCAAACAAATTGGGTGGAGATAAGCTTATATCCTTAGTTTCCTAAAATTATGGTCAAATTAAAAGGATTGTAATAATTATGATTATTTATTAACTTAAACCAAAGAATTTTTCCTGGTAATAGTAAAATATTTATTGTTTAAAAAGATGTTTCTAAACAGAGGAGAATGCACGTGGCATCCTTTACTTGATAAGTCAAGGTCGTTGTGAACAAAAAACTGAAAACAATATTTGATACTAACTTATTGCTGAATTATATATTTTATTTGTATTCATTCACTCAAGTATTGATCTTGTTCTTTGTCGAAAAATAAATTATTTTGTTTGATAAATATCCTTAGTTCACAGTATTATGATTAAATTATTAGATAATATAAATATAAGGTTATGTTTTACTTATTACAGCCAATGCCAAATTGGGGAATGTAATTAATATAATTTTGAAAAAAGTATTAGGTTTATACGATCCTAGGTGATTATTTACGTGACTAGAAGACGCAGCTCATTCATTCTTGGAATAAATGGTGAAATGAAATATTTTAATGACAAATTTTACTTTCTCCTCTTTGGCATTAGTAGTAATGAAAAGAGAACATAAAATTTGTCATTAAAATATTCCATTTCACCATTTGTTCCGAGAATGAATGAGCTGTGTCTTCTAATCACGTAAATAATCTCCCAGGATTGTATAAACCTACAGTTTTTATCCAAAATTATATAAATTACATTCCTGAATTTTTAATATAGAAGTAAAATATTAAATTGAGGAATACAAACTATGTTTATTTATGTTTTATTCAAGTTTATTTGACCAAGAATATAACGATGACCACTAACTTATTGACAACAAATACAAATGTAAATTTTAGTATGCACTTATACTTTTTAGTTCTTTATTACATAACCTGACCCAATTCTGATAGCCTGCCTGACTTACTAGCAGCAGCTGTTGGACTGTACTGGACTAAATATAATAACCAATATTTCCATTGGTTGTTGACGTATACATCACAGAACGTCCTGGATTATGTCTTAAATAATGATTTTAAATTAGTATTTTCTCTTATCAGTTACTACAAACAATATTATCTCTGGAGGTAGCATCATCAATCAATGATAACGTACAGTAATTGAATCCAAGTTATAATTATTAAAAAACGATGTAACGATCCGATCGTAATTGGAAAGTAGGAGTGGAGAGATGGGTAGTTCCGAACGATCGAGTCAAATGAACTCGTTAGCTTATTGAATGAGTGAACAAGTTTGTTCATTATGATTTGAACTAGTTTAGTTCAAAGTGAACATCAGACCTGGGAAGGACCACTAAAAAAATCATTATATATAATTATTTACTTATTTTATCAATATTAGTAATAAAAACTGAAATTTGAAGAAAGTTGGTTCAACAAATTTACAAGTATAAATAATAAAAACATATCTATGAAACAAAACTCATAACTAAACTATTAATCACTCCGACCGTCACTTCTACAAGTCATTGTTTGTTGTGTCATTTTGAACTAGTTCATTCACCAAGTTCAGTACAGTGAACGATTTGGTTGTGTACTAGTCTTGTAAATTAACTACCTTTGCGCATGCGTTGTATATGACCAGCGTCTGACTTTCGTCTCACTGCAATAGACAATAGACAAAGCTCTTTATTCACATATTCGTGGAGAACAGTGTTGGCGTCAATATTACAATAAATAGTTAATTAATGGGCCTACAGAGTCAATTGATAAATTTAATGTTGATGTTTGGCTCGCGTGATAAACTCCTCAGTGGTGTAGATTGTTTCAGCTAGAAGCCAGTCGTGTAGTCTTCTTTTCAGGAACTTTGGGTTGCCTTCCTTGATGTTGGCTGGAAGTAGGTTGTATAGCTTTGCTCCAGAGTATGAGGGCTTTGTGGCAAAGAGGCTCATCTTGTGTGAAGGAAGGCTGAAGTCGTGGCAATGTCTGGTGTTGTGTTCATGAAAATCAGTATTCCTGGGTAACTTATGGTTCACTGCAAATTGGATAACCTCTGCAATATATAAGGAAGGTACTGTAAGTATTCCCAGCTCTTTGAAGGTATCCCTGCAGCTTTCATCAAACTGAAGGCCAGCCATGCATCTGATAGCCCTTTTCTGGAGTACGAGAACCCTCTAGATGTTGCCAACAGATGAAGCGCCCCAATATATCTGATATATCAGAATGCATACTTCGCCCAATAGGGCGAAGTATGCAGTCTTTGTTGCCTGTGCGGTACTAATTGATTTAACCCTTTTTAGAACAAAAAGAGATGAGCTAAGCTTTTTGCATAGTGAGTTTATGTGATTACTCCATGACAGACGATCATCTATAATTAGACCTAGGTGTTTTGTGGATGTAGCTACCTGTAGGTTGGAAAGACTAGATACATGATCTTTGTGGCGACCCATTAACAGTTGTATAGTCTTCTCTTTGTTGAGGACTAGGTTGTTTCTTAAGCAGTATTAATGTGCCACTCTCATTGCATTAGATGTGGAAATATCTAGTCTTTCTACTGATTTGTTATTGGTTATCAGAACAGTGTCGTCTGCATACATTATTGAGTGACAGACGGTATCTGTGTAATTGGAGAGATCCTCGGTGTATAGTATAAACAACACTGGACCTAGCACGGACCCTTGAGGGACCCCTCTTTTCAAATTTAAGGGAGATGACCTTGCTGTTCTTATTGCACCATTCATTATTTGCTTCAGCTCAATTATCTGAGAGCACCCACTGAGATAACTGTTAAACCACTTCAGGGCCATACCAGAGACTCCCAGTGAGCTCAATTATCTGAGAGCGCCCACTGAGATAACTGTTAAACCACTTCAGGGCCATACCAGAGACTCCCAGTGATCTCAATTTTCTTAATGCGAGCTTATGGTCAAGAGAATCAAACGCCTTGTTAAGATCTAGAAATATATTTGTCAAAGTATTCCCTGATTCCCGAATATCTATGATATATTCAATCAAGTCCACCAGCGCTGTTATCGTAGATCTCCCAGAAATAAAGCCATGTTGATTCTTCGGGAGAAGGGAATTTTCCTGCAAGTGATTAAGGAGTTTTGACAATACAATCTTCTCAATGATTTTTTATATTGTGGGCACAAGCGAAATTGGTCTGACATTTTTCAGTTCTTTTCTGCATCTTGATTTGTGGAGAGGATATACTTTCGAGATTTTAAGTCTTGTGGGTAGTGTATCTTGGAGTAAAGATTTATTTATTATATTACTTAAGGGCAAGGCAATTACATTTTTGCAAGTCTTTAATATTTTGGAGGAGATGTCGTCAAAGCCAGCAGATGACATTGACTTCATATTATCAATGGTTTTGACTACTTTTTCGGAATTTGTTGGAAGAAAATGAGACCGTGTGGGAATGTTGCAGTGACCTAGCGCTGATGGTGAGGCTTGCACTACGTTGTTACAGTTGTTTTTAATTATTGTCTCATCTGCCAATGTTAATAAAGAAATCATTGAAACGGTCTGCTACTTTGACTATTGGCTTGGCAAGATGGCTACTGGTGAAGTCGACTCCTACTGTGGCTCCTGCGATTCTAAAGTTGGATTGCGAGGAAAAGTGCTAAGATGTGCGGGAAAGTGTAGAAAACCGTTCCATATATCGTGTATTAATGTCTCTGAAATGGATTACAGCAAATTTAAAGATATAAGTGATTTTTCACTCTGGTTCTGTCAGACTTGTAGGTTATGGTTCGAATCGACAATGACCACGTTGGATTCTACTCAGCAGAAAATGGAAAAAGGAAATAATGAAAAGCCCTTGTGTTGCCAGTGCTTTGATTACATCAAAATATTGACAGATGAAATAACTAGTTTATCTGAAAATTACAAGAAAATCTCTGAAAATATTTTAGAAATTGGAGGTGAGCAGACAAAAATACATACAGTATTGGATTCACATATAGAATTAATTAATCAAGCTATGCTAACAAAGAACAAAAATCTTAGAATTCCAAACAAACAAAGTCACACCTCAGTACTCCACAGTGCTACAGGAGTTGTAAATGACAACGTACAAATTAAAAAAAAAGTGGAAAACGTCATCAAAAAATGTTAGGTTATCTGATGAAGGAGTTAGTCTCAAGAAGGCTGTCAAGGATGTTGAAGATGTTTCAACGTCCAATAAACCTAAAGTAAGTGTAAATAAAATTGTTCGATCTCAAAATACTGTTGCCGTGCTGCAGAAGGACTTAACAAGTGACAGTAGTGAAGATGATTTGACCATGATAGGACCTAGTTATAGGCCCAATGTAGATCTGGATTGCATTCTAAATAATGACATTCAACAAACTTCTAAGCGTATATTCACAAACTCAAATCGAGAGTGGCAAACTGTGAGTAAAAGAGGTTGTCGTGTTGGAGGAAACTCCGGAGGAATGTATAATAGTTTGGCCTCGGTGCCTAAGACGAAGGAAATTCAGCCTAACCTGACTAGGCCTACTTAAAGTGTTGCAGTTAGGTCTAGTAAAACTAATATTGTACATGGAACTAGACAGGTGAGTGACAATATGTTGTTAAAACCTGCTAAGAAAATGTTCTGGTTGTTTCTCTCAGGACTTGACCCTTCAGTCAACTCAGAGGACATAGTAACCTATCTATTAAAGAGTCTGAGACTTTTTTATGTGAAAAACTTGAGACTAAATATAACACATATAGTTCTTTCAAGATTGGGGTTCCTTATAATTTGGGTGAAGAGCTCATGCATCCTAATTTATGGTCTGAAGGGTGCGTTGTTGGTAGGTACCGTACTCCTAGGAATAGGTCTAGGCCTTTTAGTGGAGATAGGAATTCTTTTTTGTTCAGCAATTCTCAGACACAACAAATAACGTAAGTGATCGTGTTTTGGAGTTCATTAAACATCATTATGCAGACTTCACAGTAGAACACTGGAATGTACAAGGTATTATCCAGACAATTGACGAAATTATTCTTTTGACCAATAAATTTAATATTGATGTTATCTGCATTTGTGAACATTGGGAGCATCGAGATAACCTATCAGATTTAGTTATTCCTGGTTTTGTTCTGGTGAGTGCCTTTAACCGGCCGTCTCCAAAACGAGGTGGGACAGCAATTTTTGTAAAGTATGAATTTAAGCATACAGAATTATCTTTTATTGTTAATTTGTCTGTTTCTTCTGTATGTGAGGTGGCTGCTGTATACAGGGTGTCCCAAAAGTCGACGTCCAAACTTCACAGGCTTGTTATATGGATCATTTCCAACAACAAATGTCCTTTATGTATTTATCGTATTTTTAATAGTTACCGAGCTATTGACTTTTTTAATATTTTAAAAAATATGTGTATTGCAACAGAAAAGAATCATTTTTATGCAAGAAATAATGTACGCAGGACCTTATTATTGTATATATTGTAAAATTATATTGTAAAACTTTTACAATATAATTTTAATAAGTATATTTGCATAATTATACTGTTTTAAGGCATTTCGGAACGTTAAAAACATAAATTAATAGTGTTAAAACTTTATTTTTTTAACTTTACATAAAGTTACTACTTCATTCAAACGGTGACTGCAAATGTATTTTTACCCTAAGCTAATGCCCAAATATCTTAAAAACTTCCCTAATTAATGCAGAATTCAAAAGTACTAACACATTAACAAATTCGTTAGCTTCCTTTGAGAATTGATGTATTTTTCTAAATAAGTACACGTTTTTGCGGGCTGGCCACTTGTCCACCCTCGCGTTGCGGCGCTTCTTCGCGGAAGTTTTATGCATGGCCTAAGCTAACAAGTCATTTAAAAAAGGCTAGAGCAATAATGTAACTGCTATTTAAACACACATTTTGTGCTGACTTTATAATTTTATTAGGTTAATTATGTTTAAACCCTTTACACTAATTTTCACAAACAATCCCACTAATATCAGGGCCCTACAAACAAAATCAGCTGTTAATAACACACAAAACAAATCAGCTGTTGTTGTTGGAGTAGATGTTTTATTGTTGACCAGATGGGTGTTAATAAACAATAATTGAATATTTGATATCAGTGCAATTTTGAAAATTGTCATTAATAGTCTTTTGTGTGTTGTTTGCTGAAATAATCTATTTTTTTATTTCATTTTTGTTTTTTAAGTGTTTCAGTTTGTATTATGACATATCTTACACAGTTAGGGTATTCCCCAATGAGGAATATTTTTCAAAGACGTGCATTTTTGTATGTTCTTTGTAACGGAAATGCCCGTGCTGTTGCAAGGGAATATAAAGTTAGTTATCTTAACAGAGAACGATTCCTTGATCATATAGTATTTGTGTATATGCATAGGTCTTATCAGGAGGGTAAGATTTCCGGACATTCTGAGAGGTTACCCGTATTAATAATAATTATGATGAAATAATTGTAAATATGATAGAAGAAGATAGAAGATCCAACTACAAGTGTCCACCGTTTATCCAGACAGACTGTCATACCAAGTTTATCAGTTCACCGGAGCCTTAAAAGTTACCAGTTGTATCCTTATCATATGCAGCGAGTTCAATCTCTTCTACCCACAGATCATGCTAGAAGAGCGCGCTTTTGTAGAGATATGCTTAGAAGAAATTAAGTTCATACTGGGGTTTTCATTAACATTTTGTGGACTGACGAAAGTTTTGTCAAAAGAATAAAAATGTACAATGATCACAACACACATTATTGGTCATATTAAAACCCTAAAGTAATAAAAATGATCACTTTCAGCACTAGTTTGGAATAAACATGTGGGCTGGTATCGTTAAAGTCAAATTAGTTGGGCCATTTAAGTTGCCAGGTAGACTGAATTTATTTTAACTTTCTGGTACGAGCGAATTATTTTAACTTTCTGCAAAACAACCTTAGAGAAATCTTTGAAGATGTTACATTTGGCATATGTGAAAATATTTGGTTTCAATATGATACCATTGCCTACCACGTGTATTCCAGCCCATTATTGTCATGAAGTTAGGCTCTATCTAAATGTCGAATTCCAAAATTGCTGGATTTGAAGTCGAGGAACCATAGAATGGCCGCCCAGATCATCTGATCTAAACTCCAAGGATTTATTTTTGTGGGGATACTACAAGGTATTGGTGATTTCTTGTGATTCCCATACACAAGATGAACTAAGAAAATGAATAACAGTTCCCAACACAATTAAGAATAATGAACAATCCTTTCATTCTCTAAGGAGAAATTGTCGTCGTTGTCAGCTTTGTATCAGAAAAGAAGGTCGGAATTTTGAACTTTCATTGTAATAGGTATATTTTAAAAAATGGTACTGTAATTTATCTATTCTATTTCCTTATTGCTTTGTTTGCTTGTAACAATTAATTTTACTTAAAAATTCATCAACTTAAATGTTACTGTATTACACTAAATATTTATAAAATTATTTTCTTAATAAAATTATAACGTCAGCACAAAATGTGTGTTTAAATAGCAGTTACATTATTGCTCTAGCCTTTTTTAAATGACTTGTTAGCTTAGGCCATGCATAAAACTTCCGCGAAGAAGCGCCGCAACGCGAGGGTGGACAAGTGGCCAGCCCGCAAAAACGTGTACTTATTTAGAAAAATACATCAATTCTCAAAGGAAGCTAACGAATTTGTTAATGTGTTAGTACTTTTAAATTCTGCATTAATTAGGGAAGTTTTTAAGATATTTGGGCATTAGCTTAGGGTAAAAATACATTTGCAGTCACCGTTTGAATGTAGTAGTAACTTTATGTAAAGTTAAAAAAATAAAGTTTTTACACTATTAATTTATGTTTTTAACATCCCGAAATGCCTTAAAACAGTATAATTATGCAAATATACTTATTAAAATTATATTGTAAAAGTGTTAAGGCCCTGCATGCATTATTTCTTGCATAAAAATGATTCTTTTCTGTTGCAATACACATATTTTTAAAAATATTAAAAAAGTCAATAGCTCGGTAACTATTAACAATACGATAAATACATAAAGGACATTTGTTGTTGGAAATGATCCATATAACAAGCCTGTGAAGTTTGGACGTCGACTTTTGGGACACCCTGTATATTGAGGAAGTAAATGTCATATGTTTGGAAATGTACAGAGTACCTGAACATGATAACTTTGATAGTTTTGTTGATTGTTTATACAATGTACTGAATGTTGTTGTATCCTGTAAAAATAAAACTAATGCTTCCATTATCTTATGTAGTGACAGTAATGTAGATTTTTTGGGGAACAGTTTGCAAAAAAGGGTTTTGGTAAACCTACTTATGAGCTTTAATTTGCAAAATTCTGTGTATGAAGTAACTAGGCCTAGTGTATTTGATAATTTTGTTGGTACTTGTATATTGTATGTACTGTTGACAATATTGCTGTTTCATTACATCCTGACAGGATTATTCACACTTTTGTGGAACCGATGATAATGTCAGACCATCTTAGTGAAATACAGAAATCTTTATTCATGATCATTGAGAACAGAATATTTGTCACAAAATATAACATTAAAACAACAACAACAAAAATGTAATTGGTCACATATTCAAGTGCAGGAAATTTAAAGAAAATTTCAAAAATTAAAGGTCAAGGGTACTATAGAATTCTTCCATGCTGTAGATTGATTTCTCCACCAGCCAGTCATGTAGTTGTCTTTTCAGTGTCTTCAGATTACTATTTTTAATGTCCTTGGGAAGTGCGTTAAAGAGCTTGGCTCCAGCATACGATGGCTTTTTGGTGTAGATAGTGGTTCTGTGGGCTGGAAGGTGATATGTCTGAGCTCCTCTAGTTTGATATGCATGCACCTCTTCATTTCTTAACAGGTTTTGTTTTGAAGCATAAATAATGACCTCGATTATATACATTGAGGTAACAGTAAGGATTTTTAGGTCTTTAAAAGCTTCTCTACAGCTGTCGAGGTGAGAGAGACCAGCCATAATTCTTATTGCTCGCTTTTGAAGAATTAATATCCTCTGGAGGTTGCCAATTGAGGAGCCACCCCATAGAGTGATTCCATATCGGAGATGAGAATCAAAAAGGGCGAAATAGGCAATCCTTAAGGCAGATGATGTGGCAGTTGCTTTAATTCTTTTAAGGGCAAAAATGGCGCAGCTTAGTTTTGAGCAGAGGTTATCTATATGACAGCTCCATGTCAGATTTTGTTCAAGAAACACGCCCAGATGTTTCAATTCATCCACTCTTTCCAAATCAGGTGGTCCTGATATATGATCTTTAAGTCTTCCCAACGCAAGGAGCTTGGTTTTAGATGGATTAAACACCAGATCATTATTTAAACATAGCTGTGCTAGGCTAACTGAAATGTAGGTGTTGATTTCCAGTGATTCTACTGATTTATTGCAGGTAACTAGTGCAGTATCATCTGCATACATGATGGGGTGACTATAAGCGTCAAGTTTTTCAGAGAGGTCGCTTGTAAACAATATGAATAAGACAGGGCCCAGTACTGACCCTTGTGGGACTCCTCTTGTAATATTTTGTGGACTTGACTGGACAACCTCTGTGATACCATTCATACTCTGCTTTAATTCGACTATTTGCTCTCGCCCAGTAAGGTAATTTTTAAACCAGCTAAGAGCTGTTCCTTTTATTCCAAGGGCACTGATCTTGGTGATAATTACTGTGTGGGACAAAGAATCGAAAGCTTTGCTCAAGTCGAGAAAAATAGTAGTGATGGTGTTTCCAATGTCAATATTATCAATTATTTTTTCAATTAGTTCAGTAAGAGCAGTGATGGTTGATTTGCCTGGGATAAACCCATGTTGTCCTTTAGGTAATAGCTCATTCTGCCTGAGGTGTTCAAGTATTCTTGAAAGAACTACTTTCTCCAGTATTTTAGATACGGTTGGAACTAAAGATATTGGTCGAAAATTGGTTATGTCATGCTTACTTCCTTTTTTGTGTAGTGGATAGACCTTAGATAACTTCAATTTTGAGGGGAAAACTCCCTGTGCTAAGGATTTATTGATTACATCAGTTAAAGGTTGACAGGTCACATGCTTGCAGAACTTTAAAATTATTGATGAAATCTCATCGTAGCCTGAAGAGGAGGAGGTTTTTAGTGAACTGATGATATTCAACACTTCGTCATTGGATGCTGGGTTAAATGATAGAAGTTCTTTCCCTTGGATGTTGTTGTGTGTGTAAAACGTTGTAGTTCTTGTCTCCTTATTAAGTTTAAGAGATTCTTCTGCGATTGTTGTGAAATAGGAGTTAAACTGTTCAGCTATAAAAGAAAGATCTTCTACAAAATTGTCAGCGATTTTTAATCTCCAGACAGAATCTGAAACTTCCCTTCTAGTTGACCTTTCGCTATTAATAACTTCCCAGACGGCTTTACTCTTATTACTTGAATCTGCAATAAAGTTAAGATTAGCTTCTTTATGTAAACTTTTTAATTTCAAGTCATAGGTTTTCTTTTTGTGTGTTGCTATTGCTTTGTCTTCACTTTGTCCAGTAATTAAAAAATGTTCACGGGCTTGAATAAAAGATGACCGTAGCTCATTTACCTCAGGATTGTAGGCAACTTTAGCTCGTTTCTTAGTATTATACTTTTTTGTTGAACGTGGACATATAACATTAAGAGCTGTAGTAAAAGTCTCTATAAAGTTGGAATATGCGTCTTCAGCGTTTTGAGCTTGGTAGACCCGTTCCCATGATTGAATTCCAAGAAGGTCATTTAAAGCTAATAGTTTCTCATTACTTAGATTTCTTTTGGTCAGTATTGTTTGTTTTGTAGTCGTCGAGCAGAAATTCATGGTGTACAGTTGTCCGGAGTGATCAGAAAGACCGTTCTCATGGATTGTTATGGCAAAATTATCTGAGGATAGGTTAGTACATAAAATATCTATTGAAGTGGCAGTTGTGAGTGTAGTCCTAGTCGCAGGTAAGTGGCATCGAGTTAAGTTAAATTGAGAAAGAACATCACAAAATTTTTTATTTTCTCTTTCCATGGATTGGTTGAGGCTATCAATATTAAAATCACCAACAACGCAGATTGCACTGTTGTTTGTTGGAAATTTGTCAAGTGATGCAGCTAATAGTTCCAGGGATTGTTCTAAAGGACTTTTCGGAGGGCGATACACACCTAGGATGTAAACATGAGTTTTTTTATTTATGTAAATGTCAATAGCTGCCATTTCACAGATGAGTTCAACGCTTTTGACATTAAAGCATTCGACCTCATTTTCTAAATTAGTACGCTTAAATATCGCAACACCTCCTTTTTTGTGTTCTTCTCTACTGTATTGGGCAATCAAAGTGTAGTTCACTAACTGGACGTTTTTAATTGTATTTTCAGAGAGGCCATGTTCTGTAAGCACAGTTATGTCTGGTTTTGAAAGGAGCAGAAAGTGATTTAGTAAATCAATGTTATTACTAAGCCTATCGATATTTTGATGAAAAATTATGAACTTCTTTGCTCTTTCTGAACAACCATCTCTTTTTCCCTGTCCCTTTTCAACTGACTGTATTCTAAAAAACTATGATTTACGGAAGAATCCATAGTTCTTTGTTTATATTCATCTATATTTTCCCAGAAGAACTGCTCAAAAGTCTGTCCAGGCTTTAGAGGTTTGGCAGTATATGGTGGAAATCTGGATTTATTTTCTACAGTAGCTGATTGGTGTAGAAGCTTGTCAGAAAAATCTTCCTGATTCTCATTATTTAAGCTTTTAAAATTGTTTAGTGGTAGAGAGCTGGCGAGGGTTTGACTGCCTTTTTCAGTATCACTTTGTCCCAAGTTGCAATAGGGTGCAGAGACAGAATTTGGAAATAGTTTTATGTTTTGCGATGAATTACAGTTCCCCCCACTGAAAGTTGTAAACAAATTTTGTTGGGATAGTTCTTCTTTAAGTGAAGTGGAGGATGACTGTAAAGCTGTCCTTTTTGCGACCTGTAGTGAGACACTATATTGGTTCTTTTTGACCATTTGTGGATTGTTGTTTCTTCCAAGATGAAACAAAGGGCGATTTTGTGTTTTTGTGACTTTAAGGAGCGATTTGAGATGTGCTCGCAGTTGCCTCTTGTTCCGATAGCTTAGTTACAAGTTCTTTGTAGTTTCCTGCAAGCTCTTCAAAAAATATTTTGTTTTCTTTCAATTCATTTTCTAGTGTGTAATTTTCTTTTTGTAATAAGTCAATTTTAAAAGTTTGGTTTGTCAGTTCATCTTCAATTTTTTTTAAATTGTTACGTAGGTCATTGTTAATAGAGGCCATGTCGTTTATTTGTGTTGTGAAGCAACATTTATCATTTTCAGATTGTTGAATTATGTCTTGTTTAAATAGATGTTCACTATCTAGTTTCATTTTCATAAATTTAATTTCTTCCTTCCTGAATACTGATCTTTCCTTTGAGTTCCTGTATGACTTCTTCCATTAAAATTAGTTTGTCTTCTAATTCAGATTGAGTCTCGGACTTCTGCATTTTTAAGTCATGTATTTGTTGTTTAAGTAGAGTGTTCTCTGTAAACAGTGCACTTCCTACCTCAGCCGCCAAAGAAAGTGAAGTTTCATGATCTAAATTGTCTTCCATTGAGAGATTAAGAATTTTTTCCTGTAGCTCTTCAATGTTTGGGGTGCTGCAAGGTGGGGTAATAATGCTTACACCACTGTAATTTTCAGCTTCAAGGAGAGCTTTATTGAATTTTGCATTTTTGTAGTTATCTGTCTTGCGCTTCCCATACTTGTTGATATTTTCTCTGTATTTAAAAATGTCTTGCTGTTTGATTTTCCCAGTCTCATTTGTGCCGAAAAAGGTTACATTATAATAAGGTGTTTTGTTACAGTTATCTATGCTATTGATAATAGCAGGCCAGAGTGGGTATCCCTTTACTTTGGCAAAAATAATCTCATCCTTAAGAAAACTTAAGTTATCTTTTGAAGTCATGATGTTAAATTAAAGGGGGAAAAATTAGTGTTAATTTGGCTGGTTCCAGTAGTTATATATGTAAAAAGGGCAGAAAGCTGACAGTTTTTTGTATCCTGGTTTGGCTGATTCCAGTAGTTAAATATGTAAAAAAGGGCAGAAAGCTGACAGTTTTTTGTATCCTGGTTTGGCTGATTCCAGTAGTTATATATGTAAAAAGGGCAGAAAGCTGACAGTTTTTTATATCCTGGTTTAGCTGATTCCAGTAGTTAAATATATAAAAAGGGCAAAAAGCTGACAGTTTTTTGTATCCTGGTTTGGCTGATTCCAGTAGTTAAATATGTAAAAAAGGGCAGAAAGCTGACAGTTTTTTGTATCCTGGTTTGGCTGATTCCAGTAGTTATATAGATTAGCTGACAGTTTTTATACCTTGGTTTGTCTGGTTTTAGTAGTTATCTAATTAAAATATGTGTAAAGGAGTAAATAAAATAAAAGGATATTTATTGAGTTGTCAATTTGTTAAGATTATATAGGTGAAAGATTGCATCTGTCAATTTATATAACTAGTGTAATTTTAAAGTGCAGTTTAGATTTAATAATTAAGGGTGATTCCCACAAAGATGTAAATAGAAGACCTGAGGGTAGTTTTAAAATATCTAGGCCAATTGATGATGTAAATAGTGCATATTTTGGATTGCTACTTAGTAAGGTTAATTGGTTACCATTATATAAGTTGACCTCGATTAATGAGATATTTGTTTTTTGATCAAATTTCTGCAAATAGTTGATATAGACTTTCCTATTAAATATAATAAGCATGATATATATTGGCCTAAAAAGCCTAAGTGGTATAATGACAAACTAAAATCATTAAAGGAGCAATGCTTGTTTACTTATCTATTGTTTAAGAGTACTGGTCAAGATTATCATAAAGAGTTATATAAAGCTATGAAGTCCAGATATATATATGAGGTTAGAAATACCAAACTAGCATATAATTGTAATAAAGTGAAAAATGCTATGGATAAACCTAAAGCAATTTGGTCAATTGTCAGAGATAACTTGGGTAGTAATGAGAGGCTGTTTGTTAATGATATGAACCTATCTTTAACTAGGGCTGGTTTTAATGATTATTTTATAAGTAATGTAAGTTCTATTGTAAAAGCAGTACCTCAGGCTAAACATGATATGTCATTCTATTTAGATATCATAATGGTTTTATAATGGTTGTTATTCCAAATATTTGCAAGAACAAAAACCAATGTAAGCTAGAAATAAATTCATAAGAATACTTCCAGCACAGTTAAAGAATGAGAAGGATGATCAAACAAACTTAAAAGGCAACTTAAAAAATAATTGATAGATCTAACCTTATACTCTATTGATGAGTTTGAAAATAAATCTAAATAAACTGTATATTTTGTCAAAAGCTGGATTAATGTTTGTTTATTGTTTAATTTTAAGTTTCCAATTTAGACATAAGTTTAAGAAGACGCTATTCAATGTACACACTTTCTGTACCACTTTATGAATAAAGAATATTGACTATTGATTATAGGTAATCTGTACATTTATGGGCATAAATAATGCCTGTAAATGTACATTTACAATACAATCCTATTTAAAAATATATTTATTTAATAGAGCATGTTTTTCTATAAATTTTAGTGCTATTTTCAAGTCCTTATAATTTTTGAAAATACCATTACCGTGGTAACCAATCTTTGCAAAAAATGTACTATGAACGGTTGTATAAGTATAAGTCCTGCTAACTCCTAAATAACTGATGATACTTGTATATTTCCTAAAACTAGATAATTTGGCTGTCTTGGAATTTAGAAGTATTACGAGGCGTGTTTTTAAAGTAAGTACCGTTTTGATACAAAAAAAAAAAAAAACAAAAAGTAAATCTTTTCCAAAAATAATTTATTCACTTGAAAAGCCATACTTGACTCAACTTCTCTACATGATTCCCATTAATATTAAGGCACTTATCGTATCTTGGGACCAGCTTTTGTATGCCATCGTCTAAGAAGGTTGCCACCTGATTAGACAACCACTGCTTCACAGTCGTTTTTACTTCGTCATCATCGGAATGGCGCTGCCCACTAGATGCGTCTTCAAGTGCAGAAACAAATGGTAGTGGTCCAATTGTTCCCAGCCAAAAGAAGTGATAAGGTCTTGTGATCGATTTGCTGTGTGTGGACGGGCATTATCGTGGAGCAAAACGACACCTGCACTCAGCATGCCAAGCGTTTTGTTTTGAATTGCGCGGGGCAGTTTTAGTAAAGTCTCACAGTATGCAGCTGCATTGATCGTGTCACCGCGAGGCAAAAAATCAACCAGCAACACACTCTTTCTGTCCAAAACACAGTGCACATGATTTTTCTAAGCAGAAATTGTTTGTTTGAATGTCAGCTTCCTAGGTGATGATGAATGCCGCCATTCCATTGATTGCTGCTTCGATTCCGGTGCAACGTAGGCTACCCATGTTTCATCGCCTGTGACAATATGGCTTTAAAAAATCATACCCCTCGTTACTGTATTGCTCGAGAAAACTCAATGCACCGCCCAATCTTTTGGTTTTGTGCTCATCAGTCAACATTTTTGGCACCCAGCGTGAACACAGTTTCCGATAATTTAAACGTTCGGACATAATTTCATTAAGAACACTTCTTGAGACAGCAGGAAACGTTTCAGCTAAGGACGAAATCGTGAATCTGTTTTTTTTTCACTTTACAGTCCACTTTTTGAATCAGATCATCGGTAATGACTGAAGGTCGCCCACTTCGTTCCTCATCATGAATGTTTGTGCGGCCATACTTAAAGGCCCTAACCCATTTCCGAACCATTCCATAACTCATAATGTTTTCACCATACACTTTACTGATTTGGCGATGAATTTCAACTGCTTTGAAGCCTTGAGCACAGAGAAACCGTATTACAGCACGCACTTCGCAGTCGGCGGGATTCTCAATAGGTGGAGTCATTTTAAAATCACGCAAACAGATGTAGACTCGATCGGATGGTTCTGTAATGGCGTCTGTGGCTTCCTAACAGATGTGGCTACACGGTGCGCATGCGCTAAACGGTGACCGCAGCGCTGCGGTGGCGTAATTTAAAAATGGTACTTACTTTAAAAACATGCCTCGTATATTGTTTCCTAGGTATACCCCCTCCCACCACTTTGTGTATACAAAAAAAGTTGTCAAGATATCAGGTCTTGAAACAAATTTTTTTCCAAAAGTCAAATATTTTATCAACGTAAAACCACAGAATTTTGTTAACCCACCAAATTTTGTCATGTCTGCACATTAGATTGTAAAATAAGCTCAGCTGTAGTTTATTTTTAATGCTTTTGGAATAGTTATTGACGTTATATGTTCATTTATAGAACAGAACGAATACGATCGGTTCCCTCCAGTTTTTTGTTGTTGTACTGTTCCTGGATAGCGCTGTCAATATTCAACTAATACAGGTAAGTTTGTTAATGTATTACTTGATCAAACTTAAGGATTAACAAGTTTTCGTAAAATCACTATTAAATCATGAGTTCAGTAGATCTATTTAGAAAGCATTATTTGTATAAATATTATATTTAAAACACTTTTAACTTGAGATTTCAATTGTTTTGTTTTATTTAATGCCTGACGAAATTAAGATTAGACCTATATAGTGTAGATTTTAATTTTGTCAGTAAATAACTTTGTTTCTACTTCTTAAAAAATATTACACCACCGTGCAAACGGTGGTATGAACTGTTTATGAAACGCCACTCTCAATTTGCCGTGCGTGAAGGGTCAAATTTGACTTCGTCTCAAAGTGCTGTTACAAAAGAACAGCTAGAGAGGTGGTTTGAGGAGGTTCGTTCGCATTTCGAGACAAACAATCTCCACGAAATTTTGAAGTCACCTAGTCGTATTTTCAACTGTGACGAAAGTGCATTTTTTCTCTGTCCCAAAAAGAGAATTTCCTGTGCAGATAGTTCTCTTGCTCCAAGTCTAGTAGTATACAAATACAAAAGATTACCTACAAATATTACAGCTAGCTTTCCTGAGGGCTGGGGAATAGGAAAATCAGAATTGGGGTGGATGACGGGAGAGCTCTTTTATGAGTACATCATGGATGTATTTGATCCATATTTAACAAAAAACAATTTCGAACTGCCTGTTGTCCTTTTACCGCCCTGTTTCAATTCTGCCTGTCTTTAGCAAGGTCTTCGAGAAAGCTTTTTTCTCGAGAATCTTATCATTCCTGGAAAAAAATAATCTTCTTTCAAAAAACCAATTTGGGTTCAGAACTGGAAAATCTACAATAGACGCGGTCGTGCGTTTAGTAGATATGGTATTAGAGGGCATCGAAAGTCGAAAGAGTACACTCAGTGTATTCTTAGACTTATCAAAGGCTTTCGACTGTGTTGATCATGGCACCCTCTTACACAAACTAGAACATTACGGGGTTCGAGGAATATCACTCCAGTGGTTGAAATCGTACCTCAGTAATCGCACTCAAACCGTCAAAATTTCAAACGTATGTTCAGGAGAGGAGGGACTGAGCTATGGGGTCCCTCAAGGCTCTATTCTAAGTCCTCTGCTCTTCTTGATCTACGTTAATGATGTTGGTTCATCACTGCAATATGGACGGCTCGTCCAGTATGCAGATGACACGACTCTCTGTTTTGGAGCATCATCAAAAGAAGAAATTGAAATGACAGCGTATACTGAGCTGAATGGCTCAATACAGCATTTCAATGAACTCAATCTCAAAACAAACCCAACAAAATCAACATTCATTCAATTTTCATTGCGACAATCCGAATCAGATGAAAGCCCAACAATCATGGTGGGTGACACTGAGATCGAGGAAGTCGACGTGACAAAATTCCTTGGTATACACCTCGATCGAGGGTTGACTTGGGGTAATCACGTCGACAATGTGTGTGCAAAGCTATCCTCAGGCATTTTTGTTTTGAGGCAGCTATCCAAGTACTGCCAAACTCAGGTACTGATGACGGCTTACTATGGTATCATCTACCCACACATCTCTTACGGAGTAGCTCTGTGGGGTGGGTGTACTGACACACACTTCTCCCGAATCTTCAAGCTCCAGAAGAAAGCAATCAGAATAATAGCAAAATCACACTGGAGAGAGTCGTGCAAACCAACATTCAAAAAGTTACAACTGTTGACTTTGCCCTGCCTCTATATTTTAGAAGCATCAGTGTTTTTCATGACAAAATGTACTCACATACGAGGGTCCAACTTCCATTCCTATCAAACTAGAGGCAGGGAAACCTACCGAACTGTGAAACACAGAACGGCAGCGTTTGAGCGACTGCCCTCACAGGCAGGAGCTAAATTCGTCAACAGTCTGCCAGATTCAATTAAAAATGCCACAATGCCGAAGGCATTCAAAACTCGTCTTAAGTCCATCCTCTTGGCACAAGCCTTCTACAGTGTGGACGAGTTTATGGCCTATAGCTGGGAGACCGCATAATTTCCTAAATGTCGGCCTGTGTGATTGAATTGTTTTTGAATTGTGATTGAATGTATGAATTGTTTGCATGTTTGATTGTATGTTTGAATGAGTGAGTGGAATGTTAGATACTATTCATTGATATTTTAAATTAGACTTAGGACTAAATATTAGTTTAAACAGTAAGCACGTTATGACGATTATGGACGGACACAGGTCTCACCTCACTCTTCATCTATGTGAGTTCTGCCGCACGAAGAAAATCAAGCTTGTCGCACTGTATCCAAATGCACATTCTGCAGCAGTATTTCACCCAATGAAGAATGGATGGAAGAAGGAAGATGCTAAATGGAGATTTGAGCATGAAGGAGAAAAACTGAAAAATGAAGACTTTGCTCCATTGCTTCAAGAAGTTCTCAAAAAATTATTAAAACAAGCACTATTCAGAATGACTAGAATCTACAGTTTCCGGTGACAACCGCGTCAAGGTACTATCTACAATATTTACAAGATGACCAGACGTTTCGCCCATACTGTGATGTAGCATCCTCAGTGGTTTCTCTGAGACTGAAATCGGCAAGTGACCTTCCAGCTTTATAACAGGTGGTGGGGTGGGGACTGGTTGGCAGGTATGCTGGAGAGGGGGGTGGAGGCACGACCCACGTGACCTACGGTCATTGGCCGAAAAATCAATATGGCTGACTCTTCCATTTTATTTCAATTTACTTTAAATGGGTTCCCATGTCTTTGGCAGCCGTATACTATCATCCTTATTAAAATTATTTCTTCTTTTATATATTTCTATGGCTTCCCTTACGATTCTCGGGTAGTAATGTGGGATGTTGGCAAGGACTTTTGTTTTGTCAAATAAAATTCCATGATTACTTTTTGTGCTATGTTCAGCAACAGCAGACTTTTCCGTATCTTCATTCTTAGTATGCCTTATATGTTCCTTAATCCTTGTGGAAATTAACCTCTTGGTTTCCCCTATGTAGACTGACCCGCAACTACAAGGTATTTCATATACTCCAGGCATAGCTAGTGGAATTTTATCTTTGACTGGCCTCAGAAAATTCTTTAATCTATTCGGTGGCTTGTAAATGGTTTTTATATTTTCTTTACTCAATAGCCTGCCAATCTTTTCCGTTGTTCCCTTTATGTAAGGTAGATACGCCTTTTTTGAGGTATCCTTATCTTGTCTTGTATCTACTCTATTGTCTTGTTCTTTCCTCTTCAACTGTTTTCCAATAGTATTATTGATTTCTCTAACTGAATATCCATTCTGTTTTAATGTTGAATGTAATATTTGTCTTTCTTTCTTCCAACTATTTTGGTCTGAAATGTGAATGGCTCGATT
The DNA here is from genome assembly GCA_035578905.1 of Stictocephala bisonia. Classification (NCBI taxonomy): domain Eukaryota; kingdom Metazoa; phylum Arthropoda; class Insecta; order Hemiptera; family Membracidae; genus Stictocephala; species Stictocephala bisonia. The sequence goes on from JAQJVL010000887.1 coordinate 154,642, forward strand.
GATTAAAGTGTTTAAAACTGCATTCTTCTCTGCCGGATGATGATGGGAAGCAGCATTTAAATATCTATTGGTATGTATAGGTTTCCGGTATACCGAGTGGCCTATTCGTCCATCTCTTCTTCTCACAGTTAAAACGTCAAGGAAAGGCAGACTTCCGTTATTCTCGATTTCCATTGTGAACTTGATATTAGAGTGAATAGAATTGATATAGTGCAGAAAATCATCCAATCTCTCTCTCTCTACCATGTGGCCACACAGCCCAAACATCGTCTACATATCGATACCATGCCTTTGGTTTCAAATCAGACGTTTCAAGTACCTTCTTTTCAAATATTTCCATATAAAGATTAGCTGCAACTGGTGATAGAGGTGATCCCATAGCTGCCCCCTCAGTTTGTTCATAGAACTTCCCATCGAAGAAGAAATAAGTTGATGTGAGGCATAGTTCAGCTAGCTCTGCTAAATCGTTGTTAAGAATTTCCTTGATTATTTCAATTGTTTTAGGTACTGGAACCTTAGTGAACAATGATTCTACATCAAAACTTACTAGTATGTCAGTATCTTGCAACTTCTGTTGGCTGATAAGGCTGATAAAATGTCTAGAATCTCTAACAAATGACTCAGTTTTTCCAACAACTTCACTTAGTTGTTTTGATATAAACTTGGCTAAATTATAAGTAGGTGATCCTATGGAACTTACTATAGGTCTCATCGGTATATTTTCTTTGTGTATCTTAGATAATCCGTACAATAGTGGTGGCCTAGGGTCAGAATTTATTAATTGTCCTTTAATCTTATTGTTAAAATTAGGGCTTGACTTAACCAATTTTGATACACTTGAAGCAATTCTTTTAGTCGGATTTCTTACTAATTTATATGGACCGTTATTAATCATATCTTTCATTTTGACTTTATAATCTTCCGTCTTCATAATTACTGTTGCATTTCCTTTATCTGATGGTATAACTATTCTTGAGTCATCTTCTTTCAAAGCCTTTAATGCAACTTTTTCATCCCTAGAGAGATTAGATTTTGGCGGCCGAGCTTTCCTGAGCACCACTGATACATCCTGTCTAATCTCTTCAGCTTTTGCCGATGGTAAATCCTTTATCACTTCTTCTACAGAGCAAATAATTTCTTCAGCTGGAATTTTATTAGGCGCTACTGCATAGTTAAATCCTTTCATAAGTAAAGAAGTTGTGGGTTTATCTAAGGTATCTTCAGCTAAATTAATTATAATTTTGCTAACGTCCAATTGACTTTCTGAAAACTTGTTTTTACAGTATTCATCTTGTAGCTTGGTATATTTCTTCTTGTGATTCTCTGTAGTTAGCTGGAGAACTCTCAATGATTTATCTTTGTTGAGGTTTTGAATAATCTCCCAATCGGCTGAATAACAACAAGAAGCGTTGCAGAGATAACAACATCTCACCCAACTGTGTAAAACTGAAACTCCACAAAATAAACGGTTCTATCAAAAGTATCCTGAAAAAAGCAGAAATGTCAATTCTAAGAAGGGAAATCGGCGAAACAAGACACAAATTGTTCAAAATTAATAATGAAATAGTAAGGCTTCAAGAAGAATTATCAAGTGTCCTTTATTCAGCCGATTGGGAGATTATTCAAAACCTCAACAAAGATAAAGCTATAGGTCCCCTAGTTGCTCTGGCTATTAATAAATAGCTCTTTCTGATAAACACTCGACCTTAGTTATTAACAATGACTACACTTGTTCATCTACAAAAATCACACTAATCCACCCCTCATATTCGCCTATATCTTGACGATCGATTTCTTAATAATGAATAATGAATGATAACAATCATGAACCAGTATCTTTGTATCAAATATGCATATGATAATAACAAAATTTACAAGTATACAAGATGCAAAGAAGATAACAGAACAGCATGCAAATATTAGCTAATATGTTGGTTTTTCTAACTGGGCTGTTAAGTTATATTACTTTAAGCAATATCTTGGTTTTTAAAGAAGTAACAAGGGTTTTTTAGTAAATACTTAAAAATTACACAGTAAAAAAAGAAGTAAGAAACATAAGGATTTAAACATTTTGTAGGCATGTTTATTACTATTAATTTCAATATGGATTTTTACATTTATTATGAGCATAACCATTATGTGCATATCAGTTTACAATATGAGAAGCCATTAACTTAAGTGCTTTTAATATCTTCTGCTATGGTTTGAAAAACTATTGTTAAATTTAATTTATTTTTTTCTATATATGAACCTAAGTTATGCAAAAGACAAAACAATAAATTTGCTAAAAATACTGTGCAAAAAGTTAATGAAAATGAATGAAAATCCTAAAAGGAATGGTAGGCCTAATTAAACATTAAATGCTCACTTCACAGGCATCCATAGCCACAGTGGCTAGATAGTTAGGGTCCTGTTTGTTCCAAGCTAAACGCAGTAATGGCGTATGTTGAGGATCTTCATATATGATGGTCGAATGCTCCAAATGGCGAAGATCAAACATTCTTACTGAGCCGTCCGCACCTGTTATTGATCATTGTATCAGTCAAACTCACCTTAATACTTGGTGAGCAATCTTAAACATTACAAGAGGAATATCAATAGCAGTTGGAAACAACAAAATTAAAATTAATAAAAAGGAGACTACTGCATTTTTGTAATAGATCTGCCCTCCTCATTTTTATTAGTATATATACAGGGCGACAATAAAGTCTTAGGACGACTTTTTTATAACTTTTAAGCGACAAGAGATATCACAACTAAATTTGGCATATCGTTACTGGCAATAGTAAGCTACTTTTCTGTGTACATGGTGATCAGATGTCACCTTTGCAGGACGGCCCGTCAGGAGTAAGAAGAAAATCTTTAACGACAGCCTATGTTGATTTGTACATAATTTTAAAAGTCTAGTTGAACTGAAAACAATGCTGCAAACCGGATTTCAAAAGGTTGATCTAGTCAGAAGAAATTGTTGTTCAAAGTTTTAAAATTTTAAATACGTTGTACTTATGAATAACAGAAAGTTACAAATTGAAGGGAATACTTACTGGGGAATACTTGAAGGGAAATTTAAATGCCAACAAGTATCAAGATATGCTCTAAAATGATTTAGTTCTTGCTCTACAAGCTAGTTTTGGCACTAACTTCCAAACATGTTTTTTCCAACAAGACGGAGCACCGCCATATTATGGTGTTCAAGTGAGGCAATACTTCATACCGTCACCCGTCGATTGGAAGACGTGGAGCGATTGAGTGGCCAGCTCGTTCCCCTGACCTAACTCCGCTGGATTACTTTTTATGGGGCTACCTCAAAGACAAAGTTTATATGAAACTCAGCCTACGATCTGATTGATCTTAGACACGGGATAGCACAAGCTGTTCCACAAGACTACATAGAAAAGGCAGTAGCTAGCTTTTATAACCAGTTAGCACATTGTCAGACGGCTAACAGGGAACATTTTGAACATGTAATTTGAAAGGAGTTCAGTAAGAAGTCCCTTCAACTTGTAACTTTCTGTTATTCGTAAGTACAATGTATTTAACATTTTTACAACTTTTAACACCAATTACTTCCGACTGGATCAACCTTTTGAAGTCTGATTTGCGGCATTATTTTCAGTTTAACTAGACCTTTAAAATGATTTACAACTCAACATAGGCTATCATTAAAAATTTTCTTTTTACTCCTAATGGGCTGTCCCCCAAAGGCGACATTTGATCACCATGTAAACAAAAAAGTAGCTTACTATTGCCAGTAATGGTATGTAAAATTTAGTTGTGATAACTCTTGTCATTTAAAAGTTATAAAGTGGTCCTAAGACTTAATTGCCACCCTGTATATATGGTGATTTCAATATCGATGTAAGAAACAAACAAAAATTCACACCACTTTCATGAGTACTCTACAAAGTCACAACTTGTATTATTTAGTAGATTTCCTGCAAGAGTAACAGAATCATCCAAAAGTGCTATTGACAACATAATTACAAATTTCGACAGGAAATTCTTAAAAATAATAGGGCTGGTAACAGATTTCTGACCATGATGCCGCACTTTTAGAAATATTAAATTTTAAAACATCCAAACTGACAAATAATTCCACTGAATTCTGCAGATCATTTACAAAAAGCAAAGTAGACTTATTTATGAAACAAATAGCTAGTCTTGGACTGATATTTACTATGCATATGTTGATAAAAAATATGATGTTTTCCATGTAATATTTACATATTACTTTAATAATTGTTTTCCAAAAACAAAGAAAAGAAAGTAAAAAATAAATGTGATTGGATGACATATGACCTAAAATGTGATCGTAAAGAAATTGTTGGACTATGCAAATTATTTTGTAAATTCAAAAATGATAATATTAAGATTTATATAAAGAATGAACAAAAACTTTTAAAAGAAAAAATTCAAATGGTAAAACAAAAACTATGAGAACAAAATTTAAAATTCCTTAAATGTTACAAAAACCACTTGGAAACTAATCAATGATGAAAGAGGTAAAAATAATAAACCTTCAGTAATTAATAATAATAATTCAGAAATAGTAATAATTCAGTAATTAATAATACTAAATTTGATAATACTTCTTCAATGAAAGAGAGCAAACTTGTCACTAACTCTGGGGATATCTCAGAAATGTTCATTGATTATTTTTCAAGTGTAGTTGAAAACGACGTTTTGTCTAAAATTCAAACCATTTATTTTTCAAATACATATCAACCTAATTTAAGCTTAATCAGTATTTTTTATTCCAAGAAGTGACAGAAAAGGAGGTTTTGTTAGCAATTGCCTCATTTAAAAACAAGTATTCTACTGGGTTTGATTGATGACATTCCTGAACAATAATAAAGGAATGCAAGATTTATTTAAGTAAACCACTAACACATTTAATAAACTCTTCCTTTATAAGTGGAATATTTCCTAAAAATTTAAAACTAGCATAGATTAAGCCTATTTTAAAGAAAGGCAATAGTGCATATGATGTTTCCAGTTACCGTCCTGTATCTCTTTTACCAATATTTTCTAAAATCTATGAAAACAATTGTTCACAATCAGCTAACCAATTACCTAGAAACTAATAGATTAATAGATAAAGAACAGCATGGCTTCTGCCCAGGCAAATCAGTTATTACAACAACATCAGAATTCATTGAACAAGTAATAGATGAAAAAAGTTGATGGAATATTTTTAGATTTAACCAGGGAATTTGACAGTGTATCACACCCAATATTGTTGGATATGTTAAAACATCTACGAATACACAAAAAATCTTTAAATTGGTTCAAATCTTATTTAAGTAATTGAATGCAGTTTGTTGGGATTACATGTCAAAATAATATTTAAGTTGAAAAAGTTTTGTCATATTCAAGAAAGATGAAGTATGGTTTCCCTCAGGGATCCATACTAGGTCCGTAACTCTTTTTGTGTTACTTAAAAGGATTGCCTAGAGTAATAACTGGAAATTATAACAGTGTCTGCTTAAATGCAGATGATACTAACATTTTAAAAACAGCAGAGTCTAAGGAGGAGCTGAAGATAATGTCTTTTATTAATTTGTCAGCCCTCTCTCAATATTTTGGAAACAATAATCTTTTGGTTAATCTTAAAAAAACTAAATGAATGCAATTATCCACCAAACAAAATAAAATAGAGTAAGTTCTAACAGTTAGTTTAGAAAATTATCAATTGGATTGTGTAAAAAGTACCAAGTTCCCTCAGTTTAATAGTTGAAAAAAATTTAGATTGGTCTCACCATGTCAACTACATTATTGGCAAAGTATCTTCAGGTTCATTTGTACTAATAAGAATGGCTAAAATCTGTAATTTGAAAACTCTAGGGTCTATTTATTTTCTTTATTTCAATCACATATTCATTTTGGCATATTAATTTATCGATCAACAACACAGAATAACATTTTAGGCAATATGTAAACGAAACAATAATGTATGCCAAAAAGTGTCAACTTACAAATCAAAGTAATATGACACATTCATATAATATTAAACATTTATCAGCACCACTCATCATAACCTACTTTTTTCTAACAAGAAACCATTGTGTATTGGTATCAAGTTTTTAAGACCACTTCTTGATTCTATTAAGAAAGAAAAAAGCACTAAATTTAAAAATGGATTACGGAAGTATCTTGTTGAGAAGGCCCTGTTTTCCCTTGATGAGTTTTTCAATTGAATTGCAAAAAACCTTAAAATCATAATCTTAGCTATAATGATTTTTTTCTATTCTCTCACTGCACTACTACTATTTTTCAAGCAAAACACTGTTATTTTGTTCACTTAATGTATTTTAAATCAAAATGTTGTTCTTTTTTACTGGAATGGTTTTGATTGTATTGTATATGTTCATTATTGCCATTGTTTTTTACACTATTTGTGTACTTATTGTACTAACTACAAATAAAGGAAATTTTGTATTGCATTGTTTATACATTTATGGATGCAAAAAAACGACACCTCCTTTAAACGCCTTGATTTGATATTAAAGTTTCAGTATGATATAAGTATAGGTAAATTCAAAATCAATAAGTTCACACTACAAAATCAATTCTCTATAAATGAATATATGATTGATGAAGATAGAAATGCACATAAAAACTTGGAAACACTCAGAATTTAAGGATGGCTGAAATAGCCAATTCATTTACTTTACCTTGAGACTTGCTGGCAATGAAAGAGGCAAAACCTTAAATGATTTTATATGCTATTCAGGGAGAGTTGAGAGCATCAGACTCTCATCGGCAGGAACCAAATCAGTTTAGAGATAGACCACACATGAAGGTTACTACTATAATGAGACTGCTAAAAGGTGTGCATAGTAATGGTGTAATGTGTTAACAATATGTTCAATTAATTTAATAAATTAGATAATTGGACTATTACACAAGACGTCACATGACGCTCTTACTCATTTAGGCCAATTTATAAAAATATGTCAGGCAACGTCTTTACTCATTTTAGATAGTATAACGCACTCCAGAAAGGGTTAAACACTGCCTACTTTTACTTAGCTCCAATACACTGATAAGCCACTGTCCCTTCTCCTGAAGGGAAATAAACAAAAATGATAATAATAATATACATTAAATACAGTATTTAATTAACGCACGCACGCACGCACGCGCCCACGCGCACGCACACGCACGCACGCACACACACACACACACACACACACACACACACACACACACACACACACACACACACACACACACACACACACACACACACACACACACACACACACACACACACACACACACACATATTAATTCTATATTGAGAACAATTTTTATCTGTAAAGTATTTATTAAATTTTAATATTAATAAAAAAAAGGCAGAATAGTAATGTAAGTTTAGAAGCAGTTAATTTGAATTAATTGTTTCTGGGACTGGATCACACTATATTTATTTTTGGCATTAAATTAAATTCATTATTAACTGCCAGTAAGCAGTGCTATTGATGGTAGTAAGGCCACTGTGCTGTTTATGATGTTTATGATAAATTCATGTTCAGCCATCTACAATGCTTTGCCTCAATTTGAGTATTAATAACAAGAATTAGGGCATGAGTTGGATGTACAGAATTTTCTGCTGTATATTTTTGATGGAATTTGTTATGTTAATAGAAAGTAATTTTTTAGTAAAATTCCACAAACTTTACTAAAATTATTCTTAATGAAAATTAAATTTTGTGAAATTTTACTAAAAAATGACTTTCTATGTACAGAATTTGTTTACGAAAAAGAGGTGGGCACCAGCCATAGAGATCTCACTGATGCATAGTAATAGTCTTCTCATCAAAAGTAATAATTGAAGTAACAATAATGCTATCATCGACAGACAGCATTTTTTCATATGAAGATGCAGAAAGGACATTCAAACTCACCCTTTGTTAGATTGACCAACAGCACACTTTTATGCCAATGGATTTGATGTTTATTATGTGGTGGAAGAATATGGGACCATCAAACTGTCTTTTTCCCTTATACCAAAAAAATCAAATCAGATTTTTATCAATGCCAGTATATTGGATTCCAACTAAAATTTACATTTAGGAGTTAAATTAAACCTAAATTATACTGCAGCCTGTGGTATTAAAGGGGTTTAATAGTTGGCCTTAAACGAAAGGTTTCGACGTTATCGTGAGATAATGGTGTCAAGCAACATCAAGCGTGGCTGTTTCTTTGATGGGTTAACAATGAGGGATCTCGCCCTTGCACATAGCCTGCCTACCTGGTTACTTGTGGTGGTGGTTGAAAAGTCACCCTTAAGCCACTGGTTCCCAGATTAACTGTTAGAGATGGCTTCTTAGCCTTAACTTTACCTGCTAAAATAAGACATCCTTTTCTTCTTTAGGTTTTAGAGAAGCATCATTGACCTCTACAATCAAAACAATGTATATGCCCTCCATCATCTAATATCAAAAGCAAGAAGCCCAGATCCTTCTTTACTCAACATATTATCATTAAGGTCAAGGAATAAAAGTAAAAGAAATCTGATACTGTCACACTTCCCCAGCACAGTATAACTAGCATAGTGGGTTTAAGTTTATTATTTATCTTGTCTTAAAACCTGTGTTTTCTAATTTTAGCCTCTCATGTAAAGTTAAGATTAAGAAGAATCTCTGGATTGAGATGAACGGAGTTCTACTGTACTTAGAAACTGAGAAATACTGACCAACAGATGCAAACATGTCTCGACCACCACCTGCTCTGCTAAAAGCAATGTCGTACACTTCCTTGTCATGAGCTATCAGTTGTGTCTTCACATGACCTGCTACCAAATTCACTCTGCCGACTATCTGTTGGTCATAACAAATCTATTCAGCTATATGATATGCAAGCAGTGAAAATATCAATTGATATGAAATATGAATTAGAATTTGATTAATCATTAAATACAACATTGTACAATAGATTTTGTCAATATATATATCTCCTATACATGATAAGTCTTTGTAATGTTACCTATAAATAGGTAAAATTAATTATTAAGTAAAATAATGAAATACATTCTGTACTGCATGAAAGACTATTTTTATACTAATAATAATATGAAATAAATACAATTTGAGATTAACAACAATTTCAAACCAGATAAACAGACAATAAATAAGTAAATAAATACAAGTTCGCCTGTGAGGACGCAATGAAGAAGCCACCAACAGCTTTGTACCTTTAGATTATATCAGAATTCAATACTGTGTATGAAAAAGAAATCATAAGTTTTGTAAAAGGAGTTGTTCATCAACCAACCATAAAATTTAATTTTAAATTATTTTGAAGCATACTTGTTTATCATAAGAATAAGTTTGTTATATACTTAAATTGAAAGAACTGTGTGACTTGCCAAACTTTTACTAAGGATAACCGATTAATGCATTACCTCTATCTAGATCTTGTGTTTTAATTGTGTAAGTTATAATTAAAATTGAGAAGATTTTGGTTTATAATCACATATGTAGGTAGGTCATAAATATACAGATTAATAACTGTTAGTATATCAAATTAAAAAAAAAAAAAAAAAAAAAAAAAAATAGGTTTAAATGGTCCAACGGTTTAGACTTGGATATTACTCTCAGTGCTTTCTTCTGTAATAACTTGGTTCCAGGTATTGAAGATTATTCTTATCATTATTACAACAAACCAAACATTATAAAAATTCATGTTATAAAGATTTAACTAATATAGAATAAATTAGAATATACAGTTATATGTTTTATTATATCCATTACTGATGTTTTACTATTCTTGCAATACTCCAAATCCAGCTGGATTTTGCCCTTATTTACTAATTGTTAGAGAATAAAACTCCCTCGTCAGATGAGAAACTACTGTCTTCATAAAAAAAATTCTTGACATCTTAGATTTGTACATATTTTTAATAACTTGACTTATAAAACTGAAATGTGGCCAGCATGAATGCTGATGATTTTTAAAGTGATATAAATAGTTTTCTTATTTATTATAACAAAGAGGAATTCTCTAACACTAACTATCAATAAATAAATCCTAGGAGGCACTTTAAACAACTGATTTAAGTAATTGCCAATACCTTTAAGTGACTACAACTAAATTCCGCTCAGTTTTACATACATTATAAATTTGTAACCTGCAGTTTGAACGATAGTAAATGATCAGAATTGAAATGAATATTTGTACCAACAATTCAATAAGTACGAGGCGTGTTTTTAAAGTAAGTATGGTTTTTGAATCCCGCCGCTGTAGTACTGCAGACAGCATTCAGTGCATGCGTGCCGGGTACTACTATCTGTTGGCAAGCCACAGCTGCCGTTTTGGATCCATTCGACTGTATTTAAAGTTGCTTATGACTATTTTACCGCCGCTGTAGCGCTGTGGTCGGCGTTCAGCGCATGCACACTGGGTACTACTATATGTTGGCAAGCCATAGTCGCCGTTACGGATCCATTTTACTTCATTTAAGGTTGCTTATGACTGTTTAAAATTCATCCTCCGATTAAAAATGCCGCCAACTGTAAAGTACATTTTGTGATAAGTTTTCATAACACTAAAGGCATAAAAGCAGCTGACATTCATTGAGAGATCTGTGAAGTTTACTGGGAAAACTGAATGAGTGATGGGATGGTATGGGTGAGAGCTTTTAAGGTGGCCGTACAAATGTGCATGATGAAGAACGAAGTGGGAAAACCTTCACTCATTATTGATGACGGTGCAAAACGTTGATGAAAATTCAGAGAAAACAGACACTTTACAACTGAATTTTTGTATAGTGTGTCTTCAAGTGTCAAGAAGTGCGATTTATTAAATTGTGATAGAACGTTAATAGTGTTGTAGTAGGCACGATGGCTCAATTGATAAAGTGATTTATGACTTCCGATGGGCTGTCAAATTTAAAAGGAAAAGACCAGCAGAATGAAGTCAGCTAATGACGGGGACAGTGACGTCATGAGGTTCAAGGTCACCCAAAATATGTTTAAAAAAATATCTTGTACGATTTGCACTTGATTGTAATCATTCGGTTGTTTGTATTCAAGTATTCGGTAAATCGAATAAAAACAACCGAATGAATGCAATCGAATGAAAATCATACAAGATCTTAGTTATTACTGTTTTTGTTTTTTTGTGTTACAAACAATTGCCTTAGCCACACATCACCACCAAACGTCACTGACCCAACATTTCCTTCAAATTCTGAAAAGTACTGCGATCGAAAGTCATAAATCAAGTGGCTAAGGCAATTGTTTTTTAGCAGCCCCACTTTCTAACTTTAGTTATTATTACTATTGTTGTTGTGTTACAAACATATCTTAAATTATTTACAATACCTAGTAGTAGTAGTAGTTTCTTTACAAGAATGTGTTCTATCCTTCAGTTGTTGATTCTCCTTGTTTTGTTTCATTATCTTCCCTGCTTCTTCAGTTGTCGATCTTCCTTGTCGGTATATAGTGCAAGTTCAGCCGAGAGTCCATGGTAGTTGTGGTGGTGATTTCGGTATTTGTTGCAATCACTTCCAAAGAAACAGTGTAACCAGTCGATAAAAGATCTTTCAACTGTTCAATAAAAACACGGAGATCTTGTGGAGTTGATAAATGAACAGTGTTATAGTTAATTTATTTAATTGCAAGAGACATGATCACTGTTACAGATTAGCTGAACCTAGTCATAACCCAACAATGACTTCAAAACAGCTTCAACATCAGAAGATGTAGTGCTGCTTACCTCTTGTACTTTAACTGGAGAGTCCATGTGTATCGGGCTCAATGTGCACTGTTCAAGAGCCAGACGTGAAGTGATGTAGCGCTAGCATGTCTGCTAGGTACTCGGTCCCTCCTCACCACTACCATTACCCCACTATCGGTCTCCCCCATCCTTACCATTACCCCCACCACAACCCAATTACAAGCCTGTATGAGAACCACACTATTTGCGTTAGTTTGCTCAAAGCCGTTGCGCCTGTAAGACCGTATCTCTCTATCCTTAAAACACACATTAACTCGTAGGTTTAAATGTATAAAAATATTTTGTAAGTTCAAGTATTGTTCACATTCAACTTTGTTTTACCTTCCAACAATATCTAACTTTTGGTTGTGTTGGTGATACACATGTTGGTACTTTGACCAACGCTATTGTGTTACAAAACAATTCTTTATTTTACAATAGCGAGATAGTAGTCCTAATACTAAAAGCACACAACAAATTTGTTTATCTTCAGTTGTTGACCTTCCTTGTCGGTATAAATTCCAATAAATAATCCTGCCGCCTCCAAACCCCCCCCCCCCAGCGAGTTATTACATGCCCGCATGAGACCCACGATACTTGTGTTACTTCACGCATAACTGTTACATTCTTAAGGCCGTAGCTGTGTTAAAACACACAGTAGCTCGTAGATGTAAATCATTATTAGGAAAAGATGAAAAAACAAAGGTTTAAAGAATAAAACTGTCTTCCAATAATGATCATGAGAACAATAACATTAAAAAAATAAAAAGTTATTGTAATGACAAACGAATTACCTACTTAGTGGATTTATTAAAGACAAAAGTTTAGTTTAAATATTGACTGTATTTGATTCCATATAGAATCGAACAGAATTTGAAGTAGATGTTAAATGGTTTAGTTGATGACATACCAATGTACTTAGTGTCTCGTCACAGTGGTTAGTTGTGATAATGTGCGGTGAGGCGTGTGCCGAATCGTTGTTGCAAGTTCCCAACAGTCATATGACCATCGCGTGTGCAGGCACAAGGTCGTGCGTCATTATACAATACGCGGCGCCAGCGGTAAGCAAATTACGGTGGCCAACATTACCGCCTTCAGACACCGCCGACTCAACTTCCCGCCAACTCGCTCAAGGTAATAAAAGTCGTAAATAATCCAGCCGGTGCGCTGTAGGCTAATGGAGGTAGTAAATAACACCTGGCCGGTTTATCCTCGTAATAGGAGGGGGAGAAAGAAATGAAAGAATACAATTTCTTTGTTTTGTTTGTTATATTTGTTAGGTATTCTATAAAGTTAATTAATATACCCAATTAACTTTATTATCCTTTCTTGGTACAATCGCTGGCTAGACAATATTTGTACCGGGTCGTTTTGACTCGGTACCTCTGCCTGATTTGCATTCTGCGTTTGATTGGTTCGGTAAGGCTAAGTTTTTCAGTGTGACCCCTGAATCTGACTAGCTTCTGTGTTCCCTGGAATCTCTATCAGTTCACTAGGGTTCCTATGGGTCTTGCTGTGGGTGCCCAGACTCTTACTGTCTGCTTGATTCCATCTTCCATGATGTGAAATTCAAGTTTGTCTTCAATTACCTGGACGACCTTCTTGTCTACAGTGAGACTTTTGGGGAACACATGCAACATCTGGAGGAAGTTCTTAGTCGCCTTAAATCAGCTGGCCTTACCGTCAATCCAGAGAAAGTCACTTTTGCTCGTCCTGAGATTTCCTTTCTGGGTCATCTGATATCTTCTCGAGGCGTCTGCATTGATCCTGCGAGGACCCAGGGCATTCGGGATTTTCCTCCTCCCAGAGATGCCGAGGGGATTGCCCGTTTTGTGGGGATGGTGAATTTTTACCGGAGGTTCATCCCTAACGTGGCCAAGCTTGCTGCCCCGTTGAACGAGTTGCGGAAGAAAGGTGTCCCTTTTGTGTGGGGCCAAGCTCAGCAGACTGCCTTTGATGCTCTCAAGGAGGCTATCATGCAACCTCCTGTCCTGCGTATGCCTGATTTCAGCAGAGAATTCATTCTTCAGACTGATGCCTCCTCCTCCGCCATTGCTGCTGTTCTTTCTCAGGAGTTTGATGGGGTCAGGCAGCCCATCGCTTTTGCTTCGAGGACGTTGTCTCACCAGGAAAAGAAAGCTTCTTCCATCTATGAGTTAAGAGTGTCTGGCTGTTGTCTTTGGTAAGGACAAGTTTCTGCGTTTCTTGGAACACGCTGAGTCCTTGCTGGAGACGGACAATCAGGCACTATCTTGGCTTCTTGCCCATCCCAGACAGCTTGGGAAAATTGGTCGCTGGGTGGTCAAAATTTCTGCTTTTAAGTTCCGAGTCCAACATCTTAGGGGTACCCAGAATGTCATCGCGGATGCTCTTTCCCGCATGTATCACGAACCCAGTGATCCACCGACTGAGGCTGTTGCTCAGTGTGGTGCTGTTCTTCTGGATTTTCCTCTGGCTTTTGACGACCTACTGTCCCATCAGCAGAAAGATCCTGAGCTGTCAGTCATCTTAGGTGAGCTTCAAGAGGGAGGTGCCCACCCTCCCTATTTTCTGTCCAAAGGGGTACTCTGTTGCTGTCCTCGACAGAGGGGTGAACCCCGTGTAGTGCTGCCTAGTCATCTAGTACCGATGGTCTTTCAGTATTATCACTCTTCTCTTGTGGGCGGTCATCTTGGCATTCATAAGACCATCGCTAAGATTCGTAGGTATTTCATCTGGAAGGGCATGGACAGGGATGTTGCTGGCAGAGTGCGGGCTTGTCACCTGTGCTCTCTCAGCAAGCCTAGTCAGAATGCTAAGTTAGGGTTGTTATCTTCTGAGGTGGCCGAGCGTCCTTTTGAGAAGGTGTTCATCGACTACGTGGGTCCTTTTCCCCGTAGCAAGTCAGGTAGCTCCTACCTACTTGTTTGTGTGGATGCTTTCTCGAAGTTCGTTTGGTTTTTCCCACTTCGGAGTGCTACGGCTAAGCTCACCATCCGTGCTCTCCAGTCCCAACTCTTCCAGCACTTTGGTGTGCCTTCTACTCTTGTGTCCGACAACGGTAGCCAGTTTACCTCACACGAGTTTCGTAGGTTCTGTTTTGGCAATGGTATCAGGCATGTGACTACCTCTCCTTATTACCCACAGCCTTCTCATGCAGAGCGGTTCAACCGCAATCTTCGGTCTGCCCTTATTACTTTCCATGCTGAGAAGCAGAACACCTGGGATGAGAGTCTCTCTTGGCTCCAGCTTGCTTTCAATTCTTCCAAGCATGAGAGTCACAATGCCACTCCCTTCGAGATTCTACATGGCTACCCTCCTAACAACCCTTTGTCCAACTTGTGGAGGCTAGAGGATCTTCTACCTACGCCAGGTGCCACTGACGTAGTGTCCACGTGGCGGGCTGCTCGGCGCAACCTGCTACGTGCTAGAGAGAGAGTAAGGAGGAGGTATGATAAGGGTCGTACTCCTAACCCTTTTCAGGTTGGAGATCTGGTTCTTTGTCAGGCTCACCCGGTCAGTTCGGCCGCGGAACGAAGAGCTGCAAAGTTGTGCTATCGGTGGTCTGGTCCCCACCGCATCGACAGGTTTCTGTCACCGGTGACTGCTCTGCTGGTTGATCCCCAGTCAGGCAGGGTGTTCAGGAAAGCCCATGTGTCCCAGCTAAAGGCTTTCCAGGGAACGGTTGATCCAGGAGTTGGTGTTCCTGGGGGTTTCTTGGGGCACAGAGATTGATCACCTCTGCGCCCTAGGTGGCTGTTCTGAGAGAGTCTCCTTCTCTTTTTTCTTGTCGGGCCCGACAGTCAGGGTAGTTCGCTCCCTGTTCGAGGGGTTTCCCCTCTTAGATTCTCTTTGGCGTCCTTGGAACACCACTCTTCGGAGGTTTCTTCTTCGTCTTCTGTTTGGTTCCCTGAGGTACCGAGTTTTCTCCCCTGCCTGGGTGTGTTGAGGTTTTGCAGAGGGAGGTTGTACCGGGTCGTTTTGACCGGTACATTATTTTTTTTCGTCGTGGTCTGCCAGGCTGCCTGAGACCGCTTGTGCCCGGCGATTCGCTTACTTTGGTGGCCGTTGGCTCGGACTCGGTCGTTCCGTGTTCCAGCCTTTGTCTGTCAGGTTGGCCTTCATTGGACTGTCTACGCCTAGAGGCTTCAAGACATGCACGGCTAGAGACTCTAAAACTCCAGGATCCTTGAGCAGGACGTTTCAACCCTCAGCCTGTCGTCCGGACAAAGTTCTACCTATCATACTGCGAGCCTGGCCTAGGGACCATGTGATTGAGCAAGTTTTGCCCCGTGCTGCCCTCTCTACATCTTTGGGTGGGATTCTTCAGTCCTCAGGTCAGTGCGTTCCATGTTTTTCCCGGCGGCTGAGCTGGGGGTGGTTACCTATTTGAAGTAAATAAAAACCAGAGAAAAAAAAACAAAATACCTCAAAGGGAAAGTGTAAAGAAAAAAATTGTGATGAACAATGGATTATTCGGCCTAGGCCTAGGAACTGGCCATGAACTTGTACAGTGTTGGCAGGAAACACAGCCATGGGGTTTCACATTTTTTTTTTTTTGAATTGAAAAAGAAGGGTTTTTAAAATATAAAAAAATTTGTGTTAATATTTATTATTGTTGTTAATCTTTAGTTTATTTTATTGTTATAGTTATTCAAATTTTTATATTTTGTTAGGCCCTACTGTTAAACTATAGTATTCTTTATCTTTATGTTTAGGCCTAGTGATGGTTATTTATATTTTTTCGTTAAGTGTATTAGGGGTGTTTTGGAAGGGACTTTTTACTAGAACGGTACCGTGTTATATTTTTTTTGAATTGTGTAATTTTTAAACTTTCACCAAAAGGGGATTATTGTACTTTTGCTTAACTTCTTATTCGGAGCTGCCCAGGGATTCCGACTTACTCCCTGGCCTCGGTGGAATTAAGGGATGTGGGCTAAATTGCCGGGGGTTATTTGGGGTTATCAAAATTGGTTCTAAATCTGTTACTTTTAAATGGTTAATAAGTTTTTCTTACGTTTTGGGTGTCTCAGGCTAGGCTGCAGATAGGCCATGTAGTTGTTAATTGTTGATTTTGGTATTTGTAGCGTTAAATGTTTTTGTGGTTTTTGTATTATCTTGGTTATTTTAGTGTTTCTTGTAGTTATTAAACTGCGAATTAATATTGTAGCCTTCTGCCTGTCAGTTTTTGATTATTTGTTTGTTTGCTGGTAATAAATTAGTTTTGCTCAGCTGCCGAGTGTTATTTTGACCCTCCAACTGCCACCCGTGATCCCATTGCTTGACTTGTTTTGAGCCATCCCCCAGTTGGCACGCTTTCCAGCTTTGGTGGGGGGATGGGTCTCATATTTCAACACCTGGCTATTAGCTGCACGGTTGTCTTGTAACGGAGCTAATGATAGTCGTGAATAACTCATTACGTCCTGGCAGCGCGCTGTGGCGGGTAAACCCGCCGCCAGGATGCGCGATGGGTCCGGCGGCGCGGGTATACGTAGCCAACTACTTGTTAATGAGAGTCGTGAGTAACGCATTACGTCCTGGCGGCGTGCTGTAGGCAAGGACACCACTTTCTGCGGCGTATATATAGGAGCGGTGATAGTTTCTTATTCTCGTAGCCTGCATCACATGCGGTCCTAAGTCCGATGGGATACAGTTGCCGCTCCGGGTGGGTACTTTGATAGTTGGATGTGTGGGCCCGACATCCAATTATTGAAATATCGCCAATTCCTTCATCTTTCTCTCTATTAGTGCATGCTTAGTTTGTAGTAGACTTGTTTCTTTTCCTTCTCTGCTTATAGTTGCAGTAGACTTAGGAGTTTCATTTTATCTATCTTCTATTCTGCTTGCAGTAATTTTCTTTATTGGTTCGATGTCCATGATCTACTTACCGGACTTGGAAATATCACGATGCGTATTTGTAGCTACTTGTGCATGTATAGTTTGTTTCCTTCTTTCATCTATTCTTATTATGGTTGTACTAATTTCTTCTATTGTTTTGGTGGCTGTGACCTACTCACAGGACTTTCTTATTCGGAGTTAGGTTTGCATGTTAGTTGCAGGAGACTTAGAGGTTCTTCTGTTTACAGTTAGAATATTATTTAAACTGTGTTTGTAAAGTACTTACAGATCATTGGATAAACTTCAAGGTGGGGGTGGTCTATAAAAGACCACTCTAGTCGCAACTTCATCACTTCGCAATGGAAGCTGTAGTTGTAAACACATGTGTTGCTCCTTCAGAGCTTGCTTTGTCAGAAGTGTTTCTAGCTATTCTTTCCTACGAATATTGTGGGTTTAAACTAAACATACAAATTGAATTAGCCCCATTGAATATAGAAGTTATTTACCGCATCTATATTCAATGGATGTCTCCAACAAGTTTAGAAAAGTATAAATTCATTGCAAGATCAAGCAATGAATTTAGAGTGAAAAGTATAACAGTAAAACTTGTGTAACTCTGCGGCTTCTATCGATTTGAAAACAAACGTAAAATAGCAGGGAACTAACACTCCCTGTTATTTTACAAAACATTATATCGTGACCATGACCCACTAACATTACTTATAAATTTTAATTCATATATCTATAGAAATTTCTTACTTGCAAAATAACCTTGTTTCCAGTTCCCTTCACACCCCCAGCCCACAACTTCCCCCCGCCACCTGCTATATAAGCGCGCTCACCGCAATCATGGTTTGCAGTCTCTATCGAGCAGCCTAGCTAGATGGTCGGTTGGACAGCCGTTAATAGAATCTTTATTAAAGAACCGGTACCATTCTTTACTAAAGATTCTCTCTCTCTCTCTCTGTAGTACTAGTTGTAGCATAGTAGTTTTTGCATGTTAGTTTTGATGCTTGTAAATGCTCTTTGTTAAAGTAGTTGTTTGTTATTTGGTGATGGGGAATTGTTACATTTAATAATGAGTTGTGTATTTTCTTACAGCTTGTGATTGTTATTATTATTAATGATATGTATATTCCTTTACAGCTATCCCAAAAACCTTGCATATAATCTCTAAATCGCGACCTCTTGCGATTGCTTCTGTCAATCCTCTCCTATCCCATCCTAACCTTAAAGGGTCAAAGCCATGCAAACTGTACCCGTTGTCTCTCTGTCCATGCAAAACGGTTGACAACACTTACCTTGAACATCTGCCGTACTGAACCTATCCACACCACAACCCATCCTAACCTAATGGGTCAAAGCCATGCAAACTGTACCCAGTTGTCACTCTGTCCTGCAAAGCTTTTGACAACCATCGATTACCTTTCATAGCTCTAGTCCTGACTCTACCTGATAGAAAGGGTCGCTGAGTGGTTAAACAATTGTTTTATTTTATTAATAATTAATAGAAGGTTCCATTATCTGGTTTATAGCCTAATAATTGGAGCTGGCTCATTAACTATAACTACCTTTATTTTATACTGTCCCTAAAGACAGAGCGGGGGATAGACCAGCCTGTGGTCAAAGTGAGATCACTTACTGTTCTATTCCCCGTTTTGGTAATATGTATGAGTGACCTTGACCCACTTACAGGACTTGTAAAATCTTCACTAATTTGTAGATATTAAACAAACTATACAGTTCTTGAAGACATAGGGGAACAGCTCGGTTTGTGGTTGTCCATCCGCAAACACCTACCGCTCTGTTCCCGTTCTAGCAATATTGTGAGATGACCTTGACCCACATCCAGGACTTATAAGATATCCATCCATTGTAGATAATAAAACTATATACTGTAGAACCCCACCATATCGAATCGTGCCTATAAAAGCGGTGTGAACGTTCATGTGCTCGCATTCAGTTCTGCGCCAATGATAGCCGGACTTACTCTCTACTATGGTTGGCAGAAAGCAATTCAACCCGAAGAAACTTCCTTCGGAAAAATCTTCAAACCACCCTTCTTCTTCTGCATCCATCCTTCTTCAAGCATTAACAATGGCTTTAACATCATCACCACCTCCTCCTTCTTCATCTGTTAAAAAAGGAGAATTGGTCAACTCATCTTCAACTTTGCGCCTCCTCCTGTTTTATCAACAACTGCTTCGCCCATCGTCAATTCATCTCCGACTTTGACTGCGCTTCCTCCTTCTTCGCCATCAATCACTGCGTGTCTTCCTGCTGTTCAGAAAACTTCAAGAACCACTGTGTCTCCTCCTGCTTCGCCCATCAGTGTTTCCTCCGATTCTTCATCCTTTTTGTACAAGAACGTTCCTCTTCTCTCACCTCTACCTTCTACCCCGTTAAGAAACCTACCCACGTCCGACAAATGCAACCAACTAATCTCTCGCAGAAGAAAATCCTTCCTTCCCCCAAACCTTGTTCTTACAGTTTCAAAAAAGGTGGAAAGAAAAGCCAACAATGTGTTAGATTTTGTCTTCCGGAGGATGTACTTTGCAGTCTTCACATTAAAACGAAAGACAGAACTAATATAACTCTCCCTCCACACCAAACAGTAGAAACCTTAAACTACCGGATTAATAGGCTTCGAAAATTTTAAAAGTATTTCTTTGTCAAGGTGATTGAACAGACCATGATTCTCTTAAGATGTGAAGACAAGAAGTACATCTTAAGACTACCTAAAGGTATGATCAACCCTGAAGCACCAAACGAAAAAGACTATCTAATCTGAGGAAGTTGTGGAACTACTGTTTGGAAAACAATTAAAAAGTAAAATCACAAAGAATACAAAAACCGTGGGAACATATGAAATTGATATGTTCTCATTCTGTTAATTACTATATCCCAAAGACAGAGTGGTGAATAGATCAGTCTGTGGTCAAAGTGAGAATCACTTACTGCTCTATTCCCCATTTTGATAATAAGTATGAGTGACCTTGACCCACTTACAGGACTTGTAAAATCTTCGCCCATTTGTAGATATACAACAAATTATACAGTTCGGTAATATATATTAAAACCTCTTCAACGCTTCGTGACCTATTTACAGTACTTAGACAAACTGCAACTCTGATGACGAAATAAAACTGTTAAGTGGAAATCCGCTAAAAAGCTAATTAAAAAGAAGGTTGGGGAGGACATATGAAATTGATATGTCCTCACCGATATTTTAAAACTTTGGCAAACGTTCTTATCCCTGTTACAAGACAAAGAAAACTGCAACTATACGTCCTTGATGCTTCTACGTCATCAAGCATTAGTGGTGGGGGAAACGGCCGGTCAAAGCAGCTCGACTATCACTATAGCGCATTTCAGCCTGCAGTTAAGTCCATAAAGTTATAAAATGAATAGAACGTGTACCTTTTGTAATGCTTCTATTACAAGTACCGCAAAGCTGAAGAAACATTATGATGACTTACATAATTCTGAAAAACCCAAAAATGTGAGGGAGAGAAGAAGGACTAGAAGGATAAAAGAAGCGTACGAAAAATTGGCTGACAATATTCCATTTATGAATGAAGTACAAAAACCAACATTATTGCAAATTTTAAATTCAAGCATAAAATACATCTGTATATTAGAAGAAACGTTAAAAGAAGAATCTGAGTTGTACCCTCAATTGCCACCTGAAGATACCTCTTTTCCCGCTCATTTATCACCACAGACACTATGTTAGTTTCTTGAATATATATTCTTACAATTTGTGAAATTCTTGACATCTTAATTTTCTAAATTCAGTATTATTTGCAAACTAGTTTTACAAAAAAAAAAAAAAAAAAAAAAAAAAAAAAAAAAAAAAAAAAAAAAAAAAAGGCAGAGTGGGGAATAGAACAGTCTGTGGTTCTAATTGAGAATCACTTACTGCTCTTTTCCCCGATTTGGTAATACACATGGGTGACCTTGACCCACTTACAGGATTTTGAAAATCGTGTTGTATATTGTTGACAAGTTTACTTATTATTCTAACCCCCCACTACTCTAACCTCCACCTCTATGCACGGGGGTATATAAGGAGGTTTCACATGAGTTTCCCTCACTCTGCTGTCTATATTCACCAGACCAACATCTATAACAAAAACAATGGCACCAAGAGAAAACCTTAAACAGGAATCCATTTTCGATTTTATAAGGAAAGAAGATCAAATTCTAATGGTTATGTTTAATAATCTATCCGATGATGATGATGATGATGAAGTAAATTACCTTGTCAATGAAGGAGAAGAAGAAGAAGAAGAAGAAGAAGAATCTGATATGTTTCAAGTAGAACAATTAAGTGACATTGATTCATAAGATTTAGCGCTGTATCAGCAGCTGGTTGATAATGTAAGTTTGCAAAAAGCTGTTGATAAGTTTTCCTTCGAAGAAGTGATGGAAATGATTAATGACAAAGATGAAGAAGTTGAGCTTTTGACGGAGGTGGTTGAGACAACAAGTCTTGAAGAAACTCCTACCACTAGTAGCAATTCCTTAGAAATAAGAATATTTACTACTACTCGATGTCGGCTATTTCCTCATCTTCTGACAACGAATCGGAATAGAGAGAGTTTTAAGTGCTGAAAGTAGTTTGTTTTAAATACAGAGCGGGGAATAGATCAGTCTGTGGTCAAATGAGAATCACTTTCTGCTCTATTCCCCGTTTTGGTAATATGTATGAGTGACATTGACCTACTTGCAGGACTTTGTTAATTTAGATTAGTTAGGGTTGCTTTAAAATGAATTTACTTTTAACCTATACTGTTTGTTACCCACACCACCTTTCACCATCCATTTAAAAAGAGGTGTTTTCACCTCACCACCTTTTGGCCTGGTATAAAAAGGAGGTGCGCTGGGAGTGTTGTTTAATTGTTGACTGATTGTCGTGGAGAGAACACTATGTACCGCTGCAGAATTTTTAATGTGTTATTTCAAGATGTTTTGCTTTTGAATATCCATCAGGAAATTTATCACAACACAAATAACAACGAAGTTTTGGCAAATGAAACAAAATTTGAAGAATTAGATGAAATGTTATCAACACATCAAAAGAGAAGAAAAACAAATATCGAATCAAAGTGAAAACCAACCAGAAGTGAGTAGTCCTAGCATCATTCAATATGCACCTGCACCAACTGTTAATGTCACTTTACATGCTCATGCACTACCAGGAAAAGTTGTGACTCATTTCAAAATTGACAACGTGAAATTAAAACTTGAGGACTTTGTAAATAATGCCAAATCGTTAGTGACAGAAACATTGGAAAATGAATTAAGAAGATAGAAATTTATTAAATTCGGTCTATTATTAGATGCTTCATTGTAAATATGCAGAATGAAACATCACCAAGAGGGTTTTTGACAAAAAACCGTACCATCATGTTTGCCTCGGATATTGATTCTGTTATAATTGAATGTTTTGACGAGCTCTTGACAAAATTACAAGAACACGAAGGAAGAGGATCTGGATGGAGTTTATTAGACATTACAGGGCTCGATGTGAGAGTGCACAAACATGGTTATGGACTAAGAGGAAGTAGCTATATCCCACTTCCCAAGAAAATTTCTAATACCAAATCTTGTATTAATGTACAAAATGAGAATGCAGAATGTTTTAACCCTCCAGTGCACACAACGCGGACTGAGAGTCCGCAATCGGAGATTTTTCGTTAAATAATAAGAAATAATGCCGCTACGGACCTGAGCCGAACAACACGTTACCCCACTACCTTCCTGGGCAAGGAGGGGGGAGGAATGTTCCGCTTTGTTCAGTCGCAGTTTGTCCTTTAGCTAGTAAACAAACCCGCGGACTCACACTCCGCACGTGTCAGTTTGTGTTATAGAAATTCGGACTCCTAGTTCCTTTGTGAATGCTGATTGTTGACATTAATGATGGTAGGTTAGCCATTTTGCTTCTACTGTTAAACTGTATTTACTTAATAAAATTCTTTATAAAACGTAGGAAGTTGTAATGTTGAAGTATATTTTGATTTTTATAATTTTTGATGCGTAAAATAAATTATTTTGCTAGTTTTATTCATCCTTAGAGTTACTGTAAAGATCCTTACACTATATTTTATTTCCAGAAACATGAATGTGTAGCGATCAAATGACATTCGGGATCTATTGGAAAATGAATTGGATGGTACAGATGAAAGTACGAAGATGTATTGGATGAAAGTGATCATGAAACAGATAGTGAGCAGTCTGACGGAGAATATGCTCAAGAGAGAGACTTCCCCCTTTCACCAGGCATTATTCTACCTCCTGAAGAACCACAACAACTTGGTGAAACACATGAACTACCTGCCAACGAGGTACAAAGATGCCAACCCATCTACCATGCAGGTAATACAAATGAGATTTACTTAGCTAATCAAAATGGTGAATGTCCCAAAGAAACCAACACATGTTAGACGCCGTCCTTGCGCCATAATACGTACATTACCTGGGGTTCGTAATGAAGCCAGAAATGCTAATACTCCAATAAAGGCATTACAATTATTTTTTACAGATGTTATGTTCTTTATACTACAGAAATTGTTCTTTATACTAATATATATATATATATATATATATATATATCAGATCTGTAAGACCTAAATATTCAAAGGAGAGGGATGCTGAAGAAACAACCCTTATTGAAGTAAAGGCTTGTATAGGTTTACTGTTCTTGGGTGGGGTCATGAAAGTTTCCGATACTAATATTGAGGACTTGTGGAGGAATGATGGAACAGGAATAGAATTTTTCCGCCTGTGTCTTTAAACCGATTTAGATTTTTGTTAAAATCCATTAGATTTGATGATATCTCCACAAGACAAGAAAGAAAAATTCAACACAAGCTAGCAGCTGTTCGAATGTTGATCGATACCCTCAATGCTAATTGTAAGAGAAATTATAATATGTAAAGTAACGTTACTATAGACGAGATGTTAGATGCGTTCCGGGGAAGGTGTTCTTACCGTCAATACATCCGTAACAAGCCGGCAAAGTACAGCATAAAGATATTTGCTCTAACAGATTCTAAGATGTATTACACCAACAACCTTGAGGTGTACTGTGGAACGCAGCCAGAGGGACCATACCATGTAGAAAACGATTCGCATAGCATTGTGAAACGGCTTATTGAACCGATTTCAAATAGTGGTGGGAACGTTACATGCGATAACTGGTTTGTTTCAATTCCTCTAGCACAAGACTTGTTGCATGATCA
This sequence comes from Stictocephala bisonia, assembly GCA_035578905.1. NCBI lineage: Eukaryota > Metazoa > Arthropoda > Insecta > Hemiptera > Membracidae > Stictocephala > Stictocephala bisonia. The sequence continues at coordinate 179,430 of JAQJVL010000887.1, forward strand.
TAAGTTAACATTAGTTGGTACTGTAAATAAAATAAGAAAAAGTATCCCACCGTTTTTGAAATCTACAAAACACAGACCAGTAAAATTCAACTATTTTTGCTTTCAAGGAAAATTTAACCCTTGTTTCATTTAAGCTCAAAAGAAATAAAATTATACTAGTTCTGTCATCGTTGCATCCTGAAGATGACAACATCGTACATAATGAGGAAAGAGTTACTAACAAATCTGAGATTATCTTAGCATACAACAGCACGAAATCAGGAGTTGATATTGTTGATGAAATGGCGCCTACAATGTTGCTAGAATAACGAGAAGGTGGACATTGGTTGTATGTTCCTCCTTTCTAAATATCGCTGGCATAAATGCGTATGTAATTTATAAATCCAATACAGGTCACACTTTAGAAAGGAAAAACTTCCTAAAATCACTTTCGAAGGAACTTGTGGATGGATATTGGCGAGTGAGGGTTCAACAACAAGCTTCTATAAAAATACATCTATCAGAAATGCTTAAAATGCCCCAAAATGGTCCTAAACCTGGAGCTTAAAGGAATCCCGAACTAGCAAGAGGAAGATGTTTCCTCTGTGATCGGAAGAAAAACAGACCAACAAGATTCCAATGCAGGGGATGTAACTACTACGTCTGCTTACAGCATGTCACATCCTATCTCTGTGGTGAATGCTCTGAAAGAGCATTGTTTAACCATGTTAATGACGATGATGAAGAACACATGGATATTTAATTTGTTTATTCTATTCCACATATTATACTTATTGTATTCACATTTATCCAACGTAATTATTAAATTTATGACTTTTATACCATATTACAATGATTAATTTTCTTAATTATATCCATAAAAGCCTTTATTATTAGTTAATTATATACACACAATTATGAATTTATATTAAGTTGCCATAAACATCATTTAAATGGAAAACATCTCCAAGCGGACTCTCAGTCCGCATGCGTGCACTGGTGTTACAAATAGCGTAACGTGCACTGGAAGGTTAAATATGCCATGTTGGCAAAATATGTGAAAGACAATGTGCTAAGACCTAGTCGAAAATATATAGAAGTCCAACATAAATACAATTTTGTTGGAATGAATTATCCCGTTGCCATCAAGGATATAACAAAATTGCTTTCTGAAGACCACTGCGGAGATATGAACTAACATTAACACCGAAGATTTATAGTGGTGAAGAAGCAGCTAAATACTTTGTTGACGATCTGTATGATATTGCTGGAAAAGTGGAAAACATATACAACAGTGTGAGAGCGATGTTGCCAATGACGCGTGTAGAACAACAACAACATGATTCGTCAACAGCGTGTTATTTGTGTAAGAACATCTTTACACAGGATAATGTTAAAGTTCGAGACCATGATCATCTTACAGGAGCTTACAGAGGTGTAGCCTGTAACTCTTGTAACTTGAACTACGAAATTTCACGTTTTATACCTGTAGTTCTACATAACCTAAGTGGTTATGACTCACATTTTATAATCCCAGAATTAAGAAGAGATGATGGAGCTATAGATGTTCTGGCTACAACGATGGAGAAGTTTATAAGTTTTTCAAAGAAAATCGGTAAAATAAAGCTTAGATTTGTGGATTCATTTAGATTTATGCCATCCAGCCTTATGAAGCTAACAGAAACCTTGAAAAAATAAAATCTCATAGAAACAAGGAAGGTTGTGCCTGACAGTAAAATAGAGCTGGTTTTTCGTAAGGGAGTCTTCCCCTACGACTACATAGACGGTCTTCACAGATTTGATGAAACATCACTTCCTACACAGGAAAAATTCAAAAGTAAGCTCAACGATTCCAACATTTCGTTAGAAGACTATCAACATGCGCTTTGTGTGTGGAACGAGATGGAAATAAAGATGTTAGGAGAATACTTGGATTTTTATGTGAAAGTGGATGTGACTTTACTTTGTGATGTTATGGAAGAATTCCGTAATGCTTGTTTTTCTGCATACGGTTTGGACCCTTTATATTCTTTTACATCTCCCGTTTTAGTTTGGCAGGCCATGTTAAAAGAGACTAAATGCAAATTCCAACTTTTAAAAGATATCGACATGGTGTTCATGGTTGAGTCAGGCATTAGAGGAGGATTAACTCAAAGTGTTCCGGGAGATGTGAAAGCCAACAACAGGTAACTCCCCGATTATGACAAAACGAAATCGTCCACTTTCTTGGGGTACTTTGATGCCAATAATTTATATGGGTGGGCAATGTCAAATCCACCGCCTTACGACAACTTTCAAATTCAAAATATTTTACTGTATTATATTTTGACGGCACTTCAAGTGGGTTGATCCAGATTTCATTGGAGATATTTCACAAATCCCCAAAAACGAAGATGTCGGATACATTTTAGATTGTGATTACGAATATCCAGAACATTTTTACGATCTTCACTACGACCTTCCACTACTTGCAAAATTAAAAGTTTCTCCAACTGGAAAACATTCTAAATTAATGTTAATTCTGAATGATAAACAACACTACGTTGTACACTTTTTGGTTGTTCAACAAGCCTTAGAGTTGGGACTGCGAAATACAAAGGTTCTACGAGTTTTCACAATAATGCTGGTTGAAACCTTACATCGAATAAAATACCAGGATAAGAGCATTCGCTACTTCAAAATTTGAAAAAGACTTTTTTAAATTAATGAACAATGCAATATTCGACAAAACATTGGAAAAGAAAAGAAAACACAAAACCGTCAAACTTATCATCACTGACCCTCAAAAACTACAGAAGCTCGTACAAGGACCAAACTTTAGAACATCTATAATTATAAATGAAAACCTTGTAGCAATGTCTATGAAAATGACTAGTTTAAAAATGGATCGCCCTTTGTATGTACACATGACAATTTTAGATATATCCAAAACTCACAAGTACGATTTTTACTATAACAAAATTTTCTTCTTGTATGAACGTGAAAACTGTCACGCCTGTCCGTATAAAACCTTTCTAGCTCAGGGAGAATGGGTGGGGTTCTTCTAAGAGACAGGCCAAGTATAAGGGAAAAGTTTTTAGTAGTTATCACCCAAATAAATGTTTCCAAGTTCATCAATAGTAGCCAGGGATTAGGGCGCCACCTTGTTGACCTAAGAATGGCAGGACTCCAACAAGGAAACTTTCCTGCAGGTGTAAGATGTACTGATGATTGTAAAAGTTCCGTTCTAGCACTATATCATGAACTATGTAAATAAATATTTCTCCCTGTGGTTAGCCAGGAGTTTAAAACAAAAAGAAAACTGTTAAACTAAACACAACTACCTAAAAACAAAACAAAATAATACTTATCCTAGTCACCAAATTTAAAAACACAACATTTTAATGTGAACAGAAAAACTGAACTGTTTTATTCCCAAAACATAACTTATTGTTCAACAGAAAACAAATGTTAGAAACATACATATGAGTAAATTAAATTAAAATAAATATCAGCTGATCATCTGTTTACCAATCGATCGTTCACACATAATAACTTTTTACCATAAAGTCTTGACTGTAATATAACTTTATGTATGGCATAAAAATGAAATGTCACAAAACATCGGGATCTGCTACATGGACACAGAGGCATTCATCAACTGAATCAACACTGAAGACATGTACCAGAATCTTCGCATATTTGTTCATCACAACGAATTTGACTTTTCCGATTATCCGAAGAATCATCTAAACTATGTGTGGCGAGCGCCACCCGCGGTCAGAGATGCAACTATCGCATGCGCATGCGCGAGGATCTGGGAAGGGTGCGGCGTACGCAGTCGTCGCCACGCAGTGGTGGTCAGGTCGCCGTCAAGCGTCAGCGCCAGGAAGAGGGAGAGTGAGGCCGCTCACTCGACAGCTAAGTTGCCTAGTTTAAGAATTCTTTCTAAATTAATAAATATCAATTATGTTTCGGTTAGGCTAAATTAACCATTAAGGGGGGGGGGAGTAGTTCCGCGGGGTAGGTTTTAATCAGTCAATTAAAATGTAGGGATTGGGAAGTCTAGGGCACGGGGGGATCGCAGCCAACCAGTTATTTCACCATTATATTTAATCTCTCAATGAACATGTAATTATATTACCCTTAAGGTAGATCACTCTCAGTGCTGATCAAAGCTGGTTGTGATTGATAGGCACCGTCAATTAGCACTCACGCGGCCAACACCATTGTACCAGCCCGCGCGTTTCTAACGTGGTGGAACAGGCGACGTTTATTAGTCAGCGATGATCTCACACGGCCTCTGGTAATTAATCTTTTGCTATTCAATTCAATCTATAACCGCGCATCAAAACCGGGTTCATTTTCGCCCGTTTCCCCGCAATTGCCAGCCAGACAATTATCATTTTCGTCGCCGTTCCCCGCAATTGGTAGCAGAGCGTTCAGAGTAAAAAATTAAATATTTTTTTTATGAGTGAAATAGCAGGGCGAGCAGTTTTGGCAATAAATATAGATGTTTTATTAGTAAAAAGGTCGGTTAGCTTGCACGAAGAGAAGCCGATACGGACATGTCGGTCACAGCACGGGCATGTCACGAACATGTCGTCACGAGCATGTCGGCCGACCGGCAAACATGACTTTCACTCCTAGCAATCGACGATAAAGCAACAAATTTTCGAATTACTAGAATTGAATTTAGGGCAATATTATTTTCAACAAGGTGATTTAATTTTTCTGGTTAATAAATACCGAGAACAATGACGGTGTGAACCTGGAGGTGCGTGTCTGCAGTGTGGACGGGCGGTTGTCGTTCGTTTTTAAACCTGTCTATAGGCTGCGACCGCGTGCATCCGGTGATTTCAGCATTGTCAATTTCCGTATATGTTCCTCATTTTTTCAATTTACTCAAGAAGTATATATAATAAAAATGAAGGGAGAAGAAGTTACGAACTCATTTTTATGTAAATTTTCCTTTTACACGAACGCGTGAGTGCATTTAACAATATACCTTCGAACCTCGTGCCCACATTTGTTGAGTTTAGGCAGTTTAATTAAAGAAAAAAAATATTCAGATTTATATAAATAACGTCAGATATATTAACTATGAATCTTATAAAGCAACATCAAATATTTATCAAAGTTTAGGGAATTCCACCTTAGCCATCAGTACTAATACGAAAGCCAATAGTCTTCTGGACGGCCCTCTACATTCATTTCATTTAAGTAGTTTAGTAATAGTTTAATTTTGTTCAAGATGTGTGCAATAATTTATTTTTAATTACACATTGTGATAACGAATTTTGTGACAAATACTCTCGAAGCTTGGGTTACATCCAACTGCCCAGGAGATTTCACGCCAATTATTTTCCAAGCGAAGTTAATAATAGTGTAGTCCTCTTTTCTGAAATGAATAAGTAAAAATCTATTAAAAAAAAAATAAAAACCAAAAAAATATACAAGTTTAATTTAAAAAATGTAAAAAAAAATATGTAAAAATAAATGTAAAAAATGTAAAAAAAGAGAGTAACTATTAGAGGATTTAATAAGACTGAAAATAAAATTTCGCTTGGGACATCTCTGAGTAACCTGAGTGGAGAGGCAATTAACTATTGATTAATGTTTCTATTATTTACAGTATGTAATGTATTCTATTGATTATGTACAGTTCATATTAAGTTAAGTTTAGCATATTTTCTTTTCAGCCAGTATTAAATGTCACCCCAGCAAGCTATTAGCAGGTCAACGGTATTCCAGTTATACTTCAGCATTATCGATCGGCACAGTAGAAACCGGTTTTATCTACTCCAAGACACCCAGCCGTGTCCAGCTGAACTTATTGGTTGAACAAACACACTAACGAATATGACTGACTGAAAGTGAAGCAATTCTTTTGTATGAGTATTGTATTAGGGAATCCATAAATATAATTTGAATTTGTAATTTTAATTAACAGAGCATTAAACAATGAATTTAATTTAATTAGTTAATTGAACAGTTAATTTTTTAATTGGAAAATTTTATTCCAATTAAAGTGGCCTTCAATTCCGCCCAGCATGACAGCACAGGTGCAACGCCTGCTAGCTTGTTCCTGGGTAGGGAAATTAAACATCCGCTTCAATTAGCGTGGAGGCTCGACGAGCTAGTGCCCTCGGCCCCGCAGATTCCAACGGAACAGCGCTGGAGGCAAGCGTTAGACGCCCTGCGTCGCGCGAGGCAAAAGCGCAAGGCGTACTACAACAGGGATTAAAAACCCCATAACTTCAAACCGGGTGATTGGGTTATGTACAGACTACATCCCCAGTCCAAAGCGGCGGATAACGTAAATTACAAACTCATGCCACAATGGTCCAACCCGTGTGTGATAGCCCGATTCACCACACCGGTCACCGTGCAGTTAGTGAAGCCGGCAACGGGGAACTTTGTAACGTCGGCGCACGTTTCTCAGTTAAAACGTTTTTTTCAGCCCCAGTTTTAATATGGCCGGGTGAGTGCTATGCGACGGTCCCTAGCCTAGGTTAGTGTAGCTCTTAAGTTCTATCTTCCTTTCCTTTCCTTCATTCTGTCTACACGTCTTCCCGCGTTTAAATTTTCTTCCAAACGACACCTCTAGTTACCACGGGGTCGGGCGTTTGAGTCTAAGGGATTTCTTTACGAGGGCTTCCCTACAAATTGCCCGACGTCCTGTTGACGTGAGGCGCCGAAAGTTTTTACCGTTTTATACATCGTTATTAGGGAACACGCTGCTAAGCCGCTGTGACCGTGGCAAGTTTTAATTTTTTTATCAATTAGGTTAAAGAAATCATTTCATAAGTTCCTTAATTCCAGTATAAACAAAAGCTGTGAAATATTTTTGTGTTTTTTTTTCGTAATTCACTTTTGTTTATGCTGCTTGCCCGGCACACAGCTGGCGGATAAGCCATCGTGAGGTGAGTCGACACGCCTCAGGATAGTCGCAGTGTCACACACACACACGCACACGTCACTCACACATAATAGCACAACGTTCGTCGTCACACTTACACATGACTATCTCTGTTCTGTCTATCACCTTTCTTTTCTATTTAGTACTTAGGGATGCCAACAATGAGCCAGGGATACGGGCAGATTAAATTTAAGTAGTACAGTAAGGTTAAGTGAATGAAACAAGGTTATTTAGCGCGATGTATTAGGGACGATGATCAGGAGCAGGACAAACATGTCAGAATCGACAATGAACCAATTAGTTATAAGAATTGAATTTTCTAGTATTAAATATTGTATTATATATATCTATTCGGGGTGTTGGCATATAATTTAATGTAGCTGTAAGATTAAAACCTAGTATATTATTTGGGAGCGCGGTCAATATAGGAATAGACTGCACCCAGCCCAAAATATTATTCTTGGAAGTAATAGGGCGAAAGACGACGTCGAGCGACGGTCTTATCGCATTCCATTGTTTGGCTGCGAGACCTAGAACAACAGACAGACGGACGCTACAACAATACACCACAATGGGGAATTGGCCCAAGCCACAATCTATTAGGTCACTTTAATTTTAACATAATCACATTTAAAATTTAATAATCAACCTTAATAATTAATATCCTACCTTCACCTCCACTTGTCAGCTTAAAACAGCTTAAAAAGGGATCCATTACTAGAGTCACCTGAGATGTTTTTATACGTTACCAACCTCACATACAGACCGACTTAATGTTTACCTTTTTTTCACCGACAGTTTTCCCATCGCGTTTGCTAACGACCGACGTACGTACAGACTAGGCAGTGTTTCTCTCCAGCATTTATTTACCAATATATTTAATAAGCAAAGATTGAAGGGAAGTGTAACGTGTGTCAAGTAATAGAGCTAAGTTTACTAATTTCAATTATTGTATTTAAGATAAAGCTTTCAGATTTAATTTTTCTTTTATATTAATATTTTTTATTTATTTTTAACCTTTATTATATTAGTATTTTGCTGTAATTCACGATTCTTTAGTCAACCATAACTAATTTAAATCAAGTAAATTCCTTTTCTTTCAAATTAGCGAATAATTAGAATTACCTTACCATTTAAGATAGTCGCGGGGGGGATTTGCGTCCGATAAGGGCATGTGTCAGCGACTCGCGGATTAATAACTAAGTGTGAGTCAACTGGTTCAACCAATTCAAGGGATGTCATTCCAGTTACACCATCTATAAACAACGACCACCCGCCTTTCAGCTATCCTATCGTCCATCGGCTGAGCCCTGGATTGAGGAGGGGCAGTAATTCAGCTGTCCGACCACTATTGGTCTATATACCAATCTCATAGTGTGAAGCACATTGTCATCTTATTGCATTTCGGCATGGATTACCATATCTGACCTCCAACTATGGCGGGTAGTGGCGCATTCAACTACCTTGAGGCATGGGTTGCCCCACCAGAAGTTGCTGCATCTATTTTAAATCACTATTATGTAATGCACACAGCCGCTGTTACGGCTAACCCACTATCATGGCTATTAGCCCTATACAAGTATCAGCTAATCAAAGAGTGGCGAATCCACACGGCGTGATCAGAACCGGTGGAAGGTGTGATACCAATCGGATCCATCCTACTATAGACACCATTTCGCTGACACACTCCCGCACCACTTCAGATTTAGTTTTAGTTCCAGCAAAATGGTTAGGATTAGTTTTACTGTTAGGATCATAAATAGTTAAGTAGTTATTTTGCCGCGCGAGCCGACACACCTTACCTTCTATAAAAAAAAAAAACACATTTTTAGGGGGAAAAAAGAGAAGAACTTTAGAACACTGACCACTGCATCAACCAACCAACTGTTGACAACTTACAACACATCCCCGCAGAATCACTTTCGAACGTAGGGCACCTCCCTGCTGGAGGAGAGGCGGACTCTTCGGACCCCCCAGGATTTGAGCCAGACAAGCTGAGCCCCACATCTTCCTTACCTCCCACCTATAAACAAAAAAAAAAAAAAAAAAAAATAAATAAAAATAAATAAAAAAAACAACACATTTTTAGGGGGGGGGGAGATTGTGGCGAGCGCCACCCGCGGTCAGAGATGCAACTATCGCGTGCGCATGCGCGAGGATCTGGGAAGGGTGCGGCGTACGCAGTCGTCGCCACGCAGTGGTGGTCAGGTCGCCGTCAAGCGTCAGCGCCAGGAAGAGGGAGAGTGAGGCCGCTCACTCGACAGCTAAGTTGCCTAGTTTAAGAATTCTTTCTAAATTAATAAATATCAATTATGTTTTGGTTAGGCTAAATTAACCATTAAGGGGGGGGGGAGTAGTTCCGCGGGGTAGGTTTTAATCAGTCAATTAAAATGTAGGGATTGGGAAGTCTAGGGCACGGGGGGATCGCAGCCAACCAGTTATTTCACCATTATATTTAATCTCTCAATGAACATGTAATTATATTACCCTTAAGGTAGATCACTCTTAGTGCTGATCAAAGCTGGTTGTGATTGATAGGCACCGTCAATTAGCACTCACGCGGCCAACACCATTGTACCAGCCCGCGCGTTTCTAACGTGGTGGAACAGGCGACGTTTATTAGTCAGCGATGATCTCACACGGCCTCTGGTAATTAATCTTTTGCTATTCAATTCAATCTATAACCGCGCATCAAAACCGGGTTCATTTTCGCCCGTTTCCCCGCAATTGCCAGCCAGACATTTATCATTTTCGTCGCCGTTCCCCGCATATGATCAAGATAGGAACAAAATCTAGGCACATTCAAGTATGAAGCTAATGGTGTTGTATTAGATGAAATTGTATCACTTATGTCAAAATTGTATTCGATGAAACTGTATGAAGAAAATGCGGCGAATCGTGTAATTAAAAAAGCTTAAGGTGTGAAAAATATATATTTGAAGAAGAATGTAAACTTTGAACACTACAAACAATGTTTATTTGAAGATTATGTATTTACTGCGAAATTCTACTCAGTAAAAAGTTTCAACCATCAGCTGTACAGTATAACTGAAACTAAAAAGTCACTATATTGCAATGATGACAAGCGTTACATCCTTCCACATAAAATCCGCACTTTACCATTCGGTCATTACTCCATTCAACATATAGATGAGTAACAACTACTCGTAAAGTTTACTTCTCCTCCAAAAAAAAAACCTTGAACTGTACACGTATATAAGGTGTGGCTATATATAAGAAGAGACTAGTATTAGTGTTTTAATGATTGAGAAAGCAACAACATCATGGAAGAGCTTAAGAAGAAAATTGTCGACGAACTTAATAAACCTACAAGAATTCATTTTCCGAGAAGAAATACGGTTATAAGAGGGATAAATGACTTGTATCAGGCGGGTTTGATTGAAATGAGACCACATAGTAAACTAAATAACGGATACAATTATATACTGACAATTATTAATTGTTTTACAAAAGTAGCAGATGCAATACCTCTACGAGACAAGACAGGTAAAAGTGTAACAGAAGCAATGCAAATAGCCATCATAAGAGATAAAAATAAAATTAAACATTTACAAACTGATGATGGAAAAGAATACTTTAATAAATAATTTGCAGAACTAATGAAGAATACAAAATAAACCATTATTCTACAAATTCAGGGAAGAAAGCTGCTATAATTGAGAGATTCAATAGAACTTTAAAAAGAATGATGTACAAAATGTTTTCCAGAAGAGGTTCTTACATATGGTATGATGTGTTACCAGACTTGATAAGTGAATATAACAACAAGTTTCATCGAACTATCGGTATGAAACCTAACCAAGTAAACAGAAAAATGAAAAACCCCTTTATAGAACGCATACAAAGGAATACAAAGCCTAAACTAGAGAAAAGAAAACCAAGAAAGTATAATGTAAATGATAAAGTTCGAATTAGCAAATATAAAGGAGTGTTTACCAAAAGATACTTACCCCATTGGAGGAACGAAGTGTTTACAATGTATAAAGTACAACCAACTATGCCTGAAACGTACATTTTAAAAGATAACAAAGGAAACCTGTTGCAAGGCGCATTTTATGGACATGAACTGATGAAAGCGTCAGTAGGCGATGTTTATCTTGTAGAAAAGGTGTTGCAAAGGAAAAAAGACATGGTTAAAGTACGCTGGTTGGGGTTTGATAAATCCGAAGATTCTTGGATACCTATAAAAGACTTTGTCTAGTGAGTGAACCTTGTTATTTAATCGTTGATCATTGAAGAGAATGGAGATTATTCAGCATACAGATAAATTCAATATTAGCAATATTGATGATTTAACAGTGGACAAGATTACAGCAGTCAACAATGGCAAACACGGTTGTTTTCTTCCAAACACAGTGCGATGTATTGTGAGTGGTCCTTCAAACTGTGGAAAGACTAATCTTGTCTTTAATTTAATAACTCATCCGAAGGGGCTAAGGTTTAATAACCTGTATATCTTTTCCAAGTCCTTGCAACAACCGAAATATCAATTGTTGGACAAGATACTTTCCGACGTGCCTGATGTTAACTTTTATAAATTTAACGCCAGTGATTTATTTATTTATTTTATTTCATGCAACAATACAGGCATAGACCCAATTACATTGATGCAAAACATTTTAACATTTTGAACCCAATAAATATTTCATTTAACCAGCCAGTTTACACACTATTAAAAAAATAATAAACAAGCATTACATATTTACAAGTTATAAGGCCCAAGAACTTGATAAATATTTTATAAATATACAATAAATAGTTAATAAATAAATATGCAATAAATATGTAACAAATAATAATCAATATGAACTAAATAGTTAGCAAATATACAATAAATAGGTAACAAATATAATAAATATGTAAAAAATAATAATAAATATAAATAAATAGTTGACAGGTATACATTGAATAATAATAAATATAAATAGGTAATAATTTATAGAACATAATTTAAATAAATTTGCATAAAATATTTAAAATTAAAAAAACAACACAACACAACATGAACAATAATATTAATTAATTAAGGATTTATATTACAGTATCGGAAAAGAAAAGTTAAAAAAAACTTAATTCTATCGTAAAAAGTGACTCGTTGCAAATAACAACAAAAAAATTCTATTTTCATAAAATTTGTTTTTCCAGGTACATTTCACATTTTTCCTTAAACATATTAATGGAATCACAAAAAACATCCATTTTCCCTCCACCCGAAAGCATCATATTATAAGTTCTCATCATCCGGAGCAAAGGCGAGGACGCATGCGCTACCGTTCGTACCTGTGGCAAATCAAACAGAAGTTTGCCTCTGCTGTTAAAATTGGGGACCCTAAAGCAGAGACACTCCAAACAGGCAGAACTGTCCATCCGCCCCCGCACCAAGCCCTGCAGATACACCTGTTCCATCACCGCCCTCCTCAGGCATAGACTCTTAAACCCAAAGAGACCCATCAGCTCATTGTAAGGAACTAAGTAAGTATAAATATTAAAACACTTAAAATAAAGGTACCTTAAAAATCTTTTTTGAATTCTTTCTATGGCGTCTTTGTAAACAGCATGAGTTGGATTCCACACAACTACTGCACTTTCCAGTCTTGACCTGAGTCTTGACGTAAATGCTGATATGTTATTTGACACGTTTAAACAGAAAAGTATGGATTTTTGTTATCATGAAAGATCAAGCTATGAAAGACGGACGTTACAGAATAGGGTTTGATAAATTTGTTTTAATAAAGTGAACATCAGTATTATCATACGAGTCTTAATGGTGTAAACATGAAAAACCAGCAAAAGCTATTTAAACAAATAAAATCTATTAGTGATTCTATTAGACGGAAAAGTAGAGCATTGAGGTTGGGCATAAATGAACGAGAGCAATTTTTAAAGTCAACATTCAAGCCTGTCATTGCACCTTTGAAACGACTGTCACAAAAGGTTTTACAAAACCCCGCTATTCACCTAGAAGGAGACGTTATTCTACCCATTTCAAAATATGAAAACATCGAAAGAAGTGAATATTCAGAAGAGAGTGAAGAATCGGAAGAAAGTGAAAAAACCGAAGAAGAAGAATCTACAGATGTACTGAGGGAAAAGGAGAGTATGGATAAAAAAGAAGAAGAATCTGAAGAGGGTAATATTGGACCGTCCAACGTGAGCAAATTAGGCACATATATTATGTTTAAAGGAACACTTGGAAGGCAATACTCGTTGAAAATGTTACATTCCTTGCAAGGAAATCACAAATATCATACGTACAGAGCTAGATTAATAGATGTTGGTGAAGGATTAATGATTGGAGATAGTAAACTCAACATAGATGAAGACGATAATGTGATAATTGGTGATAGCAAATATAAAGGCACAAAGGGTTTGTTTGAACTCATGTTTAACCCTTATCACGCGGCATACGGATATATCAGTACAATGAAAATAGCTCTAAACGCGGCATACTGACATATCCGTATTGATGTATTTTTTAGGTTATTTTTATTTAATAGTACACTACATAACCGGAAATGGGCACAAAAGCCTTTAAATGCTTATTTATAGCCAACCGGATGCAAGCTGGTTTAATTTCACACAACAGGAAGTTAGAAACAGGTGTTATGATATTTTCGTTGCCGTGACGACTGACGCATAGCGCGGAATGCGGATATAACCGGATCTCGCTAGACAGTTCGCCTGCCAGTGCCAGTGTCGCCAGTCACAGCCAAGAGTCTGTCTAGTTGACATCACTAAGCTTTTGTTTACATCGTTGTAGTTATTCTTTGGTTGGTTTGTTTCATTTTATTGTTGAGTTTTTGTTTCTACGTCGTTGTTGTAGACCTGCACGGAACATCCCACACTTCACCCTGACGGATGTTTTGAAGTGTATCATACTGTCCAAAACTACTAACTAATTCCAATACTGTATTATAGTTTATTTGATAACATATAATGAGATTGTTTTTCATTTTATTTTATATTGTTTAAATTTAGACTAAAGTTATTGTACTAACTGAATATATAGCAGCGTATTCCATAAAATTGTTTTAATCATTATGTCATATTACTAAATGTAAAATTAAATAAATTTTTATGAAATGGCTATTTTTTATTACTTAAAGGTCCATTAAGTGGAAAATAAATTAAATTTTTGAAAAAAATAAAATTAAAAAAATAAAGTTAAATTCACGTTATTGAGACTTAGGCCAAATTTTATTCAGCGCTTTAAGGGTTAAAAATAAACCAGTTAAATATACAAAAAAAGATCTGAATGCGCATAGAAAAGGATATTCCAAAGACTCGTCTGTATATAGAAATCGATCAGTGAAATATGAAAGTATTATATCAAATCTATTCCCATCGCAATCGTTGAAAGGAAATCGTAAGAAAAGAGCGTTATCCTCTGCGGAAATAAATGTTTTACACAAAAAGAGGAAAATAAATGATCCGACCTCATCGGGAAAGGGTTTATTTAAAAGTCTATACAACACTAATATAATATATTACAACAATATCAATAAGTTGGATCGAATGAAATTATTACATGAAGCGATGGAAGCAGGACATACTGGTTTGGACAATGAGTGGATCGCTTTGGTTGATGAACTCGATCGCTTTGGTTGGGCGAGCCGGTGGCCGAGTGGTCTAAGGCGTCAGGACTTTGGGCTTGGGTTAGAGATAGCGCTGGTTCGAATCCGGCCTAGACTGAAAGATTTTATCAGTAATATTCACCTTGTACTGTACAGGTTCGCCCCCTTACTCTGACTAAATAAGTTCCTCGCACAGATCAGTGGTCTATGGGGAATGGTCAGAGTAAGGTTAAGGAGGAGATAAAAAACTACGCAGTAGAGGTATAATTGTTTATTAACCAACATATAAGTGATATTGAACCAAATATAGTGGTTCAGTTTAACCATGAGTGTGGACAATTTTGGACGTTATTCCGTGACTGGAGAAAAATCAATTGTTTTAAATAAAAAGTGCAGTTTGCTTGTTACATCAGAAGGCGATTACAATATCGACAATAAACGTTTGAAATATGTTAAAGATCCTCAAGATCATAACAATGCTATAAATTTGAACACATAAAAATCGGAAACATCAACTAGCTTGAGAGTTGAAGGGAATGGTACATACAATGCTAAAAACTGTAGAATTATTAATATAGCAGATCCGCAAAATAAATAAGATTGTGTCACTAAAGGATATGCCGACTCATTGATATTAACTAGCTTGATACTTGAAGGAAATACGTACAATGCTAAAGGCAGACTCATTCAAAATGTTGGAGATAGACTGTCACCTTCAGATGTTGTTACAATGCGATATATGAATAAAATGACTCCTACCCAACATGATGATCACTGGAGTTTTGCAAATAAAAAGCCGAGCAATATAAAAGAACCTCTTTATGATGGTGAAGCAGTAAATCTAGCTACTCTAAAATCGTTGTCGATTTGCAAAACACATAAAAGCGATAAATACTTTGATGCTAAATATTTAAAATTATCAAATGTAGGTGATTGTGTACATGATGGAGACGCTGTAAATAAAGAATGTTGGATCTTTTGTTTGAAGGGTGGACTAAATCTTATGACCAGATATTGGAAAGGTTGGATACTGCTTTATTTCATTATATTCATAGGTCTGCAGGCAGAGCTGCAGATCAACAAGTTACTAGTAGAAATTATTTAGATTGGCCAAATATACATAACCCGAGTGATTCAGCGTTACAACCTGGAAATTTATGTATGAGAGAAAATAGCATATATATATATATATATATATATATATATATATATATATATATATATATATTACAGATAAGCCAGATGAATGTTGCATTCAAAGAAGATTTTTAAAGAGTGTGCATGTTTGTGTACATTTGTAGTATATAAATACACAATGGTGAAGTATAAGCGAAACAGTCACAGTCGAGAACTAACAAAGAGAGGAGGAGGAATTATATCAACAGCAGTTTCAGCTTTGACTAATCCAGTTGGAGCTATAGTGAACAAAGCGATTGATTTATTACCTGTGGAATTACATTTGCCAGGAGGTTATCAATATTGCGGACCCGGAACGAAATTACAACAGCGTCTTGCAAGATAAGATCCTGGAATAAATAAACTGGACGAAGCTTGCAAACAACACGATATAGCGTATTCAAGAGATAGTGATACAAGAAATAGATCAATAGCGGATAGAGTGCTAGCTGAAAAAGCCTGGCAAAGAGTAAAGTCAAGTGACGCGAGTATTGGTGTAAGAGCAGCGGCTTTAGCAGTGACAGCAGCAATGAAGGGAAAAACTGCATTTGGAGGTGGTAAGAAGAAGAAAAGAAGCGGAGGGAGAAAACCACCTAAGAAACATGGAGGAAATATAATAAGAAGACAATGTCGATCAAGGAAAAATACAGGCATAAACAACAAGCCCACAATTGGTCTATGATAAAAAAGGGAGGAGGACTGTACCTAAGACCGTATCGTGTGTATTAAATGAGAAAAAACAATTTATAATTCCAAATAAGGAATTGACAAATGAAGAATTGATTAAATATGTTTCATGTTTAAACATCCCTTTCTCTAGAGGAGTTTACATGAAAGATGCATTACCTGATAGAATTTGGAAGAACGAGACTGGAATTGTGAATTTATATAAAACCGTAGGATCAGGCACTCATTGGATTTGTTTTAAGAAATTGGGGAAAACTGTTTATTACTTTGATAGTTTTGGAATTTTGCAACCACCGAAAGAGCTTCAATACTACTTTCGCACGGCCGATAATGTTTTTACAATTATAATAGAGAGCAGCCCCAAGATACATCAATCTGTGGACATTAATGCTTAAACTTTTTAGCTACAAGTGTTGGTCAACTTTAAGATGTCGTCGTATACAGTGTCATTGGTTGGTAATTCCTCAACATTGAAAAGTACCCTTTTTCCAGCACTTCATTTGCAAAAGGGAAAACTATGGGAAGCAGCCTTATTGGATTTAACAACGTATAATTCTATTCCAAATATTACCGAAAATGTTAACAACAAAATACATTACTACAAGACTAAAGATAAAGATGGAAAATATTCAGAACTTGAAGAATTTAGTTTACCAACAGGATCTTATGAAACAGGCAATATCAACGAAGTGATAAAAAAAATATGGGTGAAGAAAATATACACATAGTAGGAAATAAAAAACTATGAAAGCTGAAATTACTTCAAAATATTATGTTGATTTTACTAAACCATACTCGATTGGAGAATTATTAGGTTTTTCTAGTAAAACAATTATATTAGAACCTAATAAAGTATATTCAGGGGATCACACTGTGACGATACTTAAATTGAATTCAATAGACGTAACGTGTAATATTATACAAGGATCCTACAGAAACGGTGAAAAAAATCATATATTACACACGTTTTACCCCGCAGTTGCACCTGGATACAAAATAGTTGAAAAGCCTCAAAACCTAGTGTACCTCCCCTTAAACACCAGTTTCATTTCATATGTTGTACTGAACATACTGGGTCAAGACGGTAACCACATTGACTTTAGAGGAGAAGATATAACTATAAGAATCCATTTAAAGTCGTCAGCTTGAACAATGGAACAATTCAAAAATAAAATTGAAAAATGGGTAAGGGATAGAAAATATAAATACTACAGTAACTTGTTTGAAAAATCTAATAATGATTCAAAAGCGCAGTGGAAATTAATAAATTCTTTAACGGGTTCTAAAAAATCAAAATTAAATGATAAAATATTGATAAAACTTTGAAAGTCAATAATGAAATGATAGAAGACCAACAAATTGTAGCTGATATATTTAACAATTTCTTTGTTGACGAACCCTCTTCTTTAGCAAATTCCCTTGGAAATGTTAGCCATGATCAGGAACATAGTTACGAGGGAAAATTTAAACTTGACCCTGTTGTTGGCTCTATATTTTGGTCCCCAGTATCGGAATCTGAGATAAAGCATTTGATTTATAATTTATCTGGAGAAAGGCCCCTGGCGCAGATTGGATCTCAGCTTCTGTAGTAAAGAATGTCTCTATTTCTATAATTCCAATTTTTACGCATATTTGCAAAATGTCTCTTTTAAGTGGTATATTTCCACATAACCTTAAACTTGCCAGAGTTGTACCAATTTTTAAAAAAAGGCTCTGTAAATTCAGTGGAAAATTATAGACCAATCTCGCTACTTTCAATATTTTCTAAATTACTGGAGAAAGTTGTTAAGAGTAGATTATTGACTTTTATTGATTTGACAAAATTTTTTTCACATTCACAGTTTGGCTTTAGAGAAGAATTAAATACTGAAATGGATCTTCAACATTTTTTTCAACAAATTCACAATAACCTTAATAATTTACAATCAAATAGTTACTGGTCTATTTCTGGATATCAAAAAGGCATTTGATATCGTTAATCATAATATTTTGCTAATGAAATTGGAAAGAGCTGGAATTAGAGGTATTTGTCTTAAGTGGTTTGAATCTTATTTAAATAACCGAGAACAATATGTTTCCATTGGAATAAATAATAGCGAAAGAAGAATAGTTCAGTGTGGAGTTCCTCAGGGGTCTGTGCTGGGACCTATATTATTTTTAGTATATATTAATGATCTTTGGACCGTTTAAGGGTTACATCACAGCATTTGCTGATGACACTGCTTTTTCCTTTGGAGCTGCTTCAATAGCTGAACTAAAAAGTAATATTGAACATGATGTTAAACTGATTTCATTATGGTTTTCATGCAATAGGTTAAATTTAAATGTTAGCGAAAAATTTACTATAAAAGATTTACTAACATTTAAATTTAACCTATTGCATGAAAACCATAATGAAATGAGTGTATTTGATAGTAGTATTATGTTTCATACACTTGACTGTGATGACATAGTTTGTAATTGTGGTTGTTTTCCTCAAACCAACTGTGTGAAATATCTTGGGCTGTTAGTTGACGAGAAATTAAATTGGAGAGAACGTATTAAGTCAATTAAAAATTTGCTTATTGTTTTCCTTCGTAAATGTTATTATCTTCGTACTATGTGTCCTGATGTTGTTCTTAGACAGATTTATTATGCTTTTGTACATGCTAGACTTAATTACGGGATATCATGTTGGGGTAGTACGTTTACAAGTTATATTCAGCCTTTAATTAAAATACAAAAATCTTTTATTAAAACAATATGTAGACAAAATAGAAGGGCTCAGTCAAGACCATGTTTTTCTAAATTGCAGATCCTGCCACTCAGAAATATGTTTGTTTTAAAAGTATTGCTTTTGTTTTTTAAAGTTAGTGGCAACCTAGGTGTAGTAATCGACCGTTTAAATTATCCAAATACTAGGCATGCAAATCAAATAAGAACTCCTAGAGCAACAACATCTTTTTTTCAAAAGACATTTATTTTCCTGGGTCCTAAATTTTACAACCTTAATTACCTTTTAATATTATTTGTGTGGTCTCCTTATCAATCTTTAAAAATACGTTAAAAAATTGGTTAATGTATCTTCCTGATAATGATTTCATAATTTATACTATATTGATCAATAGTGTCTCGAATAACCTTTGAAATGTATTTTTAGGTTTTTCTTGTTTATTCTTGCTTATTATTAGATTATTCTTGTTCAAATTAAGTTCTTCTGATGCTCCAGCACACTGACAGGGATTGAATTTCCCTAGTGTGTTTGTATCATTTCCATAGCAACTCTCATGTTGTAGTGTACTGAATAGCCTTCTTTGTATAATAATTAATTATATTCATTAAATATTATCATTTTAACTCTTACATAATTTAAGAGTAGTTTTTGTTGTTATATATAAGAGGGTTTGTTTAGTTTTAATGTTTTTTTTTTTTTAAATACTGGATTTTGTTATTTATGATTTTGTTGTATTATTAACTGAGAGTAACTTGATTTAAATGTTTTAATTGCTTTGGAAATAAATATTTTTCATTTCAAATATTTTTTCATTTCATTTCAATGGGGTTGTCATTTGAGAAGAAAGAGGCGACTGGTAAACAAGTCAGTACCTCATCGTCTGCAGGACTAACAAGTGAAAATATTTGTTTTCTGGAAGGAATCGGATTATAACTTGTAAAGCACAACAACAACAACAATGGAAATACTGGATATAACGCAACGACCCACATTCGACGAGACCATATGGGAAAAGGAATATCACTCGCACAACCCTTACGCTTCGTCAAAATTGAATAACAACGATGAAATCAGAATTCCTATACAACAAGATATTTACACTCTTCCAAGTGAAAGTTATTTATATACTGAAGGAAACGTAACAAAAAAAGATGGTACCACTGGTTCTACTGTTCCGTTTATAAACAATCCCATGGCATATTTGTTTGATGAAATTCAATATGAACTATCAGGAGTTACAGTGGATTCAACAAAAAAGGTTGGTATTTCTAGTACACTGAAAGGTTTAGCGTCTATAACACTGAATGAGAAGAATCTGTTGGCTGTCGCAGGATGGGTTGCGCCAAACTAGGACACGTTCACTCCCGACTAGTCAGGAAACTTTGATTTCTACGTACCTTTAAAACTACTACTGGGCTTTGCTGAAGATTACAGCAGAATAATAATAAATGTAAAGCAAGAATTAGTTTTATTGAGAGCATCTAACGATAAAGATTGTATCAATCAGTCAAACCCATACAAAAAAACTGTCAATCACACCTTATGACCAGGGAACTAACATGACTACAGATAAGTCACTTCTGACATCAAATACCACGGAGGGAAATAGCCAAACCCCGACCAAAAAACTGCTACCTGAACTGACAGCGGGAACCAGCCAAATCTAGACCAAAAAACTGTCACCCAAAACACATGACCACTCAAAAATAAACATGACTACAAATGATTCATTTTTGACACCAAACACCACGGAGGGAAACAGCCAAACCCCGACCAAAAAACTGCTAACTGAACAGACAACGGGAACCAGTCAAACCCAGACCAAAAAACTGTCATCCAAACTTCAAGACCACCCAGACACAGTATTGACTAATAATAACTCTTTTTTTATCTCAAATTTTACGGTGGGAAACAGCTAAACCCATACTAAAAAACTGCAACCTGGAATGACAGCGGGAATCAGTCAAACCCAGACTAAAAAACTGTTCTTCAAAACCCCACAGTTACAGACGGAAACAACAAGACAAACATTGAAGAATGGAGGGTTTTTAGGGAAAAGTCATTGGATAGAAAAGGCTTACAGAACAAAGATCTACGTCAACTCAAACCTAACCACAGAAGAAACACCCAGGAATTTTAAAAAATATCACATCAAAACATAGACCGTCTTTCTAACAAAATTGAACAAGTAACTCACTTTCTACATCAAAATGACCCAGACCTGATAATTTTAACAGAACATGGACTTAAACAAGCAAATCTGCAACATACTAACTTGACAGACTACTCACTAGTAGGAGGTTTCTGCAGGAAACATCACTTGAAAGGTGGGGTAGCAGCATATGTAAAAGAGGAGCTATCAGACAAAGTCAAGCTAATTGACACAACTGATGAGGCATCTGAACTAAAGTGTGAAGCAGCATTATATGAACTCCAGAATGGAAATGAAAATATCTTGATACTTGGAGTCTACAGACCACCAAACTCAAACTTAAATGATGTCCTTGATATACTGACAGATATGCTGGATCAAACCTTAGAAAAAGATAAAAAGCTGCTAATCATGGGAGACATCAATATCGATGAAAAGTATTATAAAGTTGAATCTACTAAAATAAATGATCTCCTTGCTAGCTACAAGATTGAAAGACTGAGCCTGCCTCCTACAAGAACTACTCCTACATCCAAAAGATCTATAGACTGGGTATGCTTAAACTTTGAAAAAAAATATCTCAAAGTGCAAGTGACACTGACTGGCCTCTCAGATCATACAGCGCAGACAGTCACCATTAACATCTCCAAGCAGCCCAGTGTAATTCAAAAGGAAAAAACACGAGTTTTCAGCAACCGCAATGTAAATAACCTTAAATCTCTCCTAAAACAACAGAATTGGGTTTTAGTACTCAACATTGACAATACTAATGATGCCTATTACAACTTTAATGAAGCTGTACAATTTTCTTTAAACTCAACGTGTCCGTACATTTCTAAAAGAGCAAAGCGAAAACAAAAAAGTGTCAAATGGGACAAAGAAACTGAAACTCTAAAAAAAAGATTATACCAAGGCATTGGAAAAAGAACTGTGCACTGGACTAGTATGTGACAAGAAGGAAACAGCTTAAAAAAAAGCGTATGACATGAAATTAAAAACTCTAAAAAAGCAACATGTAACAAAAATAATTGAAGATTGAGACAATAAATCAAAAGCTTTATGGGGAGTTATAAATAAGGAAAGAAGAGCATAAAAAAATGACAATAGCCAACTCACTCTGAACATAGAAGGAAAAATTACTGACGACCCAACAAAAATCGCTAACCATTTAAACCACTTTTTTGTGAATATTGCTGAGGAAACCTTAAAACAAAATAAACAAGAACCCACTGTACAAACACATCAAAATCACATGGGAAACAATCAATAGACTTTTACACCTGTTACAGAAAACGAAGTGTTAAGTATAATTAAAAGTATGAAACCCAAAACATCCAGTGGCTTGGATGAAATCTCCTCAAAACTTGTAATAAAGTGCAAAGAAGAACTCACTGTCCCATTAACACATATTATAAATTGATTAATACATGAGGGCATCTTTCCAGAGAAACTTAAAATCTCAAAAGTATATCCTAAATTTAAAAATGGCTCTACCACAGAAGCAAGAAGCTACCACCCTATATCATTAACATCTCTTTTCTCCAAAATTATTGAAAAGGTTATACTTCACAGACTTATGAACTATCTGATCCACAACAACCTTCTGAATGACAACCAGCATGGTTTTTTGAAGGGAAGGTCTACAGTAACAGCCATTATCCAACTAATCGAGCATGTAATTGACCAAATTGAAAGCGGAAAAACCGGCACCAGCCTGTTTCTTGACCTCAGCAAGGCATTTGACTGTCTCGACCATGACCTACTATTGAGAAAATTATGCAACCTAGGAATAAACGGAATATCAGGAAATTGGTTTCGAAGCTATCTTACTGGAAGAAAACAACTTGTTGAACTAAAACACAATCTAAATGGGACCATCAGTAAGGTTAGATCTGCACCACTTCATATAAAAAGAGGAGTTTCTCAAGGATCGTCCTTGGGCCAGTCCTCTTCCTCCTCCAAGAACACAAAATACTAACAGTACCTGCACTGTACATTAGTGAGGTAATTCTACTTGCAATCTCAACAAATAAAACAAAGCTTGGAGACCACCACCAGTATAACACAAGAAATGCTTCAAACTTCTCACTCCCGATACAACATCTCAGTCTTACAGAGAAGAAACCAACATACAAAGGAGCACTCTACTTCAACAACCTGCCTGATCATCTTAAACAAGACACTGGAAGGCTATTCAAGAGAAAACTATTGAAATGGCTTGAAGACCACCTTTTCTACAATGAAAAAGAATTTTTAGATTGGAGAGATTAAAGACTTCATTTTCAATTTTTAATCCAACCATTAAAGTTCATGCTTCAATTTCTATTTCCAACTTTTTGTTTTTAATTTTTCTCTATTTTTGTAGCCTTGTTTGCATTGTTAATACTTTGTATCTATTGTACATTGTATTTTTGACGCCAATACCATTCTGAATATTTGTGTAAATATAGAATATGTATCTATTGTCTATTGTCAAAGCAGATGTCGAAACAACTGATGCCAACCTGGACTGGAAACTGACATTAGATAAGATTATTTGGATAGTACCACATGTGCGACTAAATGATGAGCATAGAATTACACTGTTGAGAAAGTTAAAGTCAGATCGAGACATCGTAATGCCATTCAGAAGCTGGGAGTTTCACGAATACCCTGTTTTGAACTCTACGACACACATGGAGTGTAAAGACTTCTACTCATTTGTAAAAGGCAAGATATGTGATATTTGCATTGCAAATCAAAAGGAGAAGTGTACTTACCGCAAACGCTGGTGAATTTGATCATTGCAAATTAACAAATTGTAAAGTGTACCTGAAATCACAATTTTATCCTTATGACAACATTAATGTTTCGTTTGGTAAAAAAAGGTACAGTGTGTTGTATGATATGTACGCTAGGTTTCAAAGTCCCTACTACGGTAAAACAAACACACCTCTACTAGATCCTGAAAACTTTGCAACTAAAGCACCAATAGTAATAATTGATTGCTCGAAACAAAATGAATCTGTAAAATCATCTAGTGTAGATATAAAGTTAGAAATGGAATTTAACAAAAACATCCCTGCGGATACATCTGCGTATTGTTTAATTTTGCATGACAAGATTGTAACATACACAACGCTGTCTGGCATTGTAAAAACAGTTTTGTAGAAAGCTTTACCTCCACCACCGCATCTGTTATAAAATATCGGAGCGTTAATGCCAGTCCTCGTTCAGTTGTCTGACTCCGCATCGGTAACATCTTATGCAAAATGAGTTCCCTACCATTTGTTCAAGGTGAGTCGGAGGAAGTAGCTCTGTTACTGGAGGACTATAAAACCGAAGAAGATGTAATAGTAAAGGAAATAAACAAGTTTTTAAAGTTTGAGAAAAAAGAAGAGAACAACAACAACAACGATGAAGCAACAAAAGTAAGCTCTAAAAGAAAAAGGAAGGTTGAAGAAAATATTTCAGCAGACATACTAACTGAAGTTTTTTTGCGAATCTTCTATCCAATTTCATCATGTTTAAGTAAAAGTATTTCTATCGGAGTGATGAAATCATTAGATTATTCGCTTACAGTGATAGTAAACCATGGATCTAGGATGGTACTATTTTCTACAAATGCATGCGAATCTCTCTTGAAACATTTACATCTGATAGAATGCTATCCACCAGCAGTATGTGTGGAAGAAATACAAATATTCGACTTTTGGATTATGACAACGAAATTGGATATGGAATGTGACAACAGCTAAAAGATATGGAATGTAGGCCTTGTTCATTTAAATGCTGCAGGCAGCAGGTGTCTATTGTTTTTAATGCTTAAGAACTAAACTCAACTTTGTTTTTTTTAGGGTATTTTCCTTTTTATAAACTGGTCATAACTACTGGACATAGTGACCAGTTAATTTCCAAACCATGTATATTTTGTAATATTGTTTATTTTAGTTGGAAATAAATTCATTATTCAATTGACGTGGTTAAACATCGAGGACAACTACAAGTGCATTTGAGAGACTTGACTCAACATGACAATAAAGTTCTACTAACACGTGAAGAATTCTACATTTTAAAGTTTGCAACATCGCCGATTACTAGGTACATGAGACAGTTGGTATTTTCAAGCTCTGTCATAAAGGAATATTTGGTCGACACGTGGGAAAACCAGCCTGATAGCACAATACTATACGGACCTGTGGATACATCTATTTTTAATAGAATACCTCATGAAGTTGACATGTGGAGACAATATAGAGACTTTGAAAATGTTGTACAAGCTACAGAAAAGGTCGGAGAAGAGGAAACTGTGAAAGAAGAAGATAACAACAGTGAACCACAAAAAGAACAACAACAACAAATGTAAATTAAAAGAAGAAGAATTTGTGGGGTAGGCCTACCAGGGATGGTGCCCACGTTAAATATACACGTTAACTGTACCGCCTACTATTTAAGTATACTTACCGTGGTGTGGAAAACAGTTGATCTTCAAACTCTGACATGGACAGAGCGGATGATGATGATGAAGTTTCAGTAAGATGTTGTGTTATAGAAATTCAAGCATTTCGAAGTAATAACGACAAGTTTATTGTCAAAGAATTAGTAATTTTGGACTTGCATACATTTGTTGTTTATCCATTTCTGTTTGAAGCTCCCTTTTCCTTCAACAAACTTAATTCAAAAGCAAAATGAACAAAGAAATGGGTGACAAATTATTTTCATCACATACAATGGTATAAAGGATATATAGCTTACACTAATCTACACAGTATCATGTTTCAATTTTACAAACAATATAATACTATTTACACAAGAGCACTGGAGAAAAGAAACTGGATACAGAAATACACAAAAGGTAATGTTTCTGATATACATGTAGACTAGACTTTTGATAATTATCAACAAGGTAGTTGTTGTGTTACTGTTAAAAGTCCTAGACGTGGCTAAACACAGTGTGCGTTGCGCAATGCATATCGTTTAGCTTATTACTTGATGGACAAAGACATATGCAGTGGTGAGGGGTATAAATACAGGGAAGTGACTCGACCAAGGCACCAGTGTGACACAAGATGCCAAGGAGGTAACATCTCAGATGACACCACTGACAAAGATGACATCAAGGCAGTATCTTGAAACACTAGTTGAGCGATTCAATGCAAACTCAAAGTCCAACCTTCTGCTAACAAGAAAATGTTCAGAGCTAAAAGAACACAAACACTACATCATCCACGGTGTTAAAAAGCTAGAAACAACCCAAGGAGAAGCGATTTTGATATCACTCAGCGAAGCACCCTTCACTCCGGGGGATGAACCTAAATTTCAAGTATTTCTTCCAAAACGATTTGTTCAACTTTTGCAAAATGAAGACCTGGGAGATATCCAGCCAGGATCATTGTATCTGGTATCCCACGGATCAAGCGGAAACAATTCTACTGAACTCACTCTGCACGTCACACACAAGTGTAAGAATTTATTATTATTATTTGTATGTAGTTTTCTAGTCAATTGTAACAAATAGTTTATTTATACTGTACTATGTAACCACTCTGTATTGTACAAAGTTGAAAATAAAATAAAGAAAGAAAAAAAACAACACAGCCGTATATGCAAACATATACTGCTGTTGCTTTTTTTAAATTTAAAATGTCTGACCTTGACACTTGTGTTTGTTTAAATTTAATAATATAGGTGAGGAAAATAAACTTACTCGATAGATCAATTCTGTAGGGGTTTGATCTTGGCACTTGTGTTTGTTTAATAATGTAGGTTTAAGGGAGTGATGTAGTAGGGGTAATGATAGTGGTGGGGGGATTGACTGAGTACCTAGCAGACATGCTGGTGCTACATCACTTCACGTCCAGCTCTTGAACAGTGCACATCGAACTCCTCTTTCACACACATAAGAAAAATATGTCTATGAATAAAAGTGTTGTATTTTTCAATCGCGTACTTAGTTATTCAGTACAAGTAAACGTCACACAACACAAATTTATTACAATATAAGCACAAAATGCACAAATATATTACAATACAAGTACAAAATGCACAAATATTATGGTGATCGATTTCGGTGAACCACGCTCACCTTCCTCAGACCAAATGGATTCACAAAAGAATATTTGTGCATTTTGTACTTGTATTGTAATAAATTTGTGTTGTGTGACATTTACTTGTACTGTATATGTACCAACACGTATTATGCTAATTAAAAAACTACTTAGTTATTGTTGCGACTAAAAATGTTTTTAACTACCAGAGGATCAAGTTCATAGAAGAGCTTGTTCTAAATGTAAATGTTTTAGCTATTGCAAATGCAAGACATATCAATTAAACCAAACGAGTGGACTTGAAGAACTACGTCACAGATATTCGAGTTACTTTACATACAGTTGGTTTACTTATGCGACGAATGGAAGATGGTGGAACAAAACAAGGAGAATCGACAACTGGAGGATAGAAAACATTCTTGTAAAGAAACTACTACTACTATATATTGTAAATAATTAAAAATATGTTTGTAACACAACAACGACAGTAATAATAACCAAAGTTAGAAAGTGGGGTTGCTGGCTCATTTGATTTATGACTTTCGATCGCAGTACTTTTCAGAATTTGAAGGAAATGTTGGGTCAGTGACGTTTGGTGGTGATGTGTGGCTAAGACGATTGCTTGTAACACAAAAAACAAAAACAGTAATAACTAAGATCTTGTACGATTATCATTTGATTGCATTCATTCAGTTGTTTTTATTCGATTTACCGAATACTTGAATACAAACAACCGAATGATTACAATCGAGTGCAAATCGTACAAGATCTTTTTTAAAACATATTTTGGGTGACCTTGAACCTCATGACGTCACAGTGACGTAACTATCCCTGTCGTCAGCTGACGTCATTCAGCTGGTTTTTTCCTTTTAAATTTGACAGCCCATCGGAAGTCATAAATCACTTTATCGATTGAGCCAGCGTGCCTACTACAACACTACTAACGTTTGAAGTACGGAGAGTTATGCTTACGCTAGGTTCTTGAATTGCTGACAGAAAATCACAAAACCATTTGTTTGGCGAGAAACACAAGAACAAACATATAACCAATATCTCACATTCCTAGATCATTAGAATCATATAGGTTACAATATTTAAAACAAAATTGTCAAGGTGACAGCTCACGATGAATGTCAGCTGCTTTCACGCCCTTAGCGTTACAAAAACTTATCACTTTAACAGTTGACGGCATTTTTAATCGGAGGATGAATTTTAAACAGTCATAAGGGACTTTAAATACAGTCAAATGGATCCGTAACAGTGGATATGGCTTGCCAGCATATAGTAGTACCCAATGCACATGCGCTGAAAGCCAACCGCAGCACTATAGTGGCGGGATTCCAAAGCGGTACTTTCAAATTCAAATGCCTTTATTGTTCATAATACTGGTTACAGTTTCGAATATAGTCAATATAATTGTAACATATTTTTAAATATAATCATTATTAAAAAATTGATCAAAAGAATAAAATGAATTTACAACTAAATACTGCTTCAGTCTATTTAAAAAAAATGGCAACACTAGATGAATCTTTAATGGCAGTTGGCAAATTATTAAAATACTTGGGCGCACAAAATATCAAACTCTTCGTGACATAGTTACACCTGCAGAAGGGTAAAATAAGCTCATTCCTGTACCTTCTATTATATTCATAACTTATAATATTTATTTATTTATTTTTATAAACAAAGGTGCAGGCAGAGTAAATAACAATTGATGGTAATGTCATTATGTGCTTGTCACGAAAGACTGACCTGCAGCTGTCTCTGGGATTGAGACCACATATCATCCTTAAAGCCCTTTTCTGAAGCCTGAATACCCGTAGGAAACGCTGGTTTGAGCAATTTCCCCAAAGCATGGCTCCATATACCAACAAACTGTGAAAATATCCAAAATACACTAGTTTCAAAATATGTTTTGGCAAAAATGACGATAAATAATAGAGAAAAAAAGAGATTTAGATAGCAAAGTCAGTCGATCTGGCACTGCCAATATAAATCAGAATCAATTCCTAAACCCAGAAAGGATAAAGAATCAACAACAGGAATATTCTGACCATCCAGTGTACAAGACAATCCAAAATGTTCACGACGGAAATTAATAACCTTACTTTTACCTATGTTCAAAGTAAAACCATTGCATTCAAACCAATTATGAAGATCATATAGTGTCGTCTGTAGCAACTGAAAATGCTTAGACAGTTTGGAAGAACTGATAATAGCGCTGGTGTCATCAGCATACTGGGTAAAATTACAGCCAACGTTAACACTTAGGTCATTAACATAGAGTATAAAGAGTAATGGCCCAAGAATTGAGCCTTGTGGCACACCTTGGACCACAGGTGTCAGCTGCAACACCACCACCCCACCAGAATCCACCAATTTAACATACTGATATCTACCACATAAATAATAATTGAAAAGAGTGAGCATGACTCCTCACACTGTAGAACTTGAGCTTGCTTAAGAGCAGCCCGTGATTCACAACATCAAAGGCCCTGCTCAAGTCGCAGAAGATTCCAGATGCCAATTTACCACGATTCAAAGACTGGAGAGCTTGAGAGAAGAAGTTATATTTTCGATTTAGTTGATTTATTTTCGATGAAACCGAATTGAGATCTTAATAAAATTGAGTTAAGAGAAGTAAATTTCAGAAGATTATTAGACATTATTCTTTCCAAAAGTTTTCCAAATATAGGAAGTAAAGATGTAAACGTGTGGCGGTAGTTAGCCAAATACATTTTGTCATCACCTTTGAAAACTGGAATCACTTTGCCAAGTTTTAGTTCAAAAGGAAAACACCTTGGGAAATACAACTATTGAAAATAAATGAGAGTGGGTCAGCCAAAACTCCAATTATTCGATTAAAAAACATAGAAGACATTCCAAAACGTCTTGAGATGCGCTACTTCTCAAAGTACCAACTATCTTGATTACTTCTTTGGCAGTTGTTGGAGAAATATAGAGTGTTTGTAGGTGATTGAATCAGCTTAAGAAAATCCATTGCAGATGCACTATTACTACGTATGTTAGGGGAGGCTTGTAAGAAATGCTTGTTAAAAAGATTTGCAATATCAGACGGGTTTGAAATAATAAGATTTATTAACTTCCACTGAATCAAATTTTTGTCTGCGACAAGTTGATTTGCCAGAAACATCTGAAATTACCCTCCAAGTAGCCTTAGCTGTATTAGAACTATTCTTGATTAAGTTAAATGCAGTTGTGCATTTAGTTTCATTGATAAGATTGCGATACTGTTGCTTTTTAAAATAGTATAATTGCTTATGATATGAAGTGGGGAAGTCTCTGTTCAATGTGTATGCATCTTACAACTGCTCACGAGCCTGTTTGACTACAGCAGTGAGTAGCAAGGTCTCACTTTGTTACGTAGCTTCTGCTTTTTAATAGGAAAACAATAATTGAAAGCATTCAAAACAACTTTAAAGAACATGGAATATTTTTCTTCTGCTGTTGGGTAGCACTATTAAAAACTCCAATCAAACTCTTCAAACCTTGTAATAAAATTGTTCAAATTATGTGAGTTGAAGCTACGTTTCAACACAGCATGAAATGAAATGAAAACCGTCTTTATTTATATTCAAGAGGCGAAGTTAGGGCTGCAAAGAACCACCCTACCACTTAACCTCACCATACATAATAAGATATTTTCAAATATAAATAACAATTTACAAGGAAATACAAAATAGAAATTGCAATGTAGGAAGTAAAACATATAAAGTCAAAAATGTGAAACATTATATTTAAACTTAAAAATATTTCGACTATCTCAAATAAAACTACAGTTATTCATAACATTTATTCAAAACTACATTCATTCGGCACAATCACTCATTACCGCCACCACCAAGCCACAGCGACACCAGCCACTACTCCCGCTAGGCCCGCAGCAGATAGCACCTCAACTCCGCCCCAAACCGAGTGTGCTTATCGATGGATCTGATATTATCAGGCAGAGCATTCCAGAGCCTGCACGCGGAGACAATAAATGATTTGTTGAAAGTGGTGGTGCGGTGAACTGGAATAGCTAACATTGACTCACCACGTCTGGTTCTACGCACACCAACTTGTGACAGATAAACAAACTGCTCTGACAGATAATTAGGAATTTAGTTTTGAGAAATACTGTGCAACAATATCAGGATATGAAATTGTCGAAGATTGTTTAACTTTAAGATGAATAATTGGTAGAACAATGGAGTAACATGATCCCTTCGCCTCAAGTTGAAAATAAATCTGATACAGTAGTTTCGGGCACGCTGTAATCTTTCCACGAGCTCAACAGACATGTCATTGATTACAGTATCACAGTAATTAAAGTGAGTGAAAACTAGAGTCTTTACTAACAACACCTTGACATTGAGAGGTAAAAACGTGGCAAATCTTTTCAAAGTGTGTATAGCAGCAAAAACTCTATTACACATTACAGCTACTTGATCAGTCCAGTTCAAGTTTTTATTCATAATAAGTCCTAGGTTTTTAACTTTGTCACAAAACGGTAATTCTGTATTGTTAAGTTTGAGTTTTGGTATATTTGTCAGGTCAATGTTAGAAGTGAGTCTAGTAGAGCCCAACAATATTGTTTGGGTTTTGGCCTCATTGAGCTTTAAGCCATGCTTGACAGCCCAATTTGTGATAGACTGGATATCACAGTTAATGTTAGTTACGGCAGTAGGCAAGTCTTTCAGAGTGAAGTGAGTATATATTTGTAGGTCGTCAGCGTATAAGTGAAATTTGCAGAAATTGATAACAGTAGTGACATCGTTAATGTAGAGTAAGAATAAGAGTGGCCCAAGCACAGAACCCTTGGGCACACCTCTAGTCACCAGTTCCCAGTCAGATTTTCTGTTGTCTGCCTTTACACACTGCCGACGGTCCGTCAAGTACGACCTGACCCATTCAATACAACCATCAGAAAAACCACCAGAGAGCATTTTTATATAAAGAAGGGGATGGTAAACGCAGTCGAAAGCTTTAGAGAAATCAAATAGGGTCAAGATGGTAAGTAGGGACTTATCAATAGCAGAGCGGACATCGTCAGTAATTTTAAAAAGGGCAGTGGAAGTACTGAATCTTGAACGGAATCCAGATTGGAAATTGGACAATAATCGAGCACTCTCCATAAACGATGACATCTGACGGTGGATTAACCTTTCGAGGCATTTTGACAACGCTGGCAATATACTGATAGGTCTGAAATCTGATGCAACTTGAGGTGACGAAACCTTTTGTAGAGGGCGCACAATAGCAGATTTCCACTCAGACGGAAAGGTAGATGTGGTTAAAGATTTATTGAAAATAGCTGTAATCACAGTCAGTATTGCTGGAAGTAAAAGTTTGAGAAGTTTAATAGGGATTTTATCAGTACCGACTGCGTTGCTAGTCATCCTCATCACAGCATCAAGCACATCAGCCTCAGTCACCGGAGTGAAGACGAACTGATGGCGAGGGCGGCAAAGAAGAGTGGCATTCAGGTCACTGACAAAGTCACAAGCTCTGGACAGATCGATTAGAATGTTAGTGAAATATTTATTTACGATATTAAGATCAAGGGAAACAGGTTTGTCACTATTGATCTTACCAATGCCTAGCTCCCTGACCTTAGACCACAAAGCCTTTAGTACATATGGCACCAGAGAAAGATCTATATTAGAATCGTATCTTGGCATTGCGAAATTGTTGCTGAGTCTTATTCCTCAGTCTTTTATACTCCGCCCAATCGTCAGATGACTTAGTTCTTTTAGCCCTACGAAAAGCAGCGTCCCTTAACCTCTGTAGTTGACGTAAGTAGTCATTAATCCATGGGGCTGGTTTCTTGGTGACCCTCTTAGTGATCAAGGGAGCATGCTTATCAAGGAGTCAAATTGTGCAATTATTAAACATGTTTACCATAATATTGACATCAGGAGCGTGGATTATATCATGCCAAGACATTAGGAGTGCATCAGTCAGAAGTGCATCAGAATCAATATTATTGAGTCTCCTGTACGAGATGAATTTGGGTTCACATTTAGGGGTGGTTAGACGATATACACAAAATATTAAATCATGTCTTGACAGGCCAAGGACAGGGTGCTGACCGTGGTGCACGACATGGGACAGGTCAGAGACAGCCATGACGTCCAGCCATGTATCCGTAGTAGCAGTGTGATGGGTTGCTTGTAAAGGCAGTATAGTCATGTTACAAGAGTGAAACATTCTTGTTAAGTAAGTCTGATCATAAGTAGCAGGGCCAAAAAGGTTCGAGTTAAAGTCACCAGTTACAATGACATGACTATAACGAGCCATAAGCATCAGAGGGTTGAACTTCAAAAAACTGCATAAAACTGTGATAATCTGAGCCTCGTGATCAGAGAGAGAAGAAGGATACACTTCAACTAAGTATTGCTCTATATTAAGGTTGGTGATAATATTATCAATATAGGACACGCCCCTAGGGTTTGGTCTTGTTACTTGTTTAATGCAGATCCATAAATTAAAAGATGACAGGAGATCTTGAATTCTAAAGAAATGAGAGGAGTCCGACCAAAATTTTATGTTGAAATGTCCACAGAGTTACTTCCTATTCCAGAATACTTGATGAGATATGTGTTCCTTCAAAGCAGTCAAAAAACAAATCCATATCACCATTAGGTGATCTGTAAACACCAAGGATAAACAGATTATTTTTTGTTATCGATCAATGCAGCTGCTTCAAAGTGTAACTCCCTATTAAATTTTTGGAATAGAGCACTGCTTTTAAAATGAAAATTAGAGGCCATTTTAGTGAAGATGCATACACCATCTCCCCTCTGAGCCGAACGGTCGAAAATGCAGGCCACAGTGTAACCCTCTACAATCAGCCAGTTAACACTGTCGTGAGGGAGCCAGTGCTCAGTAAGGCAAACAACATCAATTTCTTCATCATGAAGAAAGCTTTCCAATTGACCAACCCTGCTCATAACAGACATAATAATCTGGTGCATTATCTTTATTTTAACTAAGTTTGTCTTTTTTTGTGGCACACACTCTTTAGAAAGAATTATCACAGTTGTCAGTTTTATGGAGCCAGCCTACCAAACTGTCCCATATCACCCCACAAATCGCCTTTTTACCAGAAAAGCTGAAGTGTTGGCCATTTTTTACATAATGACATCTATTTCAAATAGAATGGGAATACCTAGTTTATAAGCTAGATGGTACAGTTTATTATTAAAATGTCTCTGCACTTCCTGACAGACTGAACACGTATATGAGGAACCTCAGGCAAAACAAACCTTGGCCCTCCTACAATATCAGAACAAAAATAAGTTATTTGGTTCATGACCCTTGATAAATGCCAATAGCTAGTATTGTTAGTGCCACCGACAATAATAACATAATCAGAAGGTTTAAGTAGCTTAATTAAGGTGGCAAGCTTGGTCAGTAAATATGTCATGGGGGCACCAGGATAGCAGTAGCCTACTACATCACATTGTGTCATTAATGGCTGTAAGATACGAGCTAAATCCCTGACGTGGCTGTCACCTACAAGTAATACCTTAGTGCTAGTCTTATTTACATACATGGTTGGAATACTACAAGAAGAATCAACATTTAGAACACTAGAATCTATATTAATTAAGCTATTTACAGGAGGCAGAGTATATTTAAAGTGTTGGCATTCAACAACTGATTTACCTGTATTTTAGCATTTTTAATTACATGGTTTCAACAACTAAAGCCATCAGTCTGCCGTTTACATTTTTTTTTTAAATAAATTGACTGAAGTTAAGAACAGCGTTAAGTTTCCTATAAAAACTCCTTGCCACAACATTGTTTAGATTAGGCACTGAGTCAAGGTGAAAAAACTGACGATCACACATACTGACCACAACTAGGCTCCAGTGGGTGCCAGGTGTATTATACCCAGTCTTGTGATCAGCCTTCGCATTAGATATAGGGAACCTCAGGAAACCTCAAAAGAGTGCTCGTACTACAAAAGAAGGCAATTAGGACCATGGCAAACCTGTAACCCCTACAAAGCTGCCGACGAGCCTACCAGAATCTACGCATCCTCACAGTACCTGCACTCTACATCTACGGAGCCATATTACATATCGACAAACAACATCCGCAGACTCACACAGACCTTCACAGCTACCCAACACGCCACACCTCCAGACTGATCCTACCCCAACACAGAACAGCCCTCTACAAGAAAAAACCAACATATGTAGGCTGAAGCTGAAAAACCTCCTAACCTCCTTCCAGAAAACATACGGAACCTAACTGGAAATAGACTGAAGAACTCACTTTGAGAATTCTTGCTGGACAACCCAGTATAAACTGTGGAGGAGTTCCTAGAAATTGTGAACAACAGATCTCATTGACACTATAATTTATTATTGACAAATTACTGTTCTTGATTGTTCATGTAATATAAATAAATAAAAAATAGGGGCAATTAAAATTTGTTTGTTGTGATACTCATTTGATAAAAGATTACCAACATTATTGATTGAAGATACACACAGAAGGAGGGAGACTAAGTACATCTTTAGAGCCTAGGTCACTAATGCCCTTCATAATTTCATTGTCAGTAAGTAACCTAGAAACATGCGTCTCCTGACTAGGGCTTACTACTAAATCTAAATTTATTTCATCACTTAAACAGTCAGATGGTGTTTGCACGGACTGACCACAGAAAACCAAGTCAGTTTGAGTGCAGACGTGTATGGGATAAGTAGCTGAGGAAAGCTGAACAGGCTCAAAATCAGTCTGAGTGGAGGCGTCAGATAACTCTCGATCTGCCAGTAGCAACAACTTACTTTAAAAAACACACCTCGTAAATCTCAAATACAGTGTTTAATGAGGCAATGCTGCATTATGTTTCACCTGTCCAGTTGCTAAAAAAAGAGCGATTACACACATCAGCACATACTTGTTCTATTTTCATTATTCAACAATATTAACTCACAGGAAAGTCTTATATCATTATTTTTAATATGGATAACATAAAATAAAAAGAATTATAACTAACAATACTTGGATTTATTCATAGCCACATACTTTAATGTACTTACTCTGAGTAAAGGTTTTTGAAAATATTCAAAAACACATTTTTTTAAATAGAAAATTTATTATAAGTATAGAATTAAAGGTTAGTTTGACAAAAGCTTTAATAAAATGTCATTTGATTAGATAAGTGGCTGTTATTTAGAAATATTTAAAGTTGCCACATTATCCATATTGAATAATTGATGACAATGTCCATTAAGACATATTTACAGGAGTGACACTAAGTACATAATAAATAAAAATATACTCTAACCTTCAAAAATAGGATTAGAGGGAGGGAGAGAATAGGAAGACATCTGTCATCAGAGGAGATCCTAGGATAAGGCGATTGGGGGAGGTGGGGGAAAGTTGGTACCCAGTGACAGGTTGTCTCAGGGACTTCCTCCAGGAAAATGTTGTAAATTGTACCCTGTAAAAGTAACTTTTTGGTTATTTCTTTATAAAAAAGAAGCAGAAACACTGTGGTGGCACTGCATCACTTGCAAATAAAATTATAGCTCATGACTTCTGTGACTCCTACTGCCTAAACTAATCTTCCCAAGTGATAACTTAAAATTACAAAAATTAATATTATCTATTTTTTGTTTGACATTTTTAGCTATTAGATTGCTTAATATATATACACACACACACACATATATATATATATATATATAAAGAACAACACTTAGCAATCTTTTCTTGATGTTTTTAATGTTCAAAATCGATTTCTGTCTCGAAAGACCATCATCAGTTGAAAACAGAATACAAATAGGGTTATAAATATATTTAACTTTAGAATAATTAATTTAACAGCTGACACTATAAAAATTTAAATAAAAATGTAGATGGATAAATTGTAGATCTTGTTAAATTTTGTAATTTTGCATCTTCATGATAGAATCAAACATAATATTTGAGTGAAATTTTATTTGATCGTTGAGTAATAATGATGGGTTTTCTTTTGTGTTTTTGTATATGTAAAATTTTTCAATAGCATCTAGTTTTTTACTTTTAGGTGCAAAATGGATAATGTCTAAATTTTCTTCAATTGATGAAATGTTATGGTTTTCTTGTATTAAATAAATGTTCAGCAAATGTTGATAAATTTTGATGTTTGTTTTTTGGTATATGTTCCTTGAATCTTCTATTAAAACTTCTTCCTGTTTGGCCAATGTAATATTTAGGACAAGTTGAACATTTAATTTTATAAATTCCAGAATTATTGTATTTGTTTTCATTATTTTTAGTAGAGTAGTTATGTTGTAGTATATGTTTGATACTGTTCTTTGTTCTATATGTAATTTTATATCCTTGTTTGGAGAATATGTTTTGTAAAGATTTGTTAACCCTTAAAACGCTGAGTAATTTTCTGTAATTTTTCAATTAACGCTTAATTTTCTTTAATATATATAATTTTAGTTTTTGTAAAGTTATATTTTTTTTTAATCTAAATCAGGATAGTACAATGTAAAAAAAAATAATAATAACGATATTGTATTTTTATATTCATTTTTTATTCACTACAAAGTTTTGTCAAAACTGTAAAAACGAAATATTATTGGATGCAATTAAAAAAATTTTATACTTGCAAAAATAAATTTTTCAATTGAAATATGATTTTAGAATGACAATTTCTTCCTTAGAAAGTAGCAGCTGTATGAAAAACTTCAAAACTATAAATTGTATAGCCATTATAAAAATATATACAATATAACTCAATAAGACAACAGATTATGCAAAGTTTATTATTTTGAATTTACTCTATATTTTTCATTGTGAAGTCTAGTTTTATTTTTGTTGTAAATAGTGTTTATTTTGTGTACATAATCTGTTTGTTTACACACCGGAGGTTAGTACAATGCACGAGACAGACAACAAATAACTGCAGACTGACGAGCGCCAGCCGGTCGCCGCGTCATGTGACTAGCAGATGCGTATATATTCGCTGCGAGCGCTAGCGGTTACCTCGATAGAGGCAATAATGAATGAAAACTTCATATTATTTACATTCGTTGCCTAGTAACCAGTCCAAAGGTCTCGAAAATGAATAATAACCTGAAAATAGTATTGACCTTGAATCTTAGAACTCGCTACGTTGTATTAGGCCTGTTCTAAGATTATTGTTATCAGCTCGCGAAATATTACGTATAACGCGTTACGGGCAATTGTAAACATGCGTATATATACGGATGTCGCGTTTTAAGGGTTAATATCTCCATGATAGGTCATTTGAATGTAGTTATTTTTTTCTTTAGTTTTAGAATCAAGAGTTTTCTTGTTGTATTTATTAATTAATTTACTTATTAAATTTGGTTGATATCCATTATCAACTTCAGTGGCGTAGCGAGGATTTTGGCGCCATGGAGCGACTCAACTGCTGGCCCCCCCCCCCCCTCGAACACTATCATCAATCGGTAACCGACACCCACACCTCACTCTACCACGGTAAAAACGGTTGATCCCTCTGACCATATAAAATGTATGCTAATTACT
Source organism: Stictocephala bisonia (assembly GCA_035578905.1). Classification (NCBI taxonomy): domain Eukaryota; kingdom Metazoa; phylum Arthropoda; class Insecta; order Hemiptera; family Membracidae; genus Stictocephala; species Stictocephala bisonia. The sequence continues at coordinate 218,191 of JAQJVL010000887.1, forward strand.
GATAGATTACATTCTTCACAAAGTTTCATTCCTAGTAAGAAACCTAGTTTGAATTTATAACAAGAGAATTTAAATATAAATTGTATTGGATTCGGGATAAAAATAAAACATGTTCCATATTTTAATAAACTTGTATTATATTTATATTATCTCTACTAACACAGCATAACAATAAGATGGTTAGACACACTTGTTATTTTTAAGTTCAGTACATGTAAAACATGAACATAGTTACAAAAATAACTCACATCTTGCTGGCTTAGCTAATCTTCTTTCGTGACTTAACACTTGCAAACTCTGTTACTGCGTCGTCTAAGTCTATGTTCTTGGCTCTGCTGCGTTCTATGGAGATGGTTGCTAAGGAACTCAGACGCTCTTGAGACATGGTGCTGCGAAGATAGTTCTTTATCAGTTTTAGTTTTGAAAATGATCTCTCTGCACTTGCGGTTGTAACAGGTAATGTCAAAAAAATTAAACAAGCATTCACAACATCTGGAAATCTGGAACCAACTTGAGCACGCACTATCAAAGTATCAGCAAGTTCCCTTATACTTTTGAGTTTTTTTATGTGACTTGAAAAACAAGTTTTTAGCCTTACAAGCTGTAGACCTAGGTTAGGAGAGACATCATCTACGTAGTTAAGTACCAAGATTTTGCTTGATTCTAAGATTTCCTCGTCACTTGCATCAACTAAAAAAGAAGGCTTCAGACACTGGAAACTCGTGGTGATGTGAGTAACAGCCTCAAAACGCTCTGTCAGCTGTATTGTGATTATGTCGAGGCTACGGTTGAACACCTCAACCCGGAAACGTTTCTCCTTGTCTATAATGGGGTCATCAACTTGCACTTCATCAAACATTCTTTTCTTCTTTTTTGTTCTTGATTCAGTGAAACGTGGTACAACTTTCCATTTTAAGCAAAGTTTAGTTGCATCGTCTTTAACTATTTGCCACTCACTTCTAAGTTTGGTGATTTTTGTTTTAAGATTCAAGAGCATTTTTGTTGCAAGCTCCAAGTCTTCTTCGGTACTTTGAAGTTTTTTGGAAATTATGTCCATAGTTTCAAGTAGCACACTTTCCATTACAATCAAAATGACTGTCGGAAACTGCTTAAAATATTTTAAAAGTGATTTAGCTTGGCGTTGTTCTTCTTGGTCTTTACCTTCTAACGTTAGGAAAGTCAGTACTTTCATTGTCAAAATAACCGCAACGAAGGGCGTCGACGGCTTGGTTTCTTGAGCTCCACCTTGTTGGACATACTTTCTTCAAGGTTTTTTCCAACATAGTCGATTTGGTCAACAATGAACATCGTGATATGGCTTTAAAAAATACATATAGACTTTGAACGTTGTCAAAGAAATTCCTGATTTCATAAATATTTGTTACTGAGTCTTGAATTACCAGGTTAAGTGCATGAGCACAACAGTGAATATACTTAGCTGCAGGATTTTTACTTTTTATTCTTGCTTGAAGGCCTGAATAAATACCACTCATATTAGCGGCTCCATCGTAGCCTTGCCCTCGAACTTTAGATATATCTGAGTATTCTTCTATAATATTTAATACAATATTTACTAAGTACTCTGATTTCTGGCTTTCTACTTCCATAAAGCCACCGAACGCTTCTTCTATAACTAGTTGTACTGGCCTTTCATCATCGTCAGTTTTTATCTTTACATAACGAAACACTGTGCTCAATTGATCTATTTTTGCTATCTTGAGTTGTATCAAAGATAATAGTCACATAAGGGCTTTTCTTCATTTCTTCCTTTATTTCTTTTTTTATCTCGTTGGAAATTAGGTTGATCAGCTCATTTTGAATTTGAGGGCTAAGGTATTTAACGGTACGTTTGGGTAGCTTAATTAAATCTGCTAGGACCTGGTCAAATCTTGCTAGCATATGTACTATCTCAAGGAAATTTCCTTTCGACTTAGTTGCATCATCAGTTAATCTATGTTCTCTCAGTGGTAAGTCATTTGTAGCTAATGTAATAATGACGTCTACAACTCGCCTTAAAACTTGTCTCCAGTAATCAGTGGCTTTTTTAATTTCTTCCAGACTCTCACTATCAACCGTTACGCCTAACTGCCAGCGGTAATATATTTCACATGCAATTGCATGACTTTGCGAATTTTCTTCATGATCTTTGATGTTTCGTCCTAAATGTGCCCAATCAGACGTACCTTTCGAAAACCCCACATCACTACATGTCATATTGAAAAGCTAGCATGGCTGGCAATAGCAAACATTGAGAATTTTTGAGTAGCATAACCAATTACGTTTTATGGTCAACTGGTTTTCTTTGTTCTTTTGAAAATACCACTTCTCGTCAAACCCTCTATTTTTATTTCTGCCATCTTTTTCTCTTGGGAACTGCCCTTTAGGTTGGTGAGGGTCTAATATAATTATTAATCGTTGTTGTTCAGCTGTAAGATCACCTGTAAAATTACCCTTGTCAGAAGAACTTATAATAGCTTCATTAATCTGTTTTTCTGAACTTTCGCCCAACTCTTCTATTATGTTTTCAGGCTCTAGAACAATATCAGAATGGGTCAAAAGAATACCTGGGTCTGCGTGTTCAGGTACAGGTGTTTGCTTCAACTCCTCAACGCTTGTAGGTTCTTGTGAGCTGCAACTGGGTCCTTGAAAAACTGCAGGTTCCCTCGAAAAGTATGAAGATAACTTCTTTACTTTCTTAAGTTCTTGATTTTCTGCGTCCTCCTTCTCTTTTTTTCGTTTCCGATACTCTGCACCACTTAGTTTTTTGGACATTATTTATTAAAGATTGTCACGATAATTCTTAACACATACACTAACCTACATTTTGAAGATCAATATATTAATAGTTAACATAAACGTATTTAAAAATCAGTACTTTGCAACTCAAATAGAAACAAAAGTAAGACAATGACTCGGTGGGTATGCACAGACACTTCACTGTCTCAGCTCAGGTCACTAAACTAGACTGAAATGACTGAAAGAGTGAAGAGTGATGAAAACAATGTGCGATGCGCGTCGAGGGTGGTGGGGAGTGGGGCTTCCTGCGCGCCACTCTGTGTAGTCTTGTTCTAAAATTAGTGTTTCTGGCTTCTGGAACTTCCCGCCCCTCACGGCGCCCACCCTGCCGCCCGCCCTGGAGCCGCCGCTCCACTCGCTCCTCTGTCGCTACGCCACTGATCAACTTACCAAAAATTATTTTGTAGAACAATAAAACCAAATGCTCCCAAACTTTACGGTCAACCCAAAATCCACAAAGACCAAGAACCAATCAGACCAATTGTCAATGCAATGAACTCTCCTGCTCACAAACTTGTAAAAACCCTCAACAATATAATAAAAAATGAAATAGCACTTGAAAATAACTGCTCCCTTAAAAACACAACAGACTTAATCGACAAAATTAAAAATACAAATTGCCCTGATAATCATCAGGTACCATATATTTATGATTAGTTAATGTAATCTTATTTCAGTCTGATTTGAATATTAATTTTACTGTGTTTTACATTTTTCGTTGATATCGTGACCTTGACAGCGCCTAATTGGCTATATTAATTTAACCCTGTTAATATTTTTACATTTAGTAGAAGTTCATTTTGTTGTACTCCATTCTAGGATCTAGGTTAAAATGTAGATAATTATTAAAGTAAATAAGTTATTAGTTTAAGAACGTAGTTTTATAACATGTTTGTGTAGATGTAATTTAGTTTTTAGCACTTGAAAAAGGTTTGGGTTTTACCAAATCGAAACGTCGTGATTGTTATTTTTCATGTAATGATGGCAAATGTCCAACTACCTTTGTCTCCCTCATCCTAATTTCATTTGACATTAAAGATTTATACACAAACATCCCTGTAGAAGAGAGTTTAACCATTCTTGAAGAAAATTTAACAAAACAAAATAAATTAGACAGCAAGAAAATTCAAGAAATCATCAAATTAACAAAAATTACTCTTAAACAAAATTACTTTCAATATAACGATAAAATTTATTCCCAAGATAAAGGATTGGCTATGGGATCACCACTTTCAAGCATCATAGCAGACATTTTCCTAAATTATATTGAAAATAAATACATTCTCAACCCTGAAATAAACCCTTACGCCAAGAAAATTATATATTATCATAGATATGCTGATGACATTCTTTGTCTATTCAACGGAAACCAAAGACAAATAGATCTATTAGAAATCTTTCTGAACAAAATTCATCCCAACTTAAAATTTACAACAGAAATAGAAAAATCTGACAGCATAAACTTTCTTGACCTTACCATAACTAAAAAAGATAACAAACACCAATTCAAAATTTATCGTAAACCAACATCAACAAATCAAATAATTCACAATACATCCAATCATCCAACTTCACACAAATTAGCAGCCTTCCACAGTATGATTCATAGACTACTGAATACACCTCTTACAGAAGAAGATTACCAAGAAGAAATCAACATTATGAAACAAATTGCTATCGATAATGGATAGCAACCAAATTTAATAAGTAAATTAATTAATAAACACAACAAGAAAACTCTTGATTCTAAAACTAAAGAAAAAAATAACTACATTCAAATGACCTATCATGGAGATATTAACAAATCTTTACAAAACATATTCTCCAAACAAGGATATAAAATTACATATAGAACAAAGAACAGTATCAAACATATACTACAACATAACTACTCTACTAAAAATAATGAAAACAAATACAATAATTCTGGAATTTATAAAATTAAATGTTCAACTTGTCCTAAATATTACATTGGCCAAACAGGAAGAAGTTTTAATAGAAGATTCAAGGAACATATACCAAAAAACAAACATCAAAATTTATCAACATTTGCTGAACATTTATTTAATACAAGAAAACCATAACATTTCATCAATTGAAGAAAATTTAGACATTATCCATTTTGCACCTAAAAGTAAAAAACTAGATGCTATTGAAAAATTTTACATATACAAAAACACAAAAGAAAACCCATCATTATTACTCAACGATCAAATAAAATTTCACTCAAATATTATGTTTGATTCTATCATGAAGATGCAAAATTATAAAATTTAACAAGATCTACAATTTATCCATCTACATTTTTATTTAAATTTTTATAGTGTCAGCTGTTAAATTAATTATTCTAAAGTTAAATATATTTATAACCCTATTTGTATTCTGTTTTCAACTGATGATGGTCTTTCGAGACAGAAATCGATTTTGAACATTAAAAACATCAAGAAAAGATTGCTAAGTGTTGTTCTTTATATATATATATATATATATATATATATATATATATATATATATATATATATATATGTGTGTATATATATATTAAGCAATCTAATAGCTAAAAATGTCAAACAAAAAATAGATAATATTAATTTTTGTAATTTTAAGTTATCACTTGGGAAGATTAGTTTAGGCAGTAGGAGTCACAGAAGTCATGAGCTATAATTTTATTTGCAAGTGATGCAGTGCCACCACAGTGTTTCTGCTTTTCTTTAGGTACTAAATAAATTAAAACATAATATGTTCTTTTTTATTTATAACTGTATGCAATAAAGTGTATTAGAATGATGCGAAATTAAATTGTGTTGTTAAAATCGATAAAATCACTAAGGCTAAAATGGTATTAACAACTGAGATAAGCGCAATAATTCCATTGAATGAACAGTTGTATATTATTTATACTACAATACCAAATATAAATACACAATGAAAAAAAAGAAAATCTTTGTGCTATTGTCGTTAGGTGAATGATAACATCCACTTATTTTTCCAATTGTTTTATTACACCGTGTATGTAAGTAAAGCCGAAGTTCTTTGATTTGTTTATCTATAAAATGTGTATTAAATTAAATAAGCTTGCAGAATGATTAAGAGGTTTAACTTTATTCTGAGAGGTTATTATTATAAGAGGTTTAACTGATTTACTCCAGACATTTCACTGGTTGTTGAACAGGCGTCAGCCTCACTCAGAGCAGATTCTTTTTAATCGGACAAGACACCCAGCTGGATAATGAAGGGCTCAATGTCGTCCTACAGATTATCAGCCTTCCACATGTTGTCTTCGATATGTTCAACGTGATTACAATAGTTTTTCCACTGTTCGTTTGTAACTGCATCGAATGCGTTGTCAATCAATTGAACCATTAAATATTTTTTAAAATGAGTATTGTGCATAGCCACGTGCCTTTTCACTTGGCTCCAAACAAGCTCTATAGGATTGAGTTCGCAATGGTATGGAGGTACACGTAAAATTAAAAATCCGTGTTTTTTTAGCGAGCTCATTGACGACGTATGCCGAGTGCAAGTGCTTAACTTTGCGTACTTCATTCAATAGTTCTTATTTTAAACTGTCATCAGGGAAGTTTATATTTTTCTCCTTAAGCCAATTTTTAATATCTTCTTTTCTAAATGTTGTGTTAGGCCCCTTTTCAACTTTCACCGAATGGTACAGAGCGTTATCCATTATAATGACTGAGTTTGATGGAAGGTTTGGTAGAAGCTGGTTTTCGAACCATTTTTCAAATCTTGGACCATCCATCTCGTCGTGGTAATTTTCCTTTCCCTTCTTTGCTAGAAATACCATTTTTGCCTCCTTCACAAAACCATTTTCACCTCCGGCATGTGTGATGACGAACCGAAGCCCTCGTTCGGTCAGATCTCTCAATCCAGTAGTTAATCCCGCCATGTAAGCGTCTTTTGGAGTAGTTATAGTCTTGTCTACCCACACTTTGTTTGCTTTGTGTCCGACATTTACTCAGGTTTCATCAAGGTAAGTAATATATTTTTTCTGTCTTCTGTACTCTCGAATCTGTTTCAAATAAGAGTGCCTCCATACAATTATATCCTCTCTTTCCAATAATAAGGACTTCTTATTACGCCGTTTAAAGCAGAATCCTGAATCTTTGAGAAGTTCCCATAAAGTAGTTCGTTTAAAGTCAGGTAAGTTTGGATCTTCTTTCTCCTTAGATAAAACAGCGTTTAATGTTGGGGGCAAGTTTTTTGCAAAGAACGAGTGCACGATTCTTCTAATAGCACCACCGTACAGGTTTCAATTTAAGTGCTAATTTAACCTGTATTTCAACGCTCTACTGTTCCTATAAACCACCTTTTTACAACTCTTTCTTGGGGTACGCACATGTCCTTTTAGTTCTTTATTTCTAATTCTGTATATCGAACATTTGCTTGTCCCTGTAGCCTCACTTGTTTTTTCAACTATAAAACTAATACTTGCATTAGGGTAACACGTTTTAAAGTACTGAAAAACGTTCAACACTGTATATCTGTCTCCGCTTTTTATGGGTTTGCACTTCCCACGTGAATTCATTTTTAACAACAAAGCTCACTCAGACTTCACACTAAAACAACCTAAACTATGCATAACTGTATCGAGAAACACCCTAATCCAGCCGAGAACCGACTCACTGAACTGAATTATCAAGTGGGACAGAAGAGGAATATATTAATTTTCCGTTTCCATGAAACGCCACAGCATTGGGTTATTTCTGTTGCCGTGAGAATTGCAGGACTTTCACCAGCTTCAAGGGAAAAGGGTATTAACAAATACATACACTTATAGTAGTTTTTCGCCATATGAGGACCCCATCTTCCTGTATGCTAGCATTAATTACTAGTACGAAGGTTTTGTAATAATTATACTATTCGAAAATACCATTTTAATATAGACTATAATGATGTTACAACTTATTGCATTGTTTTCATTCTTTTTTTTAACTAACATCCTACCTTCAAAATCCCCCAAAATTAAATAAAACTAAAAGTAATACAATGTAGGACATTTATTAGAAAGGTGGAACGAGTATAGCCTAATCTCTGCACTTGAGTCCTGCAGAGCCTGAAGACATGCAGTTGCGTCGCGGCGACAGGTACAGGCCGAATCACCGAATGTCGTCAGGACGGGTAGTAGCCCCGCGGCCGCTCATATGGCTCGTAATGCCAACTTAAGCCCGGATTGAGAGTACTAGAGGTTTCTACATTCATCCCGCAATCTGTGTTCATAGCCAGTTCATCAAAAATCTAAAAATGACTATAATAAAAAGCTCATTGAAGGTTATGAGTGCCTATGTCTCTCAACTATCTTGTAGGGAATTAAGCCTTTAACCCAAGGAATGTAAATGCTAATACTCTGAAATGTCACCATATTTTTAGTTATTTGTAAGCCTTTTTTTAAAATTCGCTATAATTTTATTAATAGCATTAGAAGAATAAAATTTATATAATTTTTATCAGAAAGAAATGCATTAAACATATTGATAGTGTAGAAAAAAATAATAAAATTAAGACATTTAATAACAAATATTTTTCAAAAATGCTATGAAAAGTTTATCGGTCATTTATGCATGTAAAATTAAAATATTAGAAGAAAACTGAGATGTACAAGCTGTGCATGATTTTGTGCTGAAAAAATATCATTATATTGTCCAATATTTACACAAAATTAGATAAGAAATAATAACTAGTCTAAATGTGTTGCCTAGCAACGAATATGACAATCAAATCCAGTATTGTATATCTTGAATGTCACGGATCACCCATGATCATAAATAACAATAACAGCTAGTTAAATAATACATAACAATAATTCTGTTCTGAAAAAAAATATATGTATTTCATTATATTGTACAATATTTACACAAAATTAGATAAGAAGTAATAACCAAATTTGTTGCCTAGCAACGAATATGACAATCAGATCTTTCCAGTACATCTCAAATGTCACTCGAATGACACAGATCACCTATAATCACAAATAAAAATAAAAACTATTTAAATAATACAAAAACAATAAAATTCGCATAAAAGCACAACAAACATAAACAACTACCGGCTTGGGAATGGTGAACAAGACTAGCCGGTAAACAGACAGATGGAATGTAAGAAGAAGTAAACAAACGAAGCCAACAAACCACTGTGCCTCATAGGAAATTTTTAGAGAAAATTCAAAGGCACTTAAACAAACACTGGTTCACGGTCATTCAAATGGCTTTGACATTTTATTCCAACTGTAAGCGGCTGTAACATTTTTGAAACGAATCGTTCGCCTTAATTTGAGGTGATCAACATTCCTAGAGTTAGCATTATTGCTCATTGAATGTTGTGAGTGCCTATAGTCTCTCCAACTATCTTGTAGGGCATTAAGCTTTTGATTTTACTGCTCATTGAAGATTATATATGCCTATAATCTCTCCAACTATCTGGTAGGGCATAAAGCCTTTAACTTTATTGCTCATCGAGGGTATGAGTGCCTATAATCTATCCAACTATCTTGTAGGACATTAAGCCTGTTTATTGAAGGTTATGAGTGCCTATAGTCCATCTAACTATCTTGTAGGGCATTAAGCCTGTTCATTGAAAGTTATGAGTGCCTATGGTCTATCCAAATATCTTGTAGGGCATTAATCCTGTTCATTGAAGGTTATGATTGTCTATAGTCTATCCAACTATCTTTTAGGGCATTTAGCCTGTTGATTGAAGGTTATGAGTGCCTATAGTCAGGGCCGCATTTAGCTCCATGACACCCTTAGGCCGGCCGAGTTCCGCCCCCCCCCCCCAAACAACTCATTACACAACTCATTATGTCTGTCTCTTACGTACAATTTTGGTAATATGAGACACATAGAATAGGAACCGTATTTGAATCTATTATCAAGCAAAAATATAAGTTTATTTAAAAAATGAATCATTAGAACTACTATTTTTGAGCGATACTCGTAGTTTCTTTACACTTGTATCGCAATTTTTACTGTAGAACTGTTAGCAGTAAAGTTTATGTCTTCCCTTTTATCGAACTTCCATAGGAACAATGTACTTATTTCATTATTACTACATTTGAATTATTTGAAATAGGTAAATAATATGATTTGTTGTCTATATTATCCTTAAATACTATACTTCTAATAAAAATGATTAATTAAAAATAGATAACATACGATAAAAATTGTTGTGTAATTGTATTTTTGACAATTATTTTTTACATGACATTTAGTATCTAATGAATAGTAGTAATAGGAAATAAGCCTTTCTTTATTTCTTGAATTTCCATCTAAAATACTTTCCTCCGAGCCTTCTTCTGAGCAAAGTCTTCTATCACTGTACTGTAATGTATCTTTGCGCCAATTTCAGATTCTATACACAAAATAGACAAAGCGTTCAATCTATCTTCATTAATGGTTGATCTCAAATAGTTTTTCACTCTCTTTAAACAAGAAAAACTTCTTTCACCAGAGCAGTTTGAAGCCGGAATCGAAAGACAAAACGTAACACTATGTCGATATTCGGGTAGACATCTTGAAGAGAATGGTACCTGAGATAAGTTGAAATGCCTATCAACTGCTGCAGACATCTACGACACTGTATCTTCTTCTACGTACTTTTGTTTGGTTTCTTGAAGGAGTCCGTTATTAAGAACAATTTCATCCACATCTTGACTGTTTTTATTTTCTTTGTGTATGATTTGAAACAGTTCTTCCTGGCTATGTTCACGCAAAATCATAATATCTTCTGTTTCAACATTTACATCCAAAGATTTCGGACATTGTGGAGAAACCTGTTTCGGTACACTTCCACTTTTGAAAAATGCGTCGATTTATAATGTTTTATTTATGACTTCGTCTTGTTTCTTGGTTTTCAATTTGGCACGTTTTCAATACTCCGAACCACTTGATCTTTTACGCCCATCACTCATTTTAAAAGTTAAACACTTATTTAAAACGAACGTACAAGATAACTTTCCAATAATACTCAGTAGTAGACAGTATTGATGTTTACATTTTCGGGGTTTTCTACTGACATTTTACATTTATTAATATATTTTTATATCAATGTTACATGGAAATTTGCCGTCCTAGACCACGGACTACTCTGCCTTATGGGAAATACGGTCCTGCCTATAGTCTATCCAACTATCTTGTAGGGCATTAAGCCTGTTCATTGAAGGTTATGAGTGCCTATAGTATATCCAACTATCTTGTAGGGCATTAAGTCTGTTCATTGAAGGTTATGAGTGCCTATAGTCTATCCAATTATCTAGTAGGGCATTAAGCCTGTTCATTGAAGGTTATGAGTGCCTATAGTTTATCCAACTATCTTGTAGGGCATTAAGCCTGTTCATTGAAGGTTATGAGTGCCTATAGTCTATCCAACTATCTTGTAGGGCATTAAGCCTGTTCATTGAAGGTTATGAGTGCCTATAGTCTATCCAACTATCTTGTAGGGCACTAAGCCAAATAATGCAGTTTGGAAATACCTAGAAATGCTTCACGAAGAAATCTTAATGCAAATAATGAAATACTTACATGTAACAACAGATTTCAGTTACTAAAAGATACAATCGACAACCAAGTTTCAGTCTGGAAAATCACATTGAGAATCACTCCCCTCTACGATCAGTAAAATGAAGCCAAAAGACAATTCTGGGAATAATTCTATTAAGAGACCAGTGCAAAAATACAAAAATGTTACAAATGGAAAAAATAACATTTTACTACTGTCAGGTAGTCACGGAAGAAAATGCAGCCAAATAATAAAAGAATATGCTGGAAATAACTTTCAGGTAACCACCATAATAAAACACCAAGCAAAATTCAGTAATGTGATAAGGGATATGACAAATTTGACCAGTAATTTTACAGATAATGACTATGTTGTTATTTTAGCAGGAACAAATTATTTCTCTGACAATAACACTTCCACCTTATGATATTGGTACTTTTGAAGAAATAGCCAACAATACAAATATCATATTCACAGGTATACCTATTGGATATGATAGGACAGATTTAAATAAAAGTATCATCAAGACAAATGAAAGGCTTAACAAGCAACTTGCCAATTTAAGAAGAAATAATTGCAACATCCTGGAATTTAAAAAAATCAAGATAACCAGAGACGACCACACTAAACACGGTCTCCACCTAAACTACTTTGGTAAGCAGAAGCTGTGTGCACATATAGCAGCAACTATTCAAAATGAAACAAGAAAAAGAAAAATTAGAACCAAGAAAATATTAGTTGATAAAAGTCAAGAATGCCCTACTCAGGAATCAGGAACTACCATACCACCAGCTTCTCCAATAAATTGTGAAGTAAAAAATACTCTGCGAGTAGGTGTTTTAGATCAGTCTGCAGATATAGTGGTGCATCACCCATTGACTGACACTTCCAAAGCTGAAATCAAACTACTGCCAGATCCACCTACACTTCGGCTCCAACCACTTAAAACGACTACACTAAGAAGAGGAATTAGTCATGGACAACTAAACAAGTCTTTTTTAGACATTTTGGAGTGTCCCATAGAAATAAATTAGGTATTAAATTAAATAACAAGTCAGATATAAATGAAAAGTCAAAACATTAAAGCAATAAATTCCAATAGCCTGAACAAATGTTATCAAAGAAATAATGTATCTTATTCTCATCATGATCTAAATGTAAATGCATAAGTAGAAGATAAATCCTCCACTGTTCCTATTCCATCTTTTAATGCCGATAATCAAAATTTATCAAACTTCACTATATTTCATCAAAATATTCAACACTTTTCATCTAGGTCATTGACATTGCAGATAGTACTAGATGAAATTAACCCTGATATTGTTGTAATTAGTGAACATAAATTAAAAAGTCATGAAATTAATCGTGCAGTAGTGCCTAATTATATTGGTCAAAGTTATTACTCTCGTCAAAAATATGGAAGTGGAGGAGTTATGATTTTAGGGCATAGTAATAATATTAAAATTAAAAAGATTTAGATTCCTGCAGTTAAAAGGCTTGTTGCTGATAAAGAGATGGAATGTTGTATGGTAGAGTTTAAACTTAAAAATATGTTTTATTTACTCATTGGTGTATATAGTACACCAGGCTATGCTTTTGATACAGTATTTTTAGAAAAATTGAATTATTTATTAACCATTAGATATAAAAATATCATTGTTGCAGGCGATATCAACATTGATGTCTCCAAAGTTTCTAATGCCTGCATAGCTTTTACGAACATCCTGAAGAAATTTAATGTGCATTATCTTGTTGACTTCCCCACCAGAGTAACTACTCATTGTCAAACCTCAATTGATAATATTTTTACAACTATCGACAAAAGAAAGCTTTCAATATCAGGAGTAGTGACAGAACTCTCTGATCATGATGCTCAATTATTAGAGATATTAAAAAGTAAAACTGACATGTCTCGTAATAAAACAATAACTAGAAAATGTAGAAAATTCACATCTGAAAATTGTGAAGCTTTTGCTGATAGTTTAAAAAATGAACTGTGGTTGGAGATGTACTCAGCTAATGTGGAGGATAAATATAACGCTTTCTACAATATTTTTATTTATCATTTTGACATTTGTTTTTCAGTAATAAAATCTCGTGTAAAATTAAGTAACAAAACCTGGATTACTCCAGAATTAAGGAAAGAAAGAGACAATATCATTGATATTAGTCAAACTATTAGAATTACCAATGATAGCGTACTTAGGGAGTTATTAAAAGAACAAAATAAAAAGTATGGTACAAATATTAATAGGACCAAGAAACATTTTATTGAAAATAATATAAAAAAAAGCTAATAATGTTTCAAAAGCAACTTGGAGTATGATAAATACTGATATTAAAAATAATATTGTAAATATCAAAGAAGTTAAATTACTGGTAGGTAACAAAGTGTTTGAAGATCCATTAGATGTTCGTGAGTTCTTCAATGATTATTGGTTAACGCTGTAGACGATTCGTTGATTTCCAACAAAATATCCCAATCGCCCCCAACCCCACTATCACCGGAGAATGGTACAAAATTCAATTTAAAGTCTGTAAATGAAGTTGAAATAGAAAAAATTATATCATCTTTGGAAATAAATTTTCCTCTGGGTTTGATGAAATACCTATGCCAATAATTAATAGTGCTAAGCAATTTTTAATCAAACCACTTACACATGTAATAAATTCTTCGTTTTTTTCAAGAACTTTCCCTGATTTTTGAAAATTTCAAAAATCAAAACACTTCAAAAAGGTGGCAATGAGAAAGATCCATCTAACTATAGGCCTTTATCTATCTTACCTACAATATCAAAGATCTTTGAACGTGCAGTTCATTCTCGGTTATTAGAATTCTTAGGAGGTAGAATCTATTTGATGATGCTCAACATGGGTTCAGGCCAGGTAGAACCATTACAACAGCGGGTATTGATTTAGTAGAAACAATTATTGATGCTGTTGATAATGGTGAAAACGCAGTTGGAATATTTATGGATCTTAGCAAGGCTTTCGATAGCATATACATCGTATTTTAATTTCAATACTACAAAAATTTGGTATTGCTGACCGTTCTTTGGAATGGTTCAAATCATATCTTGAAAATAGAACACAATATGTTGAAAATGACTCGGATTACAAAATTTAACACTGTAGAAAATGTTAGGTCATCTTTAAAGAAAAGAAAATTTGGAGTGCCTTAAGGATCCATTTTAGGTCCTATTCTGTTTCTATGTTGTTTAAAGGGTCTTCAATCGGCAGTTGTTGAAAATAAAAGTAAATTGTGTATTTATGCTGATGACTCAAATTTCATTACTAACGGCCAGACATTAGATGAAATAGAAGCTTCTCTTGCAAATAATCTTTTATCAATTCAAAACTATTTCAATAGTATCAACTTAAAATTAAATTTTAGTAAAACTAATATTATGTCTTTTGGTACTCATCAAAGAGGAAGTTTAACCCCTATTATTAATATAAACAAGAATAAGATTGAACAGGTTTAACAAACTAAATTTTGTTTCTTGCCTTCTATATCAATGACTAAGCAATTGTAGTTTTAATCTGTATGTTTGTAGAATAGAATTTATTTCCTTCATTTTTTACAAATACAAAATAAGAATACAAATGGGAAATTCTGTCATCGATTTCGTGTATACGTTGACAGCGCAGGTTAAACATACATGAAATCGATGTATATTTAACTTTTTGTATGCTCCTGTGGAATTAAATTGTACAAGTTGTTGTGTGTAAAATAATCTCTAAAATTTTGTTTTCAACAATTTATTGAATCTATATCTATATGAAAACAGTAATTTTAACTATGCAAACTTGGGGTTACTTAAAATGTATTCTTTATCGAATTAAATTTGGCACACTAAAAATCAAAGTAATAATGACTTTTAAAAGTAAAACAATAGAGTTCTTGTTACTGTGTACTACTGAGGGAATTTAAATTTGTCCTTGCTATTCCTGTGCTGGGTTAGTAGAGGGTTTTTGCATCCTGCACATCACATTTGATAAAGTACTTTGTACAACAAACGGACGCAGTTGTCAAATGTATGATAGATTAAAAGAAATAAATACATAAATTCAGTACTACTAAATAATTAATATTTTTATACATTACTAATATGGCAAATGATAACATTAATTCAGATATAAGTATATCAGCACATATAAAAAAAGTGAATAAGTAATTTAAATAATTGATCAATAATATGGAAAACAATCAGTGGACCAATTTACAAAAAAAAGTGAATAAGCAATTATATAATTGATCAATAATATGGAAAACAATCAGTGGACCAATTTACAAAAAAGGCGAATAAGCAATTATATAATTGATTAATAATATGGAAAACAATCAGTGGACCAATTTACAAAAAAGGCGAATAAGCAATTATATAATTGATTAATAATATGGAAAACAATCAGTGGACCAATTTACAAAAAAGGCGAATAAGCAATTATATAATTAATTAATAATATGGAAAACAATCAGTGGACCAATTTACAAAAAAGGCGAATAAGCAATTATATAATTGATTAATAATATGGAAAACAATCAGTGGACCAATTTACAAAAAAGGCGAATAAGCAATTATATAATTGATTAATAATATGGAAAACAATCAGTGGACCAATTTACAAAAAAGGCGAATAAGCAATTATATAATTGATTAATAATATGGAAAACAATCAGTGGACCAATTTACAAAAAAGGCGAATAAGCAATTATATAATTGATTAATAATATGGAAAACAATCAGTGGACCAATTTACCATGTTTCATATAGAAATTCCTTGATGTCACAGAAAGCCTTCTGCTAAAGAATTTATTTAAATTTTTTCCCAAATGCTACTATTGATAATTCTTCATTAGAGATTATGTTACATAATTTTAGGCCCAGTGTGGGCCATTTTCAATTTTTTTCAGATTATGATGTGGGAATTTGAATAAGAGAGGTTATTTTAAGTGTTATAACTATGTCTGAACAGGTGTTTCTGACAAATTTGACGGTGATTGTGAACTGTAGTTAATACGGAGTAAATATACATACATGATAATTTGAGAATGTTAAATTTTTTAAAAGATAGGTCTACGACTGGCTTTCCTAACAGATTTACTAATTATCCTAACCAAAGCTTTTTGAACTTAAAAATATTTTTGGATTTTTAAAAATATTATACTTCCGTATATTGTAATATAAAAAACACTTCCCTATATTATAATTCCGTAATTCATTATTGAATATACATATGCATAATAAACTATAATTGAGAATTTGGCAGAAGTTGTTTGAACAACTATAAATTATAAACTTTATGAGAGGTACCTTAAGTTGCACTAATCTGCCTTACTAAGTGGATAATTAACTAACTGGCTTTAGAAGGACTTGTTCTCCGTTGTGGTCCTACTGAACTTCTTTTTAACGGGGTGGCGCTCTTAAAACTGAAAAAAATCATCTTAGGAGAAAACTTAGTAGGCAAGGACATAGGTGGACTTAAGCGTGCTATCGGAGAACCACGACCCATTTTTACTGAGCGTACGCTGGGACTAGCATTCTTGATGAATGTAAACTATTCCTTTTTATAAGAACATACGATAAGCAACAAACAATCTCACAATATGATTTATGGTGACTGCTTGCATTCATAAATGTTCAATCCTACACGATTTGAAGGGAAGTATTTCGATTGCCATCTATTTCTTACAAAAAAAAGCTTACAGAAAATTGCTTTTATAAATAGTAAGCGTTTATTTCCCATCCTTTAAATTAAAACTTTCTTTTGAGTTCGGGTTTGGAACAGCCAAGATTTCACAAACTCATGTAGGCTCCAGTACTTGCAAAATTCGAATTGTAAGATATCAGAGGTACTAATTTACAGGGGTGCTAAAAAGTCTGGAGACGGTCCGATATATTTATAACAAATTACAATAGAAGAACCAAACTTTATATTCAGTTTTAGGCCATATTAAAATGTTTTATTTTATGTATTTCACCTTGATATTCTGCTAATGGGGGATATCCCACTAAAGCTTGGTAAAATTTTTAAATAGAAGCATAGGTCGAATTCTACATCAAATTAAGGAAATGAAATAAAAAAAGTTTTACTTAGTGAGGCAAAGTTACGACCATTAGGTACTCTCTTACACTTAACCTCATTCAAATTAAAGACCCTTTTCATTGAAATATTTTGGTGAAAATCCAACCTTCAATTTTTGAAATATGCATTAACCACCATGCGATTTTGGTTAATGCATTACAAAATAGTAGACAACCAAAGTTTTAAAAATGACCAATTTGTCTAAGAATAATAAGCCTACGAGAATCACAAGTTTAATATTCTTTTAAATTGAGAGGAAACTTAAAATAACCTAACAAATTAAGTTAAATTTGACAATTTAGGGCTCAAAACTAATTTTTAATTCAGTGGGTACACAATTTCATAAACATATTATGAATCATCCCCTTATTGGTTCTGGAAATCCTATTACAGTAATGAGGAGCAAGCAAGATAACAACCAGCTTTCACAATCATTTTAATACTTAGTCCAAACTAGATTGGCAGGTCTTGTCAGTTATCCAGTCATTTAGTTGTGTTCAAACCATTACAGTGTTAATAACTTACTAGTGTTGTGTAATTTGCTATGGCACTTTCCAAGAGGGAGAAAGAATAGCCCACATCATCCCTTTATTAATGATGTGCGGATATAGTGACCGTGTGAGATCATATGACGAGGTGAGGCATATGTTAATGATACTTTTCCTAATAGACCTCCAATGTCAAAATCACCAGTAGGAAAGACAATGCAGCGTTTTGAACAGACAGGCAGCGCTACAGATCTTGCCCGATCCGGAAGACCCAAGACTGCGACCAATGAGGACAAAGCATTAGATGTTTTACAGTAATTTGTAGAAAATCCACATGAATCTGTTGTTTCAGTAGCACAACAACATCAAATCAGTCGCTATTCAGTGTCAAGTATTTAAAAAAAGTAATATTACAACGGGGATACAGTACATTTGGTGCAAAAACTAAGTGAAGACGACTTTGATCATAAAATTGATTTCTGCGATATCGTGATGAATAAAATAAATGGAAATTTGAATATTTTAACAAATATTGCATTCACTGATGAGGCAAAATTTTTTTTAAATGAACATTAAACTGTTAAAACTGCCGCTACTAGAGTATCAACCCCACAATCAGTACAAACCCACATTGGATGGTTGAAAAATTAAATTATTGGACAGTCATTTTTGGGAGGCGTTTGATAGGGTAATTATTTCTAAAGGGTAATTTTAACTCTGCAGGTTATTTAGCAATGCTGCAGAACCAGATAGTTCCAGAAATCCAATAGGTTTCCAGAGATAATTTCAAAAATGTCTGGTTTCAACAAGATGGAGCCCCTCCACATTATGGTCTAAATGTGAGGCAGTTTTGGACACTGCCTTTCCACAAAAGTGAATTGGTAGAAGGGATTGGTAAAAAAATTGAATGGTCTGCATGTTCTCCAGTTGTCTCCTCTAGACTATTTCTTCTGGGGTTACCTGAAAGAAAGTTTTCAAAACAGAACCTAAAAACTTGGAAGAGTTCAGAGCCCATCTTGTCAGAGAAACTGAGAGCATTCCATTTGAAGCTTTTAACAATGCAACAGCAGCATTCTACTACAGATTGGGATATTGTCAGCAAGCTGATGGCAAAAAATTTGAGCAATTGTTATAGCAGTTTTTGTAAATGTTTTGATGTCACAAATAAAATAAAAACAGATAAAACATGTCACGTGTTAATTCAAACTACCAACAAATACTTTCCAGTAGACATATTGGGCTTTTTTTTAAACTTTGGGTGTCCATCATTTTATAATACACTAACCTTTTGAGGTTGGATTTCCACCAAAATATTTCAATGAAAAGGGTCTTTAATTTGATGTAGAAGTCAACCCATGCTTCTATTTAAACACTTTTACCATGCTCTAGTAGGGCGTCCCCCATTAGCAGAATATAAAGGTGAAATACATAAAATAACAGTTTAGTATGGCCTAAAACTGCACATAAAATTTGGTTCTTCTATTGCTATTGGTAATAAATATATCGGATCGTCTCCAGACTTTTCAGCACTCCTGTATATTATAACCCGTGTAAGTGAATCAGTTGTCTACAGCTTTAATAAATTCCAGCATTTCCACTCCTAGACTTTGGCGCCTTCTCATCCAAATCTGGACTTTTTAGGGGATTTCCATGACATTTGTTACTGTTAGACACCCTTTATGCATTTCTTTTCCCAACTACTTATTGGTAAAATTAATAAAGGTTGGCCAATTAATTCAAATTTAAATACAAATAATTGGAATTGAGTTAAAACATGAAATTATGATAGTTTTAAATAATAGTTGGCTTTAATTCACAGAGAAGAAATATTCAGAGGTTGCATCCAATAGAGTGCTGAATGTGTGTCAAGTTAGTGTTTCGGTTAATTATTTCAGTGTGTCGAGTTTTGGTCAGCACCTTGTCAGTCCATCACTTATTCCCCCAATTCCTAAAGGATAAACATAATAATTATTAGTACAGACGAACATTAGTTATAATATACTTGTAACTGCTACTGAGGCGTTTGCTGCAGCAGTACGAAAGCAACCTCTGTTTTTTTTCTCTGGGCTTTAAATAAAATAATTGCTATCAACAAGCCTTCTCATTTTTATTTAAATTAGTCGAGTTATTACGGTTGGTCCAAACAACCTCATAACAATATACAGATTATTACGCCCTCTTTATTCCAGACTAGAAGACATATCAGCAACCACGACCGGAAATATAAGTGGGAATGGTAAAGTTTGAAGCAGGCTGTCCGTTCTTAGAGATGCCAAATCCCCAGAATATTATTTTTGATCAACTCATAACTTGTATACTCAGAACAAAAACCTCTTTTCGTTTCCAGATTGTGTCATTATATTCATTTCTACACATAAATTGAAATATTATAGTTTTCCTGACTTTACTAAAAAATTCATGGCTTATTACCCGTTTTTTTTTTTTTTTTTTTTTTTATGGTAACACAAATTCCCATCTTATTCCCAGTTGAGTGACCACCCTGACAGTATTAAGTCATTATTTACAGTATGTTTAATTTACTTTACAGATATATCCCATTGTCTTTCATGTCACAAGCTACAGTACAATTCATCCATATTTAACGTATACCGGTAAGTCTTGTAGAGAAATATTTATAGAGCGAGTTCTACATGCCAGATTTATTAATTAACTTCTCTAGAGCTTTAATATTGCAGATTAATATTACATTTTTAACAATGCAAATCTTTCATTCCAACAAATAAATGTAATATATAACATGAACTTTTAGCATACATTATTTACAAATTAAAATTGTTAAAAAAGTAATCTTGTATAAAAGAAACCCCTTGGATTACTGATTGGAACCTTCAGTAAGTGTGTAAAATATGTTAAAGATCAGGCCTCAGGCCTGTGCTGAGGAAAAGGTAATAATCTTAATTACCTGAGCTGTCTCTAAACCCCATATGGTGCAAGTTGTATCGATGCTTGATGTACCAATAAGATTGGGATCTACTTCATTCCAGTCAAACGATGTCAGTGGTGCACAAAAGTCAGAGTTTTTGTTCTAAAACACAACAATAAATTATGAAATAATAGAAAACAGATAATATTAAGTAGGAGTGTGCGATGCAGCAAATTCTTTTTTGATTTGATGCATCAATGCGATTCAAGGTATGTAACTCAATTGGATGTACTCATGCAGAATTTATGGTTTTCATTTAAGTTTTAGAACTGGAACAGTAATAATTTAAAACATAAATTAATTGATCATACAAATGTTAGCCAATTAGTATTATATGTATGAAACAGGAATACAAAAATAAACTGTACATGAAATCAAATTAAATTATTATAAGGAATGTAAAATGTAGGGATTCAGAAAATGCTGTAAAGCACAATACAAAACAATTATTTTAAAATGGAAAAGCAGAACTGACTTAATAAACCTATTTAATATCAACCCTGGAAGTGGTGATATAAAATGTCTAAAGCTCTTTTTTCACTGTTGCACTATTTTTTATAATAACATAAGAAACATAAAACAAACATGAAATGTAACATATTATATATCAAAATGTTCACGATTGAATTCTACATAATATCCTAAATACAAAGTAACTCATCTTTATCCGATTTGAAATTATATATGAAAAATCTCAAAACATTTTGATCAACAACTAATTTTTTTGTCTAATTTTTCCTTAAAATGTTTAATGAAATTTCAAAATATACCAAATGTTTGCAATTTTATACCGAAGAAGATAATACATAAAAATCTTAAAACTTGGCTTTAAGTGGCCGGTGTCATAACTAGAATCTATATTTTCTGGTGACACCCACGTCAAGGTATCTCTGAGATACCACTGAGGATACCACATCACAGTATGGGTGAACCGTCTGGTTACTTTGTAAATAATGCACATAGCACCCTGACATGGTTGTCACTGGAAAATATAGATTCTATTTAATACATAAAAATGTTACTTTATTTACAAAAAACATATTTTTAGTAAAAACAAAATGTTTGTTTTGAATAAAACTAAAAAAACACTAAAATTTAATTTCATGATAAAAAAGTACTTATGCATATATGTTTAATAATAAAAGCACATTTAAATTTAACTAAGAAATAATAAACTACAACAAACTGTATGTGATATAAAATAGTTTTCAAATAAATAAACTTGACTAATTAATAATCAAAATAACAAATATTGGTTTGTCAGCTGACACTGCATAACTTAATAATTGCTTCATTCCTACACAAGACATGTACGCAAACTAAATCGGTATTGAGGAATAAAAATATGCTTATTCAGCTTTATTTTGCTATGAAAAATAACCGGATCGAACTATAAATAACAACGCTAGGGTGTGTTTTGCGATCGTCTCTGTCCTAGACATTAGCGCTTCACAAGGGCATAAGATCGGCTAGGTCTGAGACGTTAGCACTTTGAAGGTTGAGCATGCTTTTATAATTAGGTAAAAAGAAGGGAAACTATAGGAAAAGCTAGTGAAAAAGGAAGTCCATGACACGTGTTAGTTTAATTGAATTAAAAAACCAATAGTTGCACAGAGTGTGGGAGAGTAATTGGTTTACATTATCCAAATGTAATATGTTACAGTTAAAACAATATACAGTAAAACCCTGCTAGTTCGACTTCGGATGGATCGACTCCTCGCTTAATTTGACCGTGCCGTCGCTTAGTTCGTTTGATTACATTTCCAATGTAGCGCTTTGTTCATGTCGGATCCTGACAATGACTCATAACTCTATAGCAGTGAACCAGTGGCAGTAGTTGTGTATGTCATTTGTTCGGTGACAGTACAGTTATACTTAAAGTAAAGTATTGTGAATTTGTGCTTAAAGTTTTTTTAATAAATAGTTTGTGTAAAGTCTGGTTTTAGGTTTAACAGTAATAAAATATGTTGACTAAAAAAATGTACGCACGTTACACTTTCTCTTGCCGATAAACTAAATATGCTTGAGAGGTTAGACAAGGGAGAATCTGTTCAAAAAATTGCAAGTAAACTAGGGGTTGGCATAACAACAATTGGCGAAAGAAAAGAAAATAGCTTGAATGTCATTCAATGTCAGTTAATTACGAGAAAGGACCAAAGAACCGAAAAACTTCGAAAAAGCCTTAGTGTTAGCTTCTAGACAGAGCTTTGTGGGTATGGTTTGAGCAGGAGAGAAGAAAAAGAACTCTACTGTCTGGATCAATCATCAAAGAAAAAGCAGTTATTTTGTACAATAAAATGGAAGGATACATTGAGCCAGTGAAGGTTGGCTACACCACTGGAAAAAACGGCATAGGATCTGGGAAGTGATTATTTCTGGTGGGAAGCACTCAGCTGATGTAGCAACTTCTAATGAATTTGTCCCAAAATTCGAAAACATAGTTAGAGAACATAAATTGACACCAAACCAAGTCTATAATATTGACGAGTCCAGTTTGAATTACAAAATGCTCCCTACAAGAACTCTAGCTGCACAAAATGAGTTTGTGGAAGGTACAAAACTCGCTAAAGAAAGAATAACAATCACTCTGTGCAGTAATGCTAGTGGCAGTCACAAAATGCCATTGTTTTTGATTGGCCATGCAAAAAAACCAAGGGAGTTTAAAAATATCAATATAGCATCTTTACCAGTTTTCTACTGAAACAAACAATCAGAGTGGATGGAATCTGCAGTTTTCAAAGAGAGGTTTTATCATCAATTTTTACCTGTTGTTACAAAACACCTAAAGGAAAAAAATTACCTGTACATGCACTATTGTTACTCGACAAAGCAACATTTCATCCATTCAAAGAAAAACTGAAAAAGGGTGAAATATGAGCTTTATTTCTTCCTGCAAACGTAACATCGTTAATCCAACCAATGGACCAGGGGGTGATCAAGTGGCTGAAGAGGCGATGTCATTGTAAATAGAATAGAACAGAATTTGTTTTATTTTTTGAAAGATACAAGATTGTACAAATATGTATATGCATAATATATGTTTTGAACATTAATATATACATACAACAATAAAATTTAAACACAGTACACAAGAAAATAAATTAGTGTTACATTATATAGTATACTTAACATATAGTATACTTAATACTTTTATCATTATTATTTATCAAATATATTGGCTCCATATCTAAGAAAGAACAGAGAAAGGCTCCAGCTTGCCTCAGGCAATGAAAAAAACAATCAACATAAAAAATTTCATCTGTACAGTTGTAGAAGCTTGGGACTAAATGCAAGAATCTACGCTTGAAAAATCTTGGCGTAAGTTGTGGCCAAATATGAACACTTAAAATGATAGAGAAGTGGCATTAGAAAAAAGTGATTACAATCCAGAAAATACGACTGCAAGAACAAGTAGTGAAGATTACGATGTAGATATGCCTACAATGTTCAGAGATCTACAAACTTTACAACCAGAAATTGAGGCCGGTGACATCAGTGAGTGGATCAGAACAGCAGATGTCAACTGCACTAAAGAAGAAGAATTTGGTGATGAGCAGATCATAGTAACAGTAGTAAATCAAGCAGATGTTCAAGATAAAGATCATGTAACAATACGGATACATTGACGATGTAGATGACGAACCAATGACACGAGTATCACACGCTGATGCAAATACTGTATTTGATTTGGCACTTCAGTAAGTTGAAGAAAGTTCCATGTGTACACCAATAGACATTTTGTGGATCCGTAAATGGAGGAATATTGCAATGAAGTCGAGGTTATTGTCTGCTAAACAGAAGAACATTACAGACTCTTTCCTGCCGGCACAAAACCATTAAAAGCTGTTGTACTAGAGAGATAGGTTAAAATTTTAAAACTGTGTACAGAATTACTGTTTGTGAAATTAAATAGAGTGCAGTGTTTCTATTTTCTAGCTGAAATAGATGGACTGACTGATTTCTGGTACACCGTACACCACAGGCACTAAAAATTACGCTGCAAGTACGCATTGCTGAATGAACTTTTATCATACCATTATGAGTTATATCCAAGAAGAAACTGTATTCGTTATTGCAATCTAATCAGGTCTGTACATCTGATTGTGTTCTTCCTTTTCCACTCGGAACAACAATACAGAATGAAAATAAATTCAAATAATAATCATTTTACAACTATTTCACTATAAAATATGCTATTAACACATAAACTGAACCTACTTATTAAACAAACATATTAGTTTTTCTCTAGCATTCATTTATTTTTTTAAACTCTTCCATGAAAAATTGTATTAACTGTACTTAACTGTACTTTGTAGTATTATGTTTATACTTGAGCATGAGCAAGAAATTATTTATTGCTTATGTTTATGTTTTTATAAATTTGGTTTTGTATTAATAATTATATTATCATTTCGTAGTGGAAAGTAATATATTTACACAATTATTATTATGATTATTTTATGGTTGAACTATTTTTGAGTTTCAAATTTGTAATCGCGTTATATATTTTAATTAATGTGTGGAGTCAACACCCCATGTCAAGCTTTGTCAAATGACAAATATTCAGTTGTCTGTATTATTGTTTTTGTTGAATTTATTTTTGTTTACTTTTTGTTATATGCGTGAATGGTGTATGAATGAATTGCTCACATACCCTTGGCCGCCAGTATCGCTGGCTCTTCGTCACTTGCAGGGTCTCGTAGGTACATGCAAATTAAAAGTACAATGCATGGCGGGAGGCCAGCAGTCCCCACGTGTCAAAAATAATCTAGAACATTCCAGAAGTGGCCGGAGCCAAGAAGGACTGGAACGGTATGGAAGTTACCAGAACACCCCCTCCACCACCAGGCGGGTATATAACCTACGAGCCCGGCCTGTACCTGCCAGTCGAATTCTGTGACTGTGATCGTCTCGCCCTGAGGATGGACTACTGTAATGTGGCCAAAACGTTGGCAATGTTTGTACATAGCACAGTGACGCGGTCAAACTCCGAAGACCTAGAATTTGTTAGTAATGTTAAACGCTTTTAACTTGACTGTACTGCCTCTACAAAGTACACATCACACTGCCACGGCTGCCACTTGGCTTGATATTATGGCAGTTAGTGATCCAGACCTAGTCACACACCATGGACAGCTTCCGGCTCCAGGTCTTTCTAAACATGACCTACTTCTATTTGTTTACAAACTTTGTCCTCCTAAATCAAAAGCTAATTTTATTACATACAGGAATAATAAAACACTCATTTATATGATGCTTTGTCATTGTCCTGGCAAGATATCCTTCTACTATCAGATGTAGACGCTCTGGTTCAGCAGTTTAATTTCCTTCTAGAGCATCATGCTCCTCTTCTCACTAAACGCTTTACCAAAAGACCTGCCTTTACCAAGTATTTGAAAAATACAGAAGCAACGTGACTCGTCATTTTGTAAGGCATGTCTAGCTAAATCACAGGCAGACTGGTCAGCCTATAAAAAACTAAGAAATCAAGTTCAACAAGAAATACGTAATTCTAAAATTGGGTACTATACAATTCACTTAATAACTCCAAGTCTACAAAGTTTACATGGTCCAAAATTAAGGAGCTGGGAATTGGAAAACCCAATAAACCTGAACTCATCAATATCGATCTCAACACTATTAACGACTTTTTTGTAAATATTCCTGTGGATGTTTCTGGAGCCAAAAACTACTCTATTGAGAGCTTCTGAATTCTCCCATTGTTAGACCTGAAATTAAATTTTCATTTAAAACAGTGTCTGAGCGTGATGTTCTGAAGGCTATAATGCGAACATCTAGTAATGCAGATGGGGCAGATAATCTGCATTACCCTACTAAATTTTTAAAGATAACTGTACCTGTTACAATTCCAATAATCACTGCTATTTTCAATACTTCCTTAATGTCCAGTATCTTCTCAACTGCATGGAAATAAGCTATAGTTTGTCCCCTTCAAAAAGTTTCGAATCCTGTATCACCATCTGATATGAGACCCGTTAGTATTCTCCCCGGTCTTTCCAAATGTCTTGAAAGAATTGTCCATACGCAACTCTCATATTTTCTTGAGAAATTTAATTTGATATCTAAATTTCAATCTGGTTTCTGTAAATTTCTTAGTACCATAACAGCTCTTCTTAAAATTACAGAAGATATCCATGCTGCTATTGACAATAGAGAGCTTACATTGTTCACACTTTTTGACTTTTCAAAAGCTTTTGATTGTGTTTATCACCCTCTTCTTACAATAAAATTTTAAAAAATATGGTCTGACTGATGGTAGTATTGGCTAGGTCGAGCCCTACCTATCTGGCCGTAGGCAGTTTGTAAAAACTAATGATGGTATGTCTGAATGGAGACATGTTTCTAGAGGAGTCCTCAGGGTTCAGTGTTGGGTCCACTACTGCTTATCCTTTATATAAATGATATTACAGATCACATAAAATATTTATCCTACCACTTATTTACAGATGACTTGCAAATCTCTCAACACTTCTCTATTACTGAGATGGAATGAGCTGTTTATCGAACAAACAGTGACATTTATGCACTTTCTTCTTGGGTCTTGAAACATGGATTGAAGCTTAATGAACAAAAGACACAAGAAATTGTCATTGGACATCCAAGACTAATTTCTGAAGTTAATATTGACACATTTCCTAAGCTTCAACTATATAACTCTACTTTAGATTATTGTGAAAAAGTAAAGAATTTTGGTCTTGTCATGAGTAGGATTTTGTATTGGACTGATCAGATTACGATTACTTGCAATCGAGTGTTTGCTGGCATTTACTGTTTGAAAAGTTATGCATCTTTTCTTCCATTTAACGTTAAAGTGATGCTGGTCAAGACACTTGTTTTGCCTCATTTTAATTATTGAGCCATTGTAACAACTGACATGACTGTTAAGCTCTCGGACAAGCTTCAACGAGCGCAGAACTATTGTATAAAATTTATTTTCAATCTACGGTGTTATGATCACGTTACGCCATTCTCCAATAAACTGTCTATTCTGAAGCTTAAACAGCGTTGTATTATTTACTATTACCGATTCACAAGATTTTAAAAACAAAAAATCCCAGTTACTTGTCTGAGCATTTAAGTTTCATGATCGAAATAAGTTCTAGAAATACTTGTCAAGGAGCATCAATATTATCAGTCCATGTACATCGTACTACTTTATATAACAAATCTTTCACTGTAACAGCTTTTCGCCTTTGGAATGCGCTCCCTGACAGCATCAAAATAATCGAAGGTTACCCTCGTTTCGGGATGGAAGTTAAGGGTCATTTGATGCAGGATATGTAGTGGCGGTGGGCAGGCGGTTTGCAGGGGCTATGTGGAGTGTGAGTAAGGTATGAATGGGTGATAGTGTCTTTAAAGCGGTCTTTTCTTTCTTTCTTTCTTTTGAATTGTTAGTGCCAATTTCTTTTGTATTTTTTAGCTTTATTAGAATAGTTAATCTTTTAATTTTTGTTTATTTTTATATAAAATAGTTTTATATTGCGTTGTGTAGAGTTCAATATAATTTTATGTTATCTATCTCAAATTGTATTTATTATCTGAGGTTAAGTGGTAGATAGGACTCTATAGTCCTAACTTCGTCTCCAAATAAAGCCATTTTTCATTTCATTAACACGTTCGCACCGACTGCCATTTTGTCGATCGTTTTCCTTCACGTGTGCATTTTACAAGTCTTATGTCAAAAACAGATTTTTATATTTTTGTTGTAAAGTATGTATTTTGATGAGTTACGTAACA
Source organism: Stictocephala bisonia (assembly GCA_035578905.1). Lineage (NCBI taxonomy): Eukaryota > Metazoa > Arthropoda > Insecta > Hemiptera > Membracidae > Stictocephala > Stictocephala bisonia. The sequence goes on from JAQJVL010000887.1 coordinate 246,775, forward strand.
TACAATAGTCAAATAAAGTAAAAAAAATTTTATTGGTGTAATTTTTTGCATTTTTTATCATGGCCCTTTAATGGCCCAGGTTGGACTGTTGTAATAACATATTTCGTCTAACCGTTGTGCGCCATTGGAGGCACATGCGGGTCTGCGCCTGTAGTAAATACTTTCTGTGACAATTGACTTGAAAATCCAATGTAATGTCTAGACAGACAGACAGACATTAGGGAAAGAATGTCTCACCTTTTTATATGAATTGATAATATTGTATAACTTTAATCAATAATAAACTAATATTTCTCTAAGTAATACTTTTTGTAATTTTTTACTTCAATGTGTGTTCTATACGGCCGCTTAGTGGTAACTAAAGTGATTCTAAGCAGCCATCATGGCTACAAACACCCATTAAAATGAAATCATGCGTGAGTTTCTGCAGACCCATGGCAGCCAGAAGTAAAAAGAGACATGGGCCATATGTATACCACGTTTCTTATTACCAGTCTGTTGAATGACCACATGGGCCAAAAGAGGTCCACGTCGGCACGAATGTGTTAAAAACGTCAAAGTACTCATTCTAAAGATGCATCAATAAATAATATTTATTGAAAAGGCATTTTTCCTACTAATTGATCATAGCAGCATCAAAATAATTATGAGACATTGATATTGCTGATGCATCGTGGTACTATTGATGCAACGTGATACTTTCAATGCATCAACACTTTGACTAGTTCTGCATCAAACTGTTGATGAATTGCACACCCCTAATCTTAAACAAGCCTTTAGAATAAACTTTAATTGTAACATAAAAAAAAATTTTAAGTACAAATGCTACATAATTATTTAAATTGGAATATGAATTGATTTTGTATTTACAATAAACTTTGCACTAAGTAAGTAATTTACTAGCCGATCAGTAACCTGTAAAAATGTCTGTTGGATATCAAACTGCCTAATAACTCTATAAAAAATGTCAAAACAGAAAAAAATAGCTGCTGAAAATAAATAAAAATGAAAGCACTGATAAAAAAGATGACCAAAATCTTTACTTTCCAGGATGAAATAGATATTTTTAAATTCGACTCGTAAGTGAACAAGTTTGAAGAAGAGACATTAACCTCATAAAGAAAATCTAAGACAGACATTAAATATATTGTTCAGGTGAAAACAAACTATGAGCAAACAAGGAAGAACACAATGAAAGCTAAGGGAGTAGTTTGACAGCAAATGTTGCTCTACTTAAAAACGCTAACTCTTCAATGAGTGTATTTCACAGCATGGTCTCCCCAATTAATCTAAGTAATGAGTGCAAACTATCCTCGCTTTTTTGCAGTAGGAAAAACATTTATCTAGGTAATTTCAATAATGATGAAAACTGGTGTAGGACCTATCTAGAGTCTATCTTTGTGTAAAAAGGAAATGACCAATATGTATGATTTTACCATATTTTCTGTTGTTTATTGAGATTAGCGCACATGCAACCTCACCCATCTGTAAACAACTGAGTTTAAATACAACATATAACCTAGCAATGACACTTTCTATGCCTATGTTATCACTGTCGTCTCCCCGACCAGTATTGAGATGGAGACAAAAGAGTTTCACAACATTTTGCCTGCAGTAGAAACATGGCCTTGGAGTTCAAACACCGATCAATAATCTTATTGCAAAGAGTAAATGTGGATATTACTTGGGACAGATTTAACAAAGACAAAATAAATATTTGATTCATTAACTCATAAAGCATTGCAGAGGTCAATCGAATTTTAAGGTAATGGGAGCTCTTGGGGATGATTAGAGAGATAGCAGATTAAGGGTTGTCTTTAAAAAAAAAAATGATTTCTCATGAATTTTAAGCTACTTTAAAGGGGGGCTACTATCTCGTGTTGTAAGATAGTAAGGGAAGGTAATCTTAAAAAATTTAAGGATCTTCTTTACAAATAATAGTATATTTTATATGTAAATGCAGAGAATGTTAAGAATACATTGCTGAACAAAATTTTGTTTGAAAGACTGTTTACAATCCAATCCAAAAATTAGACTAATATTTTTTTGTACATATAAAGATAGCTCTTGTATAAGAGTATTCAGCACCCCATATAGCAACTGCATGGGAATGAAATGGAAAAATAATGGCATAGTAAATTGTCAACAACTCATCTTAAATATGTATGTGTGGGAAAGTTTCTGAATCACAAACACCCTTGAACAAATCTTACTATGGATCTTATCAATGTGCAGTGAGAAAGGACAGTAGTCCAAAATGGCACTAAAAAAAGTTAAACTTGAAAATGGAGATACCACACAATTGTCTAAAAGGATATTTACAAAGTTTAACATTATTACAATTATTAATTTATACATTTACAATATCCTTGTCTACATAAAAAATAATTTACATGAATTTCATACTAGGCAAGAGGTACATCTGCACCATACAAGAAACAAAAGTACACTTGACATTCCACACCACAGGCTAGCTATAACAGGCAACTCTTTTAGAGTTAATTGTGTAAAATTTTACAATAAGTTGCCTGAGTCACTGTTATGTATGATAAATGTCTTTGATATATAGTTGATACTCTATGTAATATGTAGTGATGCCATACCAATAATAAAGTGACGCTATTGGCTGACCTATCTGATGCCACTTCCTAAATGCACACTTCCAACGTTCCCGCCCAGATCATTACACACGCACACACACTGTTAACCATGAATATAGCCAGTAGCAATGTTTAAAACAAAAAGTCTTTTATTTCAGATTCCTCCACCAAACATAATTGTAGTGTAACAGTAAATACATTACAAAGTGGCGACGAGAAGAAAAAACCCGCGAGTGCAATATAACAGTTCAATTGTATTTTGACGTGGTAACTGCGAAATTAGGTGAGAGGAAGTGAGGTTAGATGTGATGAGCACATGGACACTAAGATATTTCGTTTGATTTATTAGATGTCTGACGAAGAAGACATAGTGATTTATCCGTTATTTTCAGAAATAAACACAATGTCAGGATTAATCGGCTCGATCGGCGAATTTGACAACACTGCTGAAACGTGGTCTTCATATGTTGAACGTTTTGAATTGTTCGTTGACTGTAATAGTGTAACAGAAGAGAAGAAAGTGAGTACTTTACTAACTGTAGTTGGTGTCAAAACCTACAACCTACTTAGAGATCTGTGTACTCCCAACAAGCCATCAACAAAAGGATATAGTGACCTAGTGAAGCTAATCCAGGAACATCTGTACCCAAAACCATCATTTATAGCTGAACGCTACAAATTCAGCCAGCGCAACCAGAGAGATGGAGAGTCAGCAGCAGACTACATAGCCAGTTTGAAGAAGCTATCGTCCTACTGCGAGTTTGGAGCATCGTTGAGCGACTACCTGAGAGATCGTCTAGTGAGCGGCATCAGGAGCGAGTCAACCAAACAGAAACTACTCTCCGAGGCAAGCTTAACCTACGACCAAGCAGTGAAGATCATCTGTGCAGCAGAAGCAGCAGAGAAGAATGCGGCTGTATTCACAGTCAGCAGCGGAGGAGATAGAGTCCAGAGGATGGCAGCCAAGCAACACACAGTGAAGAGCGGCAGCCAACACAAAAGTAGTGAAATACCAGTGCAGTGTTTGTGTTGTGGCCAACATGGTCATGTTAAAAAGCAGTGTAAATTAATTGGTGTAGTATGTCATAATTGTGGTAAGAAGAATCATATTGCTAAGGTATGCAGAGTTCCACATAACAGTAAGCAAAACTCTCAATTTACTAATTATAGGCCTAATAGGCAACCTAAGTTTAACTCATTTCATAGTAACAATAATAATAGGCCTAATAAGTTTAAAAATAACAAGCTGCATAATTTTGTAAATAATCAAGTTGAAGTAGGCCTAGATTCTGAAAATGTTAACGATATTAACTATGCAGAAGATCTACAGAATTTATTTAAAATGAATGAATTCAAACTAGAAAGAGTTAGAGTTGACCCAATCAAAATTGATGTTTTAATCGATAATAAAGTAACTACTTTTGAAATCGACACCGGAGCAAGTGTCACCGTTTGTAGTGAATCTTGGTATAAAAATAATTTAAATCATTGTAAATTACTACCAAGTGATCTAACCCTTTGTTCATACACTAACGAACCAATAATACCTGTTGGTAGAATAAACGTTTAAGTCAGTTATGAAAATAAAGACAAAAATCTTGATTTGTATGTAATTAGGTCAGGATCGCATCCATTAATGGGTCGCGATTGGCTTAAAATTTTAGGCGTGGACATATCTTTCAAAGAAAAAGAATCTGTAAATGTTGTACAAAGTAAAACTAATTTTGATCAGTTGAAAAATAATTTAATTAATGAATTTCCAGAAGTGTTTTCAGACAAGTTAGGCAATTACTGTGGCGAAGCTGTAAAGCTAGTTCTGAAAGAAGACGCCAAGCCTAAATATTTTAAGCCTAGGCCCATACCATTTTCTCTAAAAAACAAAGTCGAGAAAGAATTACAAAGATTAAGAGATGAAAATGTTTTGATTCCTGTAAATAGTTCTGAATGGGGCACTCCCATAGTTCCAGTATTAAAAAAGAATGGTGAAATTAGAATCTGTGGTGATTTCAAAGTAACACTAAATAAGTATTTAGAAGTAGACAAATATCCTATTCCTAGAATAGAAGACATGTTTGTTAGTTTGCAAAAAGGTACTTATTTTAGTAAAATTGATTTGAGCCAAGCTTACATGCAGCTCAAACTTGATGAAGAGTCACAAAAAGTATGTACCATAAGTACACACAAAGGCTTATTTTCATATTGTAGAATGCCTTATGGTATTTCGTCTGCACCTGGAATTTTTCAAAAGGTTATAGAACAGACTTTACAAGGTTTAGAGGGTGTAACAGCATTTTTTGATGATTTATTAATTAGTGGCCCAGATGTGCAAACTCATTTTTGTAGATTACAGGCAGTTTGTAATCGATTAAAAGAAAGGGGATTTACAGTAAGAAAAGACAAGTGTCAGTTCTTTTCAGATAAAATAGAATATCTTGGATTTAGTATAGATAAAGAAGGATTGCATACGTCACAATCCAAAATAGCAGCCATTGTAAATGCCCCTGTCCCAAAGAATGTAACTGAAGTTAAAGCTTTTATTGGTTTAATTAACTATTATGGAAAGTTCATACCAAATATGTCAACCATTTTAAGCCCTTTGTATAGTTTATTAAAAAAAAATGTTGTTTTTAACTTCAACGAAAGTTGTCTCAAGTCATTCAATAGAGTCAAAGAAGTATTAACCAAAGCACCAGTGTTAGCTCATTATGATCCGGAATTACCTGTAAAATTAGCAGTAGATGCTAGTTCAACTGGACTAGGGTGTGTGTTAAGTATCATTACTAAAGATGGTATAGAGAAACCAGTAGCCTATAATTCTCGCACTCTATCCCCAGCAGAATGTCAATATTCACAAATTGATAAAGAGGCATTAGCAATAGTATATGCTGTAAAAAAATTTAACCAATACTTGTATGGCCGTAAATTTATTTTATGTACAGATCATAAACCCTTATTAAGCATTTTTGGGCCGAAAAAAGGTCTACCAGTATTTGCAGCCAGTAGATTACAGAGATATGCTCTATTTTTGTCAGGTTACTCTTTTGATATTCAATATGTAAAATCTGAGAAACATGGTAATGCTGACGCTTTATCACGCTTACCATTGCCTACAAAACACATTGTAAATATAGATGAACCAAAATGGAAAGGTACATATTTGCATTGTATTGTTGAAAGCTCTGTTCCTTTAACATTTGAGGAGGTAAAAAAGGAAACACAAAATGACCCTATTTTAAGTAAAATTTACAACTACATTATGTATGGATGGCCAAACCATGTAGGGGAGGAAAATAAAGAGTTGTTACCGTACTTCCAGAGGAAGGATGAACTAACAGTGGAGCATGGAATTGTTATGTGGGGATATAAAGTGGTAATTCCTAGTAAAATGCGTAATTATGTACTAAATGAGTTACATGCAAGTCATATGGGAATTGTAAAAATGAAATCAGTTGCTAGAAGTTATTTATGGTTTCCAAACATTGATGAAAGTATCGAAGCCCTTGCTAACAGTTGTTCATCTTGCCTCATGGAACGTGTTAAACCTAACAAAAGCCAATTGCATGTGTGGCATTATCCATCTAAGCCATGGGAACGATTACACGTAGATTACCTAGGCCCTTTTAAAGGTAAAATGTATTTAATCATTATAGACGCACATACAAAATGGTTAGAAGCCTTTGAAGTTAACTCTACAAGCGCTAAATTAGCCATAGAAAAGTTAAGAGAGCTGTTTGCTAGATTCGGGATCCCAGTCGCTTTGCATAGTGACAATGGCCCACCATTCACATCTTTAGAGTTCAAACAATTCATGCAGTTAAATGGTATAAGACATACATTCTCACCTGCTTATCATCCTCAATCAAACGGACAAGCAGAAAATTCTGTCAAGTATGCAAAACGTAAATTAAGGTGTGCTTTCCAAGATAACGTTGATGTTAACATTGCGTTAAATAGAATTTTGTTTGATTACCGTAATTCTATTCATAGCACAACTAATGAAACTCCAGCTAAATTAATGTTTGATCGTCCATTAAGATCACGCCTTGATTTACTAAAACCAAACTTAAACAGAACTGTACAAGTCAAACAAGATAAATCAAAAGAAAATTTTAGGGGTAGTAAAGTTAGATACTTGTACCCTAATCAACCTGTCCTTATTAAAAATTATAGATCTAAAGACAAGTGGATTGAAGGTAATGTTGTAAAACAATTAAGTAATGTCATGTATTCTGTCATGTTGAAGACTGGTATTGTTTGGAATAGACATATAGATCAGTTGATAGGATTGAATAGTGATACTGTACACAATGATGACGTAGTCACTCCACCAGATATGCAAAGTATTGACAGAGAGTTAAGGAACCAGATTAGAATTCCTAACCATTCCCATACATCTACTAATGACGTCAACAGGTCAGCTGAAAAACCAGTTCCTACCACTCCACAACGTCACAATTCCCAGCGTCATACAACTCCTGAAAATGTATCCTATTCACCCCATCCACTTACACCTATCGCGACTCCTATTTCTTCTACCATTATTGATACTAGTAGAAGATACCCACCTAGAATTAGAAAACCTGTCGAAAGACTTAACTTGTAAATATACTTTTAGAATTAATTCATGTTAGTCATTATATTTGTATCTTAAAATGTTTCATTTCTTGTCAGTTAAAAATGTGCCAATTTGAAATTTGTAGTTCTCATTTATTATGTAATTAGTAGCCTATTTAATATTGTTTAAAATCATTAATTTTAAATTATGTTGGAATTTTTAAAAGAATTGGAAAGGAGGAATGTTATGTATGATAAATGTCTTTGATATATAGTTGATACTCTATGTAATATGTAGTGATGCCATACCAATAATAAAGTGACGCTATTGGCTGACCTATCTGATGCCACTTCCTAAATGCACACTTCCAACGTTCCCGCCCAGATCATTACACACGCACACACACTGTTAACCATGAATATAGCCAGTAGCAATGTTTAAAACAAAAAGTCTTTTATTTCAGATTCCTCCACCAAACATAATTGTAGTGTAACAGTAAATACATTACAGTCACTTCGACGTGACACTAATATTAGAAGCTTTAAGGCTAAGGTGTACTGCTGGCTTATAAATAATCCTTTTTATACCTTTGAAGAATTGGTTAATTCAACAGTGACTGTTTAGGTAGTTATTGTATAGGTTTTATCTTAGTAGGTCTTAGGTTGGCCTTGTTTATCATTGTGACAATGCCTATTTCAATGTAATAATTTGATCAATGGCAATAAAGTTTCTGATTCTGATTCAAATCATACTTGAGAGATTTATTTGTGAATGAGAATTCTATCTAGTGAGTTTTTGAAAGAAAGATTATAGCAATCCATTTGATTCAAACCATTATAACAAACTATTTACTTTTATCAGACACTGTTTTTCAACATCATTTCTGTTCATAATTGAAAATGTATGAGGTGTTTCATCAGAAAAAAATACATTTTTTTTACTGTCACAGGCCGGAATGTTACTTTCTTGTGAACATTAAAAAATAATATTAGGTCCATAGTGGACCCTTGAGGTACTCCCTTTTTAACTACACTTATCCGCAATCTGTGAAAGCTCCAGTGCCGAAGGCAGTGTACTTTAATGGCCTGAGATATACCAACAAGATAAGAACAAAATATTTCAGAGCAAGGCCCCTGTTTCCAATTAGTTGAGAAGAGCTTCTAAAGGAAAAGTACATGATTAACCGTGTTAAACCATTTGCTCAGATCAAAAAATAATCCTGCAGCATAACCAACTTTGCCCAAAGAGACACATCAGAAATACATGAGTGCATTTGCTTTAATGGTTATATTGTTTTCAAGAAACCATATTGATTACTGAATGTAATGTATTTGTTTTTTAAATATGACAGTAGCCAATTAAAACAATCTTTTCAAATTCTTTAGAAAATGCAGAAATAATTGCTATATCGCTATACAGTGCCGTAACTAGGACTTGGCTTTGGGGGGCTTGCACAACGGAAGGTTTGGGGATATGGAATGTTAAACTTACCCCTTAGGACGCATAAAACGACATATCTCGCCACTGCAACATTCGTTCTAAACACGTAATACGAGAAATCTTGCAAATAGATGTTTTTTACTTTATTTGTTTTAATATCTAACAAAATATTCGTTATATCTGTTGGATATGTTTATTAGAGCTATGCGACGCTTACCGACAACGGTGGATGGTTTTAAGGCCACTGACCTTGAATGACCCGGCGCCGACTAAACAAAGCGCTGTTTTCTGCAGTCCCGTTATGCATATTACAACATTTCTCACTCCGGCCGAGTCAGCCCTGACGCGTCAGTTGTTGTTCACTGTCGGTCTGCTTAAATCACCTTTACTTTATACCATTGTTTATTGTTACTTATTTTGTTATTCTGTTATTAGTTTTTACAAGTCTAGTTTTATTATCTTATTTATGGTGAATGTCTTTTTTAGTTATGTATTTGTGACATTGTAAATACTTGTTCGTTCAATTTAGTGTCTGAAATAATGGCAAATCTGGATGATAGTGACTTTGACAATATTATTGATAGTGTTTGTTCTAAATGCCTCTTTTTTAAGTGGATTTCAGCCAGAAAATGTGCCACAGGAGTATGATCAGGAGGATATTAAAATACATAATATCAGAAATAATTATTCAGAGTGATGATGAACAAAATAGTGAAGAAGCCAGTCAATTATCTATACCTCAAGTACGTAACACTACGGGTAAGCACTGTAACATTGCTAGTGATTGGGTAGATGTAACAGACAATGATCAGCGACCTACGAAAACATTTCCAATTTATAATGTAAATAAGGGGCCAAACATACCTATTTTTTTTTTTTTTTTGTATCGTGAAACAAGACCAATCAATTATTTTTATCTATACTTCAATGATGACATTTTGAATTATATTTGTACTGAAACAAATGGCTTTGCTAATAAGAGAAAAGCCATAAATACCTCACCTCGTTCACGTCTAAATAAATGGGATGATATTTCTATTTCTAATCTCAAAGCATTTCTTGGTGTCATATTGAATATGGGCCTAATACCACTAACTAATACTGAAAGTTATTTCTCTACTAAATGGATCAGCGAATTCCCTTTTTTTCTGATGTTTTTTCCAAGGATGCGTTTCTAAATATTTTTTGGAATATCCATTTCAACCATAGCGAGGGATGCCAACACAGGAAAAGAGGATTTCTAATAAGACCTCTTGTTGACCACATGAAAAAAATATGCCAGCTCTTTTATTCACCAAGTGACTTTGTTGCTGTAGATGAGAGCACAATTTCGTTCAAGGGAAGAGTAAGTTTCAGAGTTTATAACCCACAAAAGCCTGTGAAATTAGGAACGAAACTCCTTGTTTTATCCGATTGTATATTTACAATTTCATCCCGTATTTTGGAAAATAAACGTTGATCCGAAACTTTAGTTTACTAAAAACTACCCAAATTGTGAAAATCTTGAGTGAATCTGTGGTTTACTGTGATAAGAACAATGAAACATCAGAACTTCATGTATACACTGACTGCTACTATACGAGCCCAGAACTAGCCTCAGAGCTTCTGAAAATAAACTGTAATCTTACAGAGACTGTAATGATTACTAGAACTGGTATGCCATCACGTCTCAAACTGAAAAGTAAAAAAATGATAAAGGGTGAAGTAACTTCACACAGAAAAGGGGACACCATGGTTTTATAATGGAGAGACAAAAGAGCTGTCACCATGCTTAGTACTTATAGTAAGGGTGGCAAAAAAGAGATGACTGAGGTACGAAATAAATGGCCAGATCAACCTGCTGTTCCAGACCAAATGTATTTCTAGAATATACGAAGCACATGGGGCTGTGGATCGCAGCGATCATTATATTTCCTCTTACCAATTTTTGCGCAAGACTAAAAAGTGGTATAGGAAGATTTTCTTTTGGCTGTTAGAAGTGGGTGTGGTTAATTTGTATTTATTGTACAAGAATGTTCAAGAACAATTTAGTAGAAAACCTATAACTAACGCAGAGTTCCGACTGAGCCTGATTGGTATCTCCTACTTGGTATCAGAGAAGATGGCGCTCCAGAGGAAAAGGAAAAGAGGTTGTAAACCACAAGAACCACCTGAGGAACGACTGACTAATGGGAAGACATTTTTTATCAAAAAAACAGAAGGGAACTAGATGTGTTGTGTGCATAAAAAAATGACTCAGAAAGGACACAATCTACTTTTGCAAAACTTGTGTACAGTAAGCATTCCAACTCTATACCCAGATGAGCGTTTTGAGTTATATCATACTCAAAAAATGTTTGAATAAATATGTAAGTATTTTTGTGAATTGTCAATGGCATTCAAATGTGTAAAATTTACTATTTTTTCAAGAGGTCTGTAATGTGTTCTATAAAATTATTTTCTAAAAAATAATGTCTCTTAGAATTGAATATTTTGCATTTTTTAATATTAGTTTTTTTTAAATAAAAACTATTATGTAAACATATTATCTATAGCCTTTTATTTCAATTATAACTATATAAACTAAAAACCAAAAAGAACTTTAAAAAAATGAATTTTTTAAATTAATTATAATTACATGCTGTGAGAGTATTTAAAATTTTAATTTAGTACTTAAAGGGTTAAAACGCCGGAAAGTCTATTTATTTGTTTAATTTTCTTGTTATAAAACAGGTTTTGACCTAATTACATTTTAGCAGTTCACATAACAATAATAAGTGGTTCGAGTTCAGTTCAAGTCCATTAGTCTTCAATAGTGCTTCAATTTACACATTTTTCTATGTGGCTGGCGAACGATAATTCACTATCAGTTAAAATACCTAAATCTGTTATTGAGTTAACTCTAGTAATTACCTGTTTATTTAAATTATTATCATATCTTATCACGTTGTTAGATCTGGTAAACGACATTACATGGCATTTTGTAACATTAAAATTCATTTTATTATGAATACTCCAGTAGTAAACATTATCCAGATCAGCCTGGAGCTCTTCTGCATCATTTATTGTAGATATGCGGTAAAATAAAATAAATTTTAAACGTATTTATTTATATTATTTCTCAAAACTTTCACTTTTTTCAAAACTTTTACTTTTCTCAAAATTTACACTTTTCTCAAAATTTACACTTTTTTCAAAATTTACACTTTTCTCAAAATTTTCACTTTTCTCAAATTTTGTATGCAGGTTGGCAGGCCTGGAGCTTAGTTGTATGCATACAATAATTTCACTCTGTTATTTTACCTATTTTGACTGAATAATCTTAAGTGTAAATTAAAAATAGAGTTTCAATCAAGTGCAGGTAATGCTAGTTACCAAAAGTTTATATTAGAATACGGGTAAGCTGGATGCTGTCATGGAACTCTGAACTTTCTTTGTGATAACCTAATTTTCGGTCGGTTTGTTTCATTCAGAACTACTTTGCGCATGCGCTCTTGGGAACAATTGCTACCAATGACCCGCATTATCAATACCCTGCCTTGGTCTATCAGATCGCAGGTGGGGCACCACTTTGATGATCTTACCTTCACCAAAGTCACTAAAAAAGGAACAAAAAAAGGAAACCCATAAAAAAATGACAGACAGGTAAAGAATATTACAAAACATCAAACTAAAAAAGACAAGCAGGCAAGATAAAACAAGCCTGAGCATAAAACTAAGCCTATAGTAAAACTGCCTTTCAGGAACGTCTGAAAAAAATAACTTTAACGTCAAGAGATATATACCACCTCAAAATTTAAAGCTTTTAAACAATAGTCTCCAGAAACAATCCTGGAATTTTCTGAATAGTTTTGACTGTCCCTATGCAATGTTTACAGCTTTTAATTACAGTTTAAATTTTCATTTTGACTTGTTTTGCCCCTTCAAAAAAACTAAATTTAAACAGAAAAAAATGAAAATAACTGGATAACAAAGGACATTCTTGTGTTAAGGAACAAATTAAAATTTCTTTATTAAATTTCTACTACATCACATGATGAAAATTAAAAAAAAATATTATATTAATTACAAAAAAATATACAGAAGAGTAATCCGAGCTGCCAAATCTTATAAAAATTAGTAATTCTTTGAAAAATTCCAAAAATGTAGCGAAAACAGCTTGGAAAATTATAAATAGCTCTTCAAAATCAAAAAATTCTGATAATTTAAAAAACATTTCAATAAAGGTCAACAAAAAAACTCTTGATGATACAACTGAAGTTGCAAACTAATTCAACATATTTAAAAAAAAATTAACGACTCAGTTTCGACAGTACTGCTCACATGGTCGTAATCTGTGACAACAGGTTATCATCCTTGGCTCTCTTCCCTGTGACTAAGGGGGAGGTGGCTCGTGTCATACAGAGACTGAATTCAAAAAAATTCCTGTGACATCAACGGAATCTCAATGTGGATGTTAAAGCAATGCTATAAGCATTTACTAACACCGCTGACAAATCTGATCAACTGCTCATTGCAAACCGGAATCTTCCTGTAAAAATTGAAAACTGCAAAAATCATTCTAATCTTCAAAAAGGATCCTTCACAAACAACTATCGCCAAATTTCAATTCTGCCTGTTTTGAGCAAAATCTTTGAAAAAATCTTTTTGGAACAACTCATTAGTTTTCTAGAAAGATATGACATTCTCAGTTGAACCCAATTTGGATTCAGATAAAAACTTGAGTACAGCAGATGCTGTGGCAGATCTCGTTGAACATGTTGTCGATGGGCTTGAGAGGTACGAACATGTGCTCAGCGTATTTCTCGACCTCTCAAAAGCATTTGACTGTGTGCAGCACGAAACTTTGTTGCACCAGTAAGATATGGTGTACGAGGTACATCACTAAAATGGCTCAGGTTGTATCTAAATGACCGTGATCAGTGTGTGGAGATCTCGGGTACCTTGCCTTTAAAAAGAAAGACCACCCAAGGAGTCCCACAGAGATCTATCCTTGGAACAATTCTCTTTTTGATTTACGTAAATGATCTGAACCAATCAATCCAGAATGGAAAGATAGTTCAGTATGCGGATGACACGACTCTCTGCGTCAAAGCCAAGACTCTCCAAGACTTGGAAACAATCACATTTTCAGAACTGAATTCTTGCATTCAATTTTTTCCGAAATCAGTCTGCAAACGAACAACTCAAAATCAAACTTCATGAAATTTACATTGAAGAGGCAAGATTCTGAAACAAGAAATTTGGTTTTTGTGGATCAGAATTTCTATCTAATTAGAATCAACTTCTAAATTAATTAATTTAGAGCTGATCAAAGCTGGTTGTGATAAATAGGGAATCCAACGAATAGCACTCACGCGGCCGACGCTTCGACTAACCCACGCGCTTCTAAATTGTGCGAGAAACAGGGCTCAAATAATCGTATATATTACCGCGCAGCCTCTAATTAATTAAAGCCAATTTTCTGACTAGCACCGGCTATCTCGGCTGGAGCTATACAACCCATTCCCCACATATGGAATAAGACTCTGGGGCAGCTGTGCAAAGTACAGGTTGGACCGTGTCTTCAGGCTTCAAAAAAGAGCCGTGAGGGTGATCCTAAATTTGAAAAGTTGAGTCGTGTAGAGATGCCTTTAGAGAGGTGGGATTTCTGACTTTGCCCTGGCCCTAAATTCTTGATGTGATTTTATACTCTGGATCAAGTTGCTCTTCGGTCCGGGGTGGGGATATTCACCAATATGAGACGAGAGGCAGGGACAACTTACACGTCCAACAGCACATAACAAATGCATTCAGAAATTTGCCTTCCCAAGTAAATATCATATTAATTAATCATCTCACTGAAGGTACCAAACAACAAAACGGAAAAAATCTCAAAGCTCAGTTGAAACCATTTTGGTGTCAAAAGCATTTTACTCTCTTGACAAGTTTATGATGGATCGCTGGGATGATTAGCCAAACTTATAGCTTAATTTCAAAAATCAAAACTTCGGACCTGATCTGGTGTGAAAGGAGTGTGAATGGCAAAATGTATGTATGCAAGGGTTATTGTGAGCATGAATGGGTAGGTTATGTAGTTGATGATTGTGATACAATGTATTCATTGCCTGTACACAATAAAGAAACATTGAAATTGAATTGAAACTGAAATTGTATATTAACATATTCTAAAACCATATTTTCTAGATGTTAATAAGTTTATATCTTTAATCAATGTACATAAAAGACCAATATTTTAATGTGAGATTTTGTTGAATGGACAGGCTAGGAAGGATTTTAGTTTTTAATTATCAAACACTAAAGCCACTTCACAGAATGGTAAAGAGATCACTTTATTCGGTAATGATATGTCTGAATTCTGTATGGAGAAAAACTTTGAGATACGTGCTTCATTATTTCAAACACTGAAATTAATTATTTTGACTATCTATGGAACATCCAATGGGGATCTGCAAACTTTCTTTCATAACTTAGACTCAGCTCTTTGGTTTGTATGAAGAAAAAGGCCTACCATTCAAGTTTATCATATGTAGTGACTTTAATATCGACATAAACAAAAAATAGTCCATCCTCTAAGCGACTACAGTATGAGCTAACATCAGTGGGTTTTTATTTTATGAATTTTGAGCCCACACAGGGAGATGCATGTCTGGATAATGTAATTTTAAATGTGTCTCGTCCTGAAATCGGTATTACTGTTTTAAATATACCACTTTCTGACCATAGGCTTATTAGGACAAGTTTCTTTTCACATTGATCAGTCTTCCGTAAAAAGCAAATTAAAAACAAACTTCCTTGAATACAGAATTTTTAATAAATCAAGGTTAATTGATTTCTTTCATTACATGCAGAGTATCGACTGGATCTCAGTACTGTCAGGTAGAGAAGCTGAAGATAAGTTCAATGCTTTTTTCAATGTTTTTGTGTACGGGCTGGATGTCTTCTTTCCTGTTAAGAAATCTAAATATAAATCGGTTCATTCTAAATCTGGGAATAAACAAATTATATGGTATACACCACAATTGAATGAGATGAAAGATCAGGTTATGTCATCTTATGATCTGGCTTCTAGAAATAACTGTGCTACTTCAAGAAACACCTATCTGGCTCTGAGAAGTGAATATAAGCTTGCTTTTTCACATGCTAAACTTACTGCCAATCAATTCAAAATAGAGACGGCAGCTAACACCAGCAAGGCTGCTTGGCAAATAATCAAGAGGGAGTCAGGGCCTATTACTTCACCCGTTCCAGCTCCTAAAGCAGATGACTTCAGTAACTTCTTCTCCAGCATTGTTCGTGAAGTGTGACAGAATTTACCAGCAGTGTCAAGTGGTGATTTCTATGTCCCACTATCCACATTTAAAGTTCAAATGGAAAAGTGTCAGTGCAGAGGATGTGACCAATACAGTTTCTCATCTTAAATCAAGTAATACAAAATATATCTATGATATATCAAAATAATAATTTGGTCAAAAGTGTTATTTCAACTATCAGTCATGTAATTGCAAATTGTGTAAATTCCTGTGTTTCTGAAGGTATTTTAAAGGTCTTAGCTAGTAGAACATCATAACCGCAAGTTATAACTCAAAAGGTTAATCCTGAACAAAATGGCGGCGCTCGAAAGTTACAATACTTCATGGATAGGCTTCCACGGTCGTCACTATCACTAACAAATTCTAGGCCTTCGGGGTTCGACCGCGTCAATGGGCTATGTACAAACATTGCCGACGTTTCGGCCACATTACAGTAGGCCATCCTCAGGGCGAGACGATCACAGTCACAGAATTTGACTCAACACCCACCCACCCATACACGTACAGAGGTATTGACCCACCCGCCCACCCATACACGTACAGAGGTATTGACCCACCCATACACGTACAGAGGTATTGACCCACCCGCCCACCCATACACGTACGTACAGAGGTATTTCTAAGGTGGTCCCAATCCATAAAAAGGGTGATCGAAGTGAAGTGTCCAGCTACAGGCCGATCTCAGTGGTACCAGTTTTTTTTCAAACGTCTTTGAAACCGCTTTCTCAAAATGCAGCCAAGTACTTTTTTGAATCCAATAGTTTAATGTCTGCTCATCAATTTGGTTTTAGGCGGGGTATGTCCACGGAAGATGCAGTCGATAGCTTTGTTTCTGCCATTTTATGTGGCTTTAAAGATGGTAACATAACAAGTCAAGTACGGTTATGTGTGATGTAAGTAAGTCTTTCGACTGTGTTGACCATGGCATCCTATTGAAAAAGCTTGAAACGTACGGCTTCACCGGTAATTAAATTAAATTTGTAACATCCTTTCTTTCTAACTGTCATCAGAAGGTTTTCTCTAATGGTAAATTCTCTCGGTCCACTTTAGTACCTTTTGGCAAACCACAGGGCTCGGTCCTGGGGCAGGTTTTGTTTTTAGTAATAGTAAATGATCTAGATAAGAATGTAGCGTCTGAAGTAGTCATGTTTGCAGATGACGTTACTTTCCATTTTTGACAAGTCACTTGAAAATTTAAATCTTTTTATGAGTCACAGTATTAACCAGGCAAATAATTGGTATTGTTTTAAACAGTTCTTACTTAATTCAGATAAAACTCAAATTATAAATTTCTCATTCAAAAAAGATATTTTTAATAGTATAAATAGTGTTAAGCTTCTTGGTATTCATATAGACACCAGACTTAATTGGCATGACCACATTGATGCTTCTTGTAAGAAGCTGGCTAGAGTTGTTTATCTTATCAGATATCTAAGGGACTGTTTTCCTCAATCATATTTGAGAAGCATATACTTTTCATTTTTTCATAGCAGTTTGTGTTATGGCCTATTATTTTGGGGTAATTCTTCAGAGGTTGACAAAGTTTTACTTCTTCAAAAGAAAAAAACTTAGAATAATAACTTTCTCTCATTTTACTGAGCCGTTCAAACCATTACTTGTATGGGAAACAATTTTAACTGTAGTAAATCAATATATTTTAGATTGTCTAATTCATATCAAAGAACATGTCCATCATCTCCCTCTCAATTAATTCGAACAATACTAGAAATGCACATCAGATCCACGTCCAAAACAATAGACTTAACCTTACACATTCATCCTATAAATCTGTTGGTATAGTTATGTTTAATAGGCTACTTCATAGTGCTAAGTATGCCACCAAAAATAAGTTTAAAATTGTATTGTGGAACTGGTTGGTAAGGAATCCAATGAATGACATAAGGGATTATTTCGATTTCAATATATCAGAACTTATATTTTAATTTAAAGTCATACAAGGTTCTTAAATGTATTTAATGTTGTATATATTCATGACAAGTCAATGTATTTACAATATGAATTTGAGATGTGATCTATTGTACTATTTTATTTAATGATCAAATAAAGCAATCAAAAGCAATCAATCAATCACTTCACAGTACGGTAACGAGATCACTTTAGGTCTAACATTTGTTCAGGAAAGTTAAATAGAGTACTTAACTATTGTAATCAAACACAAAAAGGCCGTAAAATAATCAACTTTGACGTGTGCATAAAAATATAAGACAAGAACCTTCAAGATCAGTTTTGAAAGCCTTAGTATGAGAACCATACAAAAGACAAAAATCGAGATATTTTTAAATACTTTATAGTGTTTTTGGTACAAGCTTTTGACAACATTTTTTAGTGAAACACTTCAGTAGGCTATGGCAATCAATAGTGTCTCCTTTATTGGAATGAAAGACTTGGATAATCACTCCTAGTAATGAAACTACACAATTTTACCCAATGTTTGTAATAGGCCTACTGCTTGCTTTAATTAAATACTCACTGTTCATCCAGGAGTTTATTTATATCACTTTTATTGATAAATGTAGGATACAAGTCAAACAAGAATCGGAATAAATTAATGATTTAAGCAACAATAATGAGCATGAGATAGAGCAAAATTTTATTTCTGCAAGCCTGAAGTCTCAATATAGTCAACATAAAGTAAGGGTGACATTATTACAAAACAAAATTAAACTTCCTCAGTTTTTTTGCCATGTCGTCTATAACTTCCTTGGACGAAATGTTGACCTCACAGTGAACAACACTCAATAATGCCAGTCTGTTTAATCTCGTCTGGAATAATATAAATAAATGACTTTATGTTAACTAACTGGAAAATTAACATAAAACGACTAAAAATATCTTATGTGTAGCTAAATCAATGTTTAATATAGTATTATGCAACTACGTCCCAAAATATAATATCGTTTTTTTATGACACTCTGTTTAGTGAAAAATAATGCCATTATTTATTTGCAAAAGTCATACAACTTAGATACAGAACATTAACTACTTGGACTAGTAATCAAAGTAACATGGCATTTAGATTTAACTATTATATTTTTTACCATAACATAGATTTTTCTCTTACCTGCTTAATAGTATTTCTGATTGAAGTCTTGATTCTTTTTAAAGTTGAAAATGTCCATTCAGCTGTGCATGTGGTCATGGGCAGAATACACAGTATTTTGAGCAATTTATAAATATTTGGATACGATGTAGCGTCACAACAGTCAAGTGCTTTAGTTACGCACTTAAAAACATCTGTTAAATCTTGCCGCTGCATTTCACTTCGCCAAAGTTTTAGCTCAATTAATATGTCAGCAGGGGCTGCCTGCATATCTTCGCTGTAAAACTCTACCAAATTGTACAACTTCTCTTCACAGTTATCTTCAATAAGTTCAAACAAACACTGAAATCCCATAAATTCAGACTCGTGTTTTCCAAATTTTTCTTTAAGTTCGTTGATGAAAAAATCCAAAAATGGTTAAAAACACTGATTCTAAAATAAGATTCTGTGTCAGATGTTCCAATAGTGGACGAAAGAGCAGCAGCATTACTCCGCTAACAAATTCTAGGTCTTCGGAGTTCGACCGTGTCACTGGGCTATGTACAAACATTGCCGACGTTTCAGTCACATTACAGTAAGCCATCCTCAGGGTGAGACGATCACTGGATCACAGAGCTCGACTGGCAGGGACGGGCCGGGGTCGTAGGTTATATACCTGCCTGGTGATGGAAGGCGTGTTCTGGTAACTTCCATACCGTTCCAGTCTTTCTTGGCCGCTTCTGGAATGATCTAGATTATTTTTTATGCGTGGGGACTGCTGGCCTCCCGTTATTCATTGTACTTTTAATTTGCTTAAAATTGGTTTCCACATATTATGTAATTCTATTCCACTATCTTTATTAAAATTGTCAGTACGCTTTCTAATTTTTAAAGGTTCTAAGATTTTCCTTTAAAAATAATTATCAGAATTTACTAAAACGCTAACTTTGTCAAATTCTATTGCATGATTTGTTTTAAACAAATGGTTGGCAATTGCAGAATGTTCTATATCATCATTGTTAGTGCACCTGATGTGTTCTTTTATTCTAGTTGAGACCAGTTTTCTAGTTTCCCCCACGTAGCACCTACCACAGCTACATTTTATGTGGTAAACACCAGAAGTTTGTAGCGGAAATTTCTCTTTGATTGAACGTAAACGATTGAACGTAGGCGATTTCTTGTCCTATTTCCTCCGAGATGTTTGCCAGAATATTTTTGATTGCTGCCTCTACTCCACTGATAATCTTATCAATGATACCTACCAACATTTTAGTAACCGGAGTCTCATCATCATCCTGTACAGAAGGCTACAGTTCTAAAAACCTTGGTCAATCGCGCATTTCACATTTCAGACTCAGAACATATCAAAGCAGAAAATTTGAACTTATTGAAAATCCTTATATGCAATAGCTACAGGAAAATTGAAATTAACAAGGCTATCAACAGGCAAAGAAAATTAAGAGCGCCCATAGAACAACAACGAGAAGGAAGAAAAAACTAGGCGAATTTACCATATGTCAAAGGGATTACAGAAAAAATAAGCAGAGTTTTAAATAAACATAGTATAAAATCCGTGTTCAAACCACCTACAAAAATAAAACAATTTTTACGTTCAACCAAAGAGAAATTTCCGCTACAAACTTCTGATGTTTACCACATAAAATGTAACTGTGGCAGGTGCTATGTGGGGGAAACTGAAAGACTGGTCTCAACTAGAATAAAAGAACACATAAGGTGCACTAAAAATGATGATATAGTAACACAGATTGCCTTTTTGTCGTGTTTAAAAATGTATGTACATTTTCTATAACACCGAGGCAGTTCCGAATATTTGGCACTTCACATGCCTTAGTTACAGCCAGATTAAGAGCATTGGTGGCAAGTGCATATATAAAGCCATCGAATAGTTACTTTGTAGAATTCTGTTTACACCATTATACATCCCCACCATATTTACCGCACCTTCATAGTCTTGCCCTCTTAAAAAACTTAAGTCAACTACATAATTCTGAAAATATTCATTTATTTGTTTGGCAAGAGATTCTCCTGCCATTGACGTAACTGGCTCAAGTTGAAAAAAGTCCTCTTTATAAAATGATGGCTGTCAATTATTTCTACATAATGCACACACTGTGAGAGTTGCTCGACATTAAAAATGTCACTAGTTTTGTCTGCTAAAATTGAAAACCCTTGAGCAGCACTGACTTTGTTTACAAGTTTCCTTAATATAATGATGTTACAAGATGAAATTACTTCATTTTGTATTTTAGGTGATAAATTTTATTTTGCCAGTGCCATTTAACACCTGCATTAGCTCCTGGTTTCCCTGACTACGATAATGTAATGTGGCCCTGAAATTTCCCTCATTATATTTACTACAATCATTTACACTGTGTACATTTATGTTTCCAGTGTCACAGCATCCTCGCAGTGCAAGTTCCTGATGTCCACATAAGATAACAGAATCAATAATTGGCTATAAATTTGACCTGTTTTAACAACCGCGTTATGATGTGCTTGGTCAATTTTGTTGACAATGAGTTCTACTGATTTTTCCTGAACTTTTTCCAAGGTTATAGTCCAATAAACAGTTTGTATGATATTGGGTATTTTCATGGTTTTGAAAAGCTTCTTTACCTTTTTTTTCCAGTTGTTAACTTTCTTTTTACAAAAGCCCCTACTTCTTGGTGGTTGACTCCAACACCATGCTTGGCAAACAAACAGCAGTATTTATAAAATACACCTTGATGTATTTCTGAATACGCAAGCCAAATAAACTGAAATTTAATTTTCCTTGTTTGTTGTTCATTCTCTGTCAAATGTGTGACGCCATGCTGTTTTTCTCCAAGTGGCGAAGACTCGCTGTCCGTGGTAGTTAAAAACTATTTACACTTGAACTCGAACTAATGGCAGGTACAACACGCTTTGCAAACAAATCAGTTAGCAAATTTAGAAACGAGATTTTCCTCTTTGACATTGTGATTTCACATTAAAGTAATGATTGTTGAGTACCAACTGCGTAACACTAACAAAACAGCTGTCTGCAAAAGGTTATGCACCTACAGCGCATGTACGTCCATGCAGTGTTGCCCTTACTACTCCTTCAAAACAATCTTGATTTAAGAATAGGCTAATGGATTGTACATCTCGAAATATTGGTTGGTTGTTGTTAAAAGTAACCTGCTACGTGTTAATGTTTTATTGATTAGTTACGCAACTGAATTAGGTACGTATGAATTTGAATATGTCAGCCAAATAGAACTAAAATATGTTTGGGCCTAAGCAAACCGCAACACTGTATTTCATGTCTTCTGATTCGATTTTAATTATTATTTTTCATGGTTCTAGGGGTGTTCTACCCCCCTCCCCCCGCATAGTTGTGCCACTGTTGCTATATGTGGTTTATCTCTAAGATAAAAGTTACCAGACAAACAATAAAAATGGTAAAGAAAGAATTTATACACAGTGTTTGGAGTATTACGGTGGCATAGAAGGTGTGTTACGTAGACAAGGTGATATTTCTACAACTGACGAGGTGAACATGGGAGTGCCTCAGAGAGAAGAACTAATTGTAGATAAATATATACAGAAATGGTGTATAGTGTATTTATCAAATTGCATATTTACGTCTAATGATTACATATAGAACTAAATCGACATAGAACTATGTAAATATTAATGATTAATTAATGCATTAAATTAATAGCACTAATATTAAAGACATTTTTGATATGATAATTAAGGAAGCTGGAATATTAACAGAAAATATTTTATAAGATGTCTTGCTGTCAAAAACAACAATGGTAAGCTTTTTGTGTATAGGGGTAGTTTTTAATATGTGACATGTTTCAGGAAGTTTTTGGTGTTTTTTTTCTTTCTGTAATTTTAGTGGTTGTTGACATAAGATGGTTTTGGTAAAGCAAGATTCTACCTTTGGTACAGCCTGACCAAAGGTAGACTTTTTGAGCATAAATCAATACCACAAAATTTTGGCTTAAGAAATTTATATTCAAATAGAGAACAAACAAAATCATAAAAACATAAGTACAATTACATTAAATGTACAATTAGTTAAATTGTTTTATGACAGGATCTCCTTTTCAACAGACTTAGGTGCTAAATGTCTTGGCTTGGAGCTTTTACTCAAGATTTTTCTATCCTTATGACATTATTTTGAAATGTGACAGTTTTGTGTATAAAACATGCTAAATTAAAGTTACAATAATGCCATTTTATACAGTTTAAAAATTTACGTCATTTGAATAAACTGGTTTCTATCATGATTCCAACCGTTAAAGAGAACTACATATTTTCTAATTATGTTTCTTGTATATAGGAAGCAAACAACACAGGTACAAAGCCAGTAAAATGTGGGAAGAAAATAGATACATATTTAGTTGTGTATTATCCTCTCCTGAAACTATATGATATCATGATACAATTTAGCCTTCTCAAAATCATTGATCACTGGAGTCCCTTTGGTATCTGTGCCCCCTGATTCAGAATTTTTTTTTCTGGCAGATATTCAGATTTACAAAGTTTACTGATTGGATATTTTTAGGTCCGGAGATTGTTACTCATTATGATTTGGAGCTAAAAGTATACATATCTTTTCTCAACATATTTAAATTCTAAAAAATAGCATTGCAAACTGTGTGAAACATGAGACCTTCTCATACTAACAGATTTTCAAGGCAAATGAAATTCTCACTTCTTCCTGTATTTTCATTTATGAGGTACTTTTGTTTGTCTGTATAAACTTTCATCATTTTAAATCAGAACATCCTAACCACATGTACAATTTCGTCTTAACACTATTGAAGCTTCATGTTCAATAAACACTTGTTGTTGTTTAATGGTCCTAGGCTTTAGAAATCACTGCCCGGCTCAATAAGGTGTGAAAGTGACTTTAACACATTCGATGCTGAAAAAATATGTTAAAAACATGTCAGATACTAAAATAATATTTTGTACCAAAACAATACCTTATATAGTCAGGAAACAGGGTTGATACACCAAATCCAGTTTATGGCCTCAATTCTGGTAGATCGGGGCTTCCGAAGTGATCGTCCGCCGGCGGTGGAGCCGCACATCGCAACGAAACCCATGCGCGCCGCGAGACGCCTGCCGCAATTAGTCGAGACAGGTCGCATTCCTGAAGTTGAAATATGCCATACAGGAGTATCATTTCCGATATCAGAATCATCAGATTCATAAGAATCAGAGTCATCTGAAGCATTTCCCATCATCTGATGTTGGATTGGGTCATCAACTTCACCATCACTGTCGGCAGAACAAAGTCAGGAGCCGAAGATGGCCCAGGAGTTGGTTGAAACATTGCAGAAAAGAATAAAACGCACTATACAAATATATTTACAATATAACACAAATCACAATACATTATAACACAACACGATACTAATGTTTCACTATTATACACAAAAATAAAATGGTAAAACTCCGATGCAAGCGAACTGGCTCAAAATGGTGCGATCCACGAACGGCGAACACCGAAACGTGACGCGAGACACAGGCAACAATGCAGCGCAAATCCGACCGTTATAAGGCAAGTGGCTGGACCACACTAAATTCCACAAACAAGCATTGCTTCGTCAACCGCCGGCAACAGTTCCGCTGCGCGCGCAGGCACGCTAACCCCCGCCAACTGGCTCAAAATGGCGCGATCCACGAACGAAGAACAAGGAAATGTGACACGAGAAACAGGCTATAATGCGGCGCAAATCCGACCCTTCTAAGCCAAAGGGCTAGGCGACACTGAAGCGTACAAGCCGGTATTGATCCGTCCACCGCCGGCGACTTATCCGCTGCTCGCGCAAGCACTGCTATCACCCGCGGGCGTGTGACCCGCACTCAATGTGTTAACTGGTTTTCTAGGTTCAAAGCTTATCTCTTATGCCATGCCTTTTACAACATGCAGCGAATACCTGACGTACCTGACAAAGTAGTTTTAGTAAATTAAGGATGTAATATTGTAGTTAAAAAATTGTAATCAATGAATATTGTAATTACGTTTTTAACAAAATATGCATTGTAAATAGCTTTATTACAATAAATATATTTTAATTTGATTTTTGTCACTACAGAATCACACCATCATATTTTTAATTGATACTGTTACTTCGTAATTTACCAAATTAATTGAAAATTCTCTTAAGTTTTAGGTACTTACATTGTTAAGTACACATTCTAGTCTAGTCTCTGGTTCCCCAGCTCTCCAGACACGAAGATAGTCGCCACTAGTTGCAAGAAGGTCAGGAAATACTCCTTTCTAAAAATTATAAATAGCCTGGTAAATTATAAATAAAAGTCTAACAGCTTTAATGGGGCTATAGGCTGAACAAAGCAACCATTCTTAAACAAAAAGAATATTAGTTACAGTGATACTGACCTACCTGCCCACACCCACCCACACAGTGCTATTGACTAACTCACCAACCCATGCATGTACCCCACACACAGGGTGTCACGTAAGTAACCAGCTAAACTTCTGGAGATCATTCCTTGGGTTAAAACAAACAAAAAATTTCATATGAACAAATCGTCTATCTCGCTCCATTATCCGGCTATCTGTCTGTATATGTTTTTTACTAAAAACTTAATATCTCAAAAGTTACTTAAGATAAAACCATGAAAATTTGTATGAATGTTGATCTTCATAGTGTTCATGTACTACTTAAATTTCATTTTTTTTTTACAATAATCCTTTTCAAAATGGTGGCTACTTTAAAATCTTTAAAGCCAAATATCTTAATAAACTTAAATTTTACTAAAATCCTGGAAGTTACAAAAAAGTTAAAGAATTTATTTCTACAAGTAATTGTATAAAATTTTTTAAGGTTGAACAACTATTAACTGAGAAATTACAATTTTTATCAAATAAAAAATTACGATTGATATTAATAAAATGGGAAACATTAGTAAAGTGACATTTATTTACTAACAACTAAATACAGTAAGAGTAGGTTAGAAGTGACGTTTATTACAACACAAAAACAACAGTAAAGAAAAACCAAAGAAAAAATACTAGTGATCCTACAACATGTGCTCAAAGTGCCCACCATCCATGTCTTTGCATCGTTCCAGTCGATTTCTCAAAGAACTTCTCATTCGTTCAAATACACCCGGCTTCTGTCTAACCACAGCCATCCACTATTTTTCCCTTAACATTTCAATACTTCCAACAGGTTTTTGGTATACCAAAGATTTAAGGTAACCCCATACAAAAAAGTCCAGGGGGTTTATATCAGAAGACCTGGCAAATACCACAAAAACTATATCAAGAACCCATTAACATCATTAGCTATATGAAATGTGACAAATAACAATATTTTCAGATTTCAATAAAACATTTAACAAGGTCTAATAATTAGTAACGTCTAATATTTGATAAAATAAATCCTAAAACTTAAGAAAGAATATTATTAGTAATACTATAGTCTACCAACACCTACTTTGAGGCGGAAAACGCAGTCGACCGCGCTAATAGCCCACCTTTCGAAGCCATTGTCACCCGTAAGCTGGGTCGGGAGGCCGGCGGGCAGCCAATTAGTCACATGGATTGCTCCAAGTACCGATACGATTTTTTCCAGATTCAATTTTATGGAAATATAAGTCATGTTACGTTATTCATTGCGGCCTGCTGTTAATCGTGATATAAAATTTGAAGCAAATCGGTGAAAATTGAGTGGTTAAAATGCACTTGCTTAATGTGTTTGAAATAGCAATAAGGATTTAATTTAATAATACTACATAAATAAAACTAGAGTCATGTATTTACAAAAGAAAAAAACATTACACAGTCATGAACAAACGAACCAAGAACATTGAAAATTAAAAAAGAGTGCTTAAATGGAACTATAATTCTTCTTATAATTCTTAAGTATTGTAGTAATATTAAACGAAACCTGTTCGATTTACTACAAGGATGCGACGAGAATTAAAAATTATGGTTTTGGATGGAAAGTTTACCTTTGATTACTAAATTAACTCAAATCTTTCATGCTTAGTATGATCGATGCACCACGGTCATTACTGGTTCCGCATCATTAGCAAAGGGATGGACGTGATTCATACTTCCCTTCGGTTCTGGCCGTCCCAACATCCGGCCTTAATTATGTATTCTGGGAATACGTAAGTTCCACTAATGTTACTAATATTCTACTGAGGTAACTGTTTAGTCGCTGTGGTCAGTTTATGTTTGCGGGTTATTCGGCGAAGAATCAAATTTGTGAGTGCAATGGCAGAAGTTAGGGCTTCGTCTCCGGAGAAGTATATCACCTCTAAGAGTAAACAGGCATACACCAGTGCGGAAAGACGTCTTATTTTACAAGTTTACGGTGTCTTACGAACAGAAAATCCGGGAATGTCGAAGAGAGATGTGGCGGAAAGAGTAGGCGTGTTGACAGGATCGAGCAAAGCGACTGTGGAGCGGCTAAGAAAAGAAGCGAACGACGGCCCTGTTGTGACACCCGGAAAGAAACGTCCTCGTCAAGTAGGCAAACGAACAAGGATGGCGATTTTCGACGATTTCCAAAAGAATAGTATCAAAAGAAAAGTTCATTCGCTACTAAGGCAAAACATACCACCTACAGTAAAAAAAGTCAATGCAATGATCAATGATGACCCCGAGCTTCCAAATATGTGCCAAGAAACCACGAGAAAACTGATGATCGATCTAGGTTTTAAGTACGAAAAAAGAAATCGCCGGGCCATACTGATTGAACGGCAAGATATAATACTTTGGCGGAGAAGATATCTAATGAAAATTAAGAAATTTAGAGAAGAGGGAAAGAAGATTTTTTATTTGGATGAAACGTGGTGCAACGCTGGACACACAGTGAAGAAAGCATGGACGCCCAGTTACATAAAGTCGGCAAAGCAAGCGTTCATTAATGGAGAAACAACTGGCCTGCACAATCTTCCTGGGAGAGGTGGACGCCATATTGTTGTGCACATAGGCAGTGAGACGGGGTTTTTGAATGACCCAAACGATCCATCAGAAACAAACGACGCTCGATGGATTTTTAGGGCAAAAAAGACAGCGAAGATGAGCAATGCGACGCATCACGACGAAATGAATGCGGCTGCCTTTGAAGAGTGGTTTACCGGAATCATGCACTTACTTCCACCAGATAGTGTAATTGTAATGGATAACGCGTCTTATCATAGTGAGACATTAAAAAAACTTCCGAACATGAGCTGGAACAAACTCAAGATTCAACAGTGGCTGACAGAGAACGGCGTGGAATACAATCAAAAAGATGTCAAGGCAGAACTACTCGACCGTATCCCAGCGCATTTTAAAATGGAAGCCAAGACGTACAAAGTCGACAAAATCGCCGAAGAACATGGTCACACGGTACTCCGTCTCCCACCTTATCACTGTGACCTAAACCCGATAGAGTTGGTATGGGCCCAAGTCAAAAATGCTGTTGCCATGACCAATACTGACTACAATATGTCTTCAGTTGAAGAGGATCTACATAAGGAGATAAACAACGTCACTGCCGAGAACTGGAAAAAGTGTGTCGAACATGTGAAGAAAATTGAGGCATATATGTGGGATCTTGATGGAATAAGCGACGAAGTGCAGGACAGGATTGTTGTGATGGATGCTGGAAACAGTGATGACACAGAGGAAGAATCCTGGAGCAGTGACGAAGTCAGTGATGGCGAGTCGAATGACGAGTTGGCTTTTCCTCTATGAAGTAAGCTGTTATTCTTTAATTTCATAAATAAATATTAAGGATTTACCGTTACAAAGAAAAATAAGTATCAACAATAGATTTGACTTTGAAATACAAACTTTTTGTTTCTAAATACATGCATTTAGTTATTATTCAGCTGTTAAAGTAATTAACTTTAATCGTTAACACCAATTTTTTTTATTTTTAACATTGAATTTTGTAACTAGTTTATATCTATATTAGGGCTATACAAATAAAGCTCTGACGTAAATAAGGGTACGTTTAGGATAGTTCAGGATTGCCCGAGCGTGTAAACAAAATTTAAATCGCCTAAAATGACTCAATATTTTACTTCTAATATGGCAGTTAAATGGTTTACTTTATTCGGCTGCTTATTATTATCTGTCAGTGTACATAATTTGCTTTGCTTTGTTTAAATGTTTAAAAATGTTATCCATTCATTTTATTTTTGTTATTTTGTTATTGATTATGTTTATTGGACCTTTTTGGTAATGTAAATAGATGTAAAATACTTCTATAGAGTCTAATTATTGTCTTCCTTTGTTCTAAAATTGCTAGATATTTTTAATGTTTGTGAATTTTAAAATGACACATTACGTTTTCCTTGTATTTCGTTCTTAAGACCAAGATAAATACATCAACTCTGTTGTGTATTTTGATCTTAGCTAGTTTGTTAATGGCTGTGCAATGTTTTTTTTATTTTGTAAATACAGTTTAAATAGGTTTAATTTAACATTATTACAATACTGATCAGTTATTAATTCCATTAAGTTTAACATTTTTACAATTATTAATTTATACATTTACAATATCCTTGTCTACACAAAAAATAATTTACATGAATTTCATACTAGGCAAGAGGTACATCTGCACCATACAAGAAACAAAAGTACACTTGACATTCCACACCACAGGCTAGCTATAACAGGCAACTCTTTTAGAGTTAATTGTGTAAAATTTTACAATAAGTTGCCTGAGTCACTTCGTCGTGACACTAATATTAGAAGCTTTAAGGCTAAGGTGTACTGCTGGCTTATAAATAATCCTTTTTATACCTTTGAAGAATTTGTTAATTCAACAGTGACTGTTTAGGTAGTTATTGTATAGGTTTTATCTTGATAGGTCTTAGGTTAGCCTTGTATATCATTGTGACAATGCCTATTTCAATGTAATAATTTGATCAATGGCAATAAAGTTTCTGATTCTGATTCTGACTAAGCGATATTTATTAATTGTAAATTTTCTTGGTTCGTTTGTTTATGACTGTGTAATGTTTTTTTTCTTTTGTAAATACATGATTCTAGTTTTATTTATGTAGTATTATTAAATTAAATCCTTATTACTGTTTCAAACACATTAAGTAAGTGCATTTTAACCACTCAATTTTCACCGATTTGCGTCAAATTTTATATCAAGATTAACAGCAGGCCGCGATGAATAACGTAACATGACTTATATTTCCATAAAATTGAATCTGGAAAAAAATCATATCGGTAATTGGCTGCCCGCCGGCCTCCCGACCCAGCTTACGGGTGACAATTGTGGCGGACGCCACGCGCGGCGAAGTATTCAACCATCGCGTGCGCATGCGCTAGGGTCAGGGAGGGGAGCCGGACGGAGGCAGTTAGGGGAGTGTGTCGAAGACACCGGAGGACGCCACCAACGGCCGCTCGCCAGCTAAGTAGCCTCTAGTTTAAGCTTTAACACAAATTAATAAATATGTTTCGACTAGGCTAAATTAACCTTTGGGGGGGGGGGGGGAGTAGTCCCTTTAGGTAGGAAACAGGTAGCCATCTAAAATGTAGAGTTTCGGTAATTGAGGGCACGAGGGGATCGCAGCCAACCAGTTAATTACAATTCTGTCAAAACTATATTTACCCTTATGGTACATTAATTTAGAGCTTATCAAAGCTGGTTGTGATTTGTAGGGAACCGTCAACTAGCACTCTCGCGGCCTAAACCATCGGTCCAGCCCGCGCGGTTCTAACGCGGCGGAAACGGCGTAATTTAATCCAGAAGAATTTCCCTCACGGCCTCTGTCAATTAAAGCATTAATTTCCAGCCAGGACCGACCTGAACCATCATCATTAATATGTTTTTTCTCGCCCGTTTCCCCGCAATTGGTAGCAGAGCGATCGGAGTTGTAAAGTAAATAATTTTTTTTTAAAGTGAAATGGCAAAACGATCAGTTTTGGCAAATCCAAATAAATATGTTTTATTAATGAAAAAGTCCATTAACTTTCAGAAAGAGAAGCCGTCACAGACATGTAGGTCACGACACGTCCGTTCACGAACATGTCGGCCGACCGGCAAACATGACTTTCACTCCTGGAATTTCACATTAACGCAATAAATTTGAAAACTACCCAACTTAATTTAAAGCAATTTGGTTTTTCAATAAAGTGATTCAAATTTTCTTTTTAATAAATACTGAGAACAATGACCGTGGGAATCCGGAGGTGCAGATCTGCGGTATAGACGGGCCGTTATCGTGTGTTCTTAAACCTGTCTATAGGCTGCGACCACGTGCATCCGGTGATTTCAGCATTGTCATTTTCAATAAAATTTCATTTTTCTCGTAGGCCAATTTGCAAAAGAAATATAAACAATAAATGAATAAAGGAGAAATTAAAAATTCGATATTTTATATTTTTTTTTTTTCACTGACGCGTGAGTGCATTTAATAACACACCTGCAAACCTCATGCCCACATATATTAAATTTGAGGAATAAAAAATATTTAGATTTATATAAATATTGCCAGATATCTTAATTGTAATCTTGCAAAATAAATTTCAAATATTTATCAAAGTTTTTAGTGAATTTCAATTTAGCCAGTATTAATATACAAAAACGAATAGCCTTCTGGATGGCCTTCTACATTCAAGTCATGTTAAGTAGTTTAGAAATAGTTTAATTTTGTTTTATTAAGTTTGCAGCAATTTATTTTAATTATACCTTGTTAAAACTAATTCTGTGACAAGTACTCTCAAAGCTTAGGTTACATCCAATTATCTAGGAGATTTCACGCCAATTATTTTCCAAGGGAAGTTAGTAATAGTGCAGTCCTCTTTTCCAAAATAGATAGGTGAAAATCTATTAAAAAGAAAAAAAATGTAAAAAATATATATAAAAAATGTATTTAAAAATGTAAAAAAAAAAAAAAAAAAAATGTAAAAAAAAACACAAAAAAAATAAGTAACTATTAGAGGATTTAATAAGACTGAAAATAAAATTTCGCTTGGGAAATCTCGGAGTAACCTGAGTGGAGAGGCAGTTAACTATTTAGTATTGTTTCTTTGCAGCTTATATTAAGTTTAGCATATTTTCTTTTCAGCTAGTATTAAATGTCACCCATACAAGTTATTAACGGGTCAACGGTATTCCAGTTATACTTGAGCAGTTATCGATCCACATAGTAGAAACCGGTTTTATCCACTCCAAGACACCCAGCCGTGTCTAGCTACACAATAGGCCACCAAGGTCTAGTCTGTATTTATTGTCGATTCAAAGTTATCTAATTGCACAAACACACTAACGAAGATTACTCACTAAAAGTAAAACAATTTCTTTTAAGTAAATATTGTATTAATGAATCTATGTAAAAAATAATATTTTTATTTTTACGTATTTTGTAAATAATTTGGGTTTTCTGGCTGACCTACCTTTAGTGGTTCAGTTTTCCCTCCCCACCTGATAAATCGAGTGTATTAGTAAATTGCTTACTTTCCTACGGCGTATGAGATATTCTATCGAAATTTGAATAAGGAGCAAAATTGAAATGGCGGAAAAGCCTGTATTCGAGTGGGAACAGCGACCCCCGGGTACGTCCTGGATAAATGATCTAAATGCCGCCCAGGCGATTGCCCAGTGTAATAAATGGGGTTTGACCCCAATGTCTACCTTGGAGGCCAATAGGGTCCTTCTTAAAGAATATATTAAGAACTCAGTAGGCGCCTTGCCGACGACGCCCATAGCGGCTACCGCACCGGTAAGCCTGCAGTCAGACGCGGAGCAACGCCCCGGTCCTGATCAGTGGCTGGACGTAGTCCAGGCCACGGCCCAAGCGGTTGGCAACCAGATCGCCAGCGCCCTGGCAGCTCACGAGACCGCTCAGCGCACCCCCACACTACCAACTGTCGTGAGGGATTTGCTCACATCAGCGCCCAATTGTAACGGCGTCGAGGCACGCGCGCTACTGGAATTTCTCAGAGCGATTCGCCGAGTGGTCCAGCTGGACCTAGCCAGCAACAAGCAGCTGTTGATAGCATTGCTGCCTAAAACATCCGGTCACCTAAGGGCGATGTGGGCCGAGGCCGTGCTTAAGGACACCACAATAAGTCAGCTAATGAACAGTCTAATCGACACGTTTTTACCCAACAGGGCAAAACAACAGCTATTAAACCAAACTGTTTACCGCATACAAGGTCCCGCGGAGACGCTGGCAGATTTTATTATGGACGTTAGGGAGGCGGCAGATATTTTGTTACAAGACAACTACGACGTATTAGAAATAATATTAACCGGGATGAACCCACCCACTAGAGCCAGATTAGCGGGCTTTCCAGCCCCGGCTCAGATTTTCGATCTATTGTCCCTGATTCCACGTATGGAGGCCATGCCACAATGGTCCAACTCGTGTGTGATAACCCGATTCACCACACCGGTCACCGTGCAGTTAGTAAAGCCGTCAACGGGGAAGTTTGTTACGTCAGCGCATGTTTCTCAATTAAAACAGTTTTTTCAGCCCCAGTTTTGATATGGTCGTGTGAGTGCTATGCGACGGTCCCTAGTCTAGGTTAGTGTAGTTCTTAAGTTCTATCTTCCCTTATTATTTTTCATTCTATCTACACGTCTTCCCGCGTTTAAATTAACTTCCGAGCGACACCTCTAGTGACCACGGGGTCGGGCGTTTGAGTCTAAGGGGTTTCTTTATGAGGACTCCCCTACAAATTGCCCGACGTCCTGTTGACGTGAGGCGCCGAACCTTTTTAATCGTCTTCTATATCGTTATTAGGGAGAACGCTGCTAAGCCGCTGTGACCATGGCAAGTTTTAATTTTTTTATCAATTAGTTTAGAGAAATCATTTAATAAGTTCCTTAATTTCAGTATAAACAAAAGCTGTAAAACCCTTTTTGTGTCTTTTTTTCCGTAATTCACTTTTGTTTATGCTGCTTGCCCGGCACACAGCTGGCGGTTAAGCCATCGTGAGGTGAGTCGACACGCCTCAGGATAGCCGCAGTGTATCGCCCAGACACACACACACACGCACACACACACGCACACACACACGTCACCCACACACAATAGCACAACGTCCGTTACCACATTTACACATAACTATCTCTATCCTGTTCTATCTTCTTTTCTTATCTATTTAGTACTTAGGGATGCCAACAACGAGCTAGGGATACGGGCAGTAGATTAATGAGTATAATAAAGTCAAGTAGGAGAAGCAAAATTATTTAAAGCAATGTATTAGGGACAATGATCAGGAGCAGAGCAAACATGTCAGAATTGACAATGGAAAAAAATAGTTGTAAGAATTGAATTTTCTATTACTAAACATTTTATTAAATATATCTATTCAGGGTGTTGGCATATAGTTTAGCTGTAAGATTAAATCCTAGTATAGTATTTGGGAGCGCGGTCAATATAAGAATAGACTGCACCCAGTTCAAACAATTATTCTTGGAAGCGGTAGAGCGGAAACGGTCTACGAAGGGACAGGCTTATCGCGTTCCATTGTTATATCGGGTCGGCTGCGAGACCGAGGACAACAGACAGACGGACGTTACAACAATACACGACAATGGGAAATTGGATCAAGCCACAATCTATTACTTTACTTCAATTTTTCACACAACCGAATTTTAAATTTAATAATTAACCTTTTATCCTACCACCTCCACTTGTCAACAGCTTAAATAGGGGTCATTTATTCAAATCACCTGAGGTATTTGTATATTTATATATTACCAACCTCACACACAAACTGACGTAATGCCTACTTTTTTCACCAACAGTTCTCCCATCGCGTTCACTAACGACCGACGTACGTACAGACAAAGCAGTGTTTCTCTCCAGTATTTATTTGTCAATATATTTAATAAGCAAAGATTTAGGGGAAGTGTAACGTGTGTCAAACAATAGGACTAGGTTTACTAATTTTAATTATTGTAATTAAGAGAAAGCCTTTTAGATTTAATTTTCTTTTTATATTATTTTTTAACCTTTATTACATAAATATTTTGCTGTAATTCACCATCCTTTATGCAACCATAATTAATTTAACGCCGTTTAAACCTTAATCAAGTCAATCCTTTTTCTCTCAAATTAGCAAACAATTAGGATTACCTTACCGTTTAAGATAGTCGCGGGGGGGGATTTTGCGTCCAATAAGGGCATGTGTCAGCGACATGCGAATTAATAACCAAGTGTAAGTCAACTTGTTCAACCAATTAAAGGAAGGCAATTCCAGCCACGCCTGTAAACAACAACTGCCCGCCCTTTAGCTATCTTATCGTCCATCGGCTGAGCCCTGGATTGAGGAAGGGCAATCATTCAGCTGTCCGACCACTATTGGTCTATATACCACTCTACTATTGTGAAACACATTGTCATCTTCTTGCATTTCAGCATGGATTGCCACATATGACCTCCAACTATGGCGGGCAGTGGCGCATTCAACTTCCTTGAGGCATGTGTTGCCACACCAGGAGTAGCTGCACCTGTCTTAGTCACTATTATGTAGTGCACTTAGCCACTATTATGGCTAGCCGATTACAAATGGCAATCACTCCCTCTATTCAAGTACCAGCCGACCAAAGAGTGGCGAGGCCACACTGCGTTGTTCAGAGCAGGTGGAAGATGTGATACCAATCGGATCCATCCTATTGTATACACCATTTCGCTGACACACTCCCGCACCACTGCAGATTTAATTTTAGTTCCATCATAGTAGTTAAGATTAATTTTTAGTATAAGTAGTTAAATACCCTTTTGGTCAATTTCTTTTCACATTTTTCCATTATTTAAGTCATAGTAATCATGGTAGTTGTTTTGCCGCGCGAGCCGACACACCTTACCTTCAATAAAAAAAAAAAAAA
The DNA here is from genome assembly GCA_035578905.1 of Stictocephala bisonia. NCBI lineage: Eukaryota > Metazoa > Arthropoda > Insecta > Hemiptera > Membracidae > Stictocephala > Stictocephala bisonia. The sequence continues at coordinate 282,540 of JAQJVL010000887.1, forward strand.
AATTTCAAAGCACCGACCACTGCTTCAACCAACCAACTCTTAGACGACTCACAACACATCCCCGCTGAATTGATTTCAAATATAGAGCACCACCCTCAGCCTTGGAGGCAGCGACCTTCCTGCTCGAGGAGCGGTGAACTCTTCAGTCACCCGTTCGGGCCACCCCAGGATTTGAGCCGATGGCTTCGAAAGGTGGGCTATTAGCGCGGTTGACTGCGTTTTCCGCCTCAAAGTAGGTGTTGGTAGACTATATATTTAATTTTTTTATATTATTTTTTAGTACTTATAGTTACTATCAATAAGGCCTACTACATCAATGTAAAATATAACAATTCCAGTATGATGGGTTTAATTGTAAATTACAATAAACAATGAAGTTTTAAGAAAAATAAAAGATATGTTGTTATCATAAGTATAGTAAAAATTAATTTTTCAAGTATTTATTGAAATAGAATGTATATCTAAGGTTATAAAGTTATGAGATAAACAAGGCAACTCTATAAAGGCCTACCGTAATTAATTATGAGAAGAAACATATCAGTTACATTCACCCAAGTACTTTTATTAGGCCAAATTAACTTTCCAATTGATCATTCTAAAGGTTCTCCGCTCTTTCTACTTGTGGGTGATAGCATGTTGGTACTGTGTGTTTCCTGCAGATTAGAATGTTACAAGCCTTAAAACAACTTTTGTTCTTCTGTTTTTCCTTCTGGGATGTATACCACAGATGCCATTATGGAATGATCTTTCCGTATGTTGCTGTTCTCTTTTTAAGTTGAGCGCCTCTATGAGCCTGTCTTTCATTGGCTTGGGAATAGGGAAATTATTTGCAATTCTTTTTTTGCCATATCCAATAAAAGCTGTATGCCAAGATTGAATATGAAGTCTTTCCTTAAGTTACATTCAACTCTTAGGAGATTTTGGTTATTTGCTTTCCATATAATTATAGGAGTTAAATTCCACCAACATTAATCTTCTCTTTCCCAGCGTTCATTTTTTTCTTAGAAAAAAATTATAAAAAATATATGACGTTATCAACTTGTAATATATTTATATTGCAATGTTCAGAAAGAACTGTTTTATCACACTAGTATGTTAAAAAAACTTTATATAGTCAATCACAGCGTGCAAGGAACAACAAACATTGATTTAGGTGGCTGTGGCGCACCGTAATTAGACAGATTCGTCAGTCAGCTGCTCTTGGACACAGCGTTGTAGGTGTTGTTTATATTAAATTGATATTTTGTATATATGTTCATTTTTAAATTATGTTTCTGGGCATATAAATTTAAATGCCGTGGGATTTTCTCTTATATTGTTATTGTAGGATAGATTGTAAAAAAGGAAAAAATAATTACATTTTTAAAATTCTTTCTTAAATTATTACGCTCTATGATGAGTAAATATAATTTGTATTACATTAGTGTGTAGATTAGGTTATTATAATCATAATAAAAAATGATAAATATTGGATCATAAATAAATTTTATATAAATTGTTTACTAAAACGCTGCAAATTTCCTAATTTGGCCCTGGGATCCTGGCAGATACCTTGTGTCAGAAAGCTGGGACTTTTTTCAACATACTACTCATGAAATTTCTGGGAGCAAAAGGGTTAAGAGTATAATAAAACATTGCAAGAGGCCAACGATTGTATATCCTGGCCACACTATAGTCACATTTCATAGCATCACATACATCGACTCCACATTTTTAACGATTATAAAAAGTAATTAGGTTTGGTTATTTTCACCAGTTGTTACGTCGATTTCATCATCATCATGAAGAGTAGAGAGCAAGAGCACCATTTTTTTAAATATTGCTTTGTAAGAAACTAATGTTTCAGTGTAGCTAAAAGCAAATATTGATGTTTTCTTTGGTCTTTGATTTCCTCTTGATTCACTAATTAGCTCCACGGGTATTTCCCTCTTTATTTTTCCTTATTGTTCTGACCATAGTGAGTTTTTATTTTAACAGATCTTGATCAACTGGAACAGATGTACAATAATTATCACAGGTTATATTTCGTCCTGGGTTTTCTATTGCAGATACCAGTCTCTTCACTCTCTCATGAGTGGAATTGTTTAAACAAAAAGGCCCTTGATTTTGATTTGGAATATACACTTCCATTTTAGAAGTGTACAATATTTTGGAATCACTTTTAGCCCAAATTTTAATTCAAAGTTTTCCGGGCTTTTTTCGCATATAGACCCTAAAGCTGCAACTTCTGCAGAAGTTTTGAAGCATTTCATGAATTGTTACAAATGCAGGGTGACTATAATACTCCTGGCAATGACGGGAAAATTCATACAAAATATTTCTTATGCATTACAACTTATATTATGATCTACGAAATGGTCTAACTTGACTTGCAATGTCATAAAATCTCAGGTTTTGTTGTAGGAATCAGAATCTATTCACGCCCATGATTAATCTGAATATTTCAATATCCATTCCATCATTTCTCCATAGTTCAAGACATTATCCATGCTCAATTCTAAATCAGATACCTCTGATAATTTTAGCATACCAGGTGATGGATTTGAAATTTCTCCTGTTGAAGCTACTAATTTCTTGGGGTTAGTTATTGATTCTAATTTAACTTTTCAAAACCAAATCGATAAGATTTGCTCTAAACTAAACAGTGGAATCTTCATTTTACATAGATTGTCACAATATTCAAGTAGAGAAATTTTGCTATCAGCTTATTATGGGTGTTTTTATCCTCATATTGTTTATGGACTCCCCATTTGAGGCTCTGAATGTTCTAGGGTGAACTGTATTTTTCGAATACAAAAAAAGGCTGTTAGAACTATTTTTGGGATGTTCCGTGATCAATCATGTAAGGGATACTTTCGAAATAATAAATCTCTCACATTTCCTTCCCTTTATATATTAGAAACTTTACTGTTCACGAAGAAAAACGTTCACCTTTTTTCAACTAAAACTCATTCACTCAGGAATTTAAGAGATCTGGTAATCCCCAAACTTTACAGTACCTTTTATCAAAGGCAATCCAATTATAACTGTTTTAAGTTATACAATAAACTGCCAAATTTACTAAAGGCTGAAAGCAAATATTAATAAATTTAGAAAATTACTGAAAGCTGTGTTGCTGAAAAAAGAATATTATTCAGTAGCTAACTTTATGAATGGTGACCTGTAGTGACCTGAATGACTTTGTGAATGAAAACCTTATGAATGAATTGTAGTAGACCTGAATATTATTCAGTAGCTAACTTTATGAATGGTGACCTGGCTTGTCTTTGATTTTAGTTGATAATTGCCATTATAATTGTAAATACAACTATTTTATATGCAGTATTAGTTTTATATTAACACTGTAAATGGGACGATTGTCATGCAAGTTTTGTTTTATGACAATAAATTTGATTTGATTTGATTCTATTTTGCTAACTGGCAAACACCGGATAAATAAAGTAACCCTATAAGAGCATTCATTTCACAAGAATCAATTTCCTTGACATTCCTTTCTTTACTATAGTTATCTTATCTTGACATTGAATTTTGATATTGGTGTAGTTGACTAATTTTTCAATTAAATAATCTGGAAAAAACAAATTCCAAAACTCCAACTCTGTTTGAGTTGCTTTTGTCACCCTTATTGGGCCTGGAAGTTGAGTTACAAGGTTATGTCTTCTTGTTCTTGATATTGGTTTTTGAGGAGTGTTTGACCATATTGTAGGGTTTGGATATTCTCTACCTGTATATGTTGGATTAATTATAACGGGGTCTATATTTTCAGGCTCATTTTGAGTATCAATTGAGAGGTTTAGTTCAATCTCTTGGGTTATATCGTCATTGTCATCAGTTACATGTTCATCGGCTTACAATGTACCGGGTCTTTTGACCGGTACGTTTCGTTTTTTTCGTCGTGGTCTGCCGGGCTGCCTGAAATTCGCTGTTGCCCGGCGATTCGCGTGCTTTGGTGGCCGTTGGCCCGGATTCGGTCGTTCCGTGTTCCAGCTCGGGTTGTCAGGTTGACCGTCTTTCTAGTTGTTTCTCGGCGGCCGAACCACCTTACTATGATCGGCTAGAGCTCCTAAAACTCCAGGGTCCTCGAGTGGGACATTTTCCCTCAGCCTGTCGTCCGGGGAAAGTTCGACCATCTTCACTGCTAGCCTGGCCTGAGGACCATGTTGGAGCCTGGAGTCGCCCGCTACCCTCTATACATCTTTGGGGTAGAAGTCTTCTGCCTCAGGTCAGTGCGTTCCATGTTATTTCCCGGCGGCTGAGCTGGGGGTTTTTGGATGGTCTTATTTAAAAGAAAAAAAAGGAATGAAATATAAAAGAAGAAAAAAAAGTTTGTGGAACTATTTAATGTGGCCTAGGCCTAAAACTGTTACCGTGATTGATGCAACACAGCCATGGGGGACCTATATAAAGTTTTTTATTAAAAGAAAAAAAAACTTGAAATACCAAAAACTTTTAATGTTAATATTTATTTATATTTATATTTCTTGTTATTAATTAATTAGTTTTATTTGTTGTTATATTTTTTTAGATTTTATAGTTGTTAGGTCCCTATGGTTAAGTTATGTTATTTATTTATATGTTTAGGCCTAGTTATTTGTTATTTATTTTTTTGTTAAGTGTATTAGGGGTGTTTTGAAGTGAATTTTTACTCGAACGGTACCGTTTTATATTTTTTTTTTAAATTGTTTAATTTTTTAAACTCACCAAAAGGGGATTATTGTACTTTTACGTAACTTCTAATTCGGAGCTGCCCAGGGATTCCGGCTTACTCCCTGGCCTCGGTGGAATTATGGGATGGTGGGGCTAAATTGCCGGGTTATTTGGGGTTATCGAAATTGTTTCTGAATTTGCCACCTTTTAAATGGTTAATAAATTTTGTCTTACGTTTTGGGTGTCTCTGGCTAGGCTGCAGATAGGCCATGTAGTTGTTAATTGTTAATTTTGGTATTTGTAGAGTTTGTTGTTTTTGTAGCTTTGTATTATTTTCTTGTTACTTTAGTGTTTCTTGTTATTTATTTAAGTGCGAATTTACATGGTGGCCTTCTGCCAGCCAGTTTTGCAGCTTTCTTGGTAATAAAGTAGTTTTGCTCAGCTGCCGAGTTTTATTTTGGACCCTCCAACTGCCACCCGTGATCCCTTCGCTTGACTTGTTTTGAGCCATCCCCCGGTTGGCACGCTTTCCAGCTTTGGTGGGGGGATGGGTCTCAATTGGTAGCAGAGCGTGGTTGCCTAGAAAAAAAAAAAAAATCTCTCTTGGTTGTTGACGGTGGGTGTTTGCCTGTTAGTAGGTCCTGGTTGGCCGACCTACCGTCAAAGGTGTCTTGGTAATACGTAAAGAAAAAAAAAAATAAATAAAAAATAAAGAAACAAATAAATAATTATTTAAGAAGAAAAACAATTAGAAAACCAAATAAATAATTTAACTTAAAAAAAAAAAAAAAAACTAGGCAAACCGCTTGGTAACTGTTTTGAATGGGTTTCATGGGTGGATTGGAGTGGTCGGCAGTGGCTTGGTAGGCTGAGGGTTTTTGTTCGTCTTGGACCCTGGAGTTGTCGTTTCTTTGTGTATATTGTTGAGATTTGTTGCGTTCGAGATGGCCTATCTGCAGAATGTTGCCCTCCTAGTGAAGGAGGAGTTGATTTTCGAGTTGAGGGCGCGTGGTGTGACTCCGGAGGGTGATGTTTTGAATCTCCGGATGTTGCTGCGGGAGCAGTTGTCCACGGGTACGGCGGTGGAGTGGTCTAATCTACTGGAGGTTGGTGATGAGTTGTCTGTTTGTAAACGCAAGGTGGAAGATTGGGAAGGGGTTTTGGAAGATCTGCAGTTTGAACCTCCAGTAGGTCGTGACCGGGCCTGCCGTCTTGCACATTTGGGGCATCTGCTTGCCCGCTTACGGCTGGTCAACCGGGCGCCGGGGTTGGAACCGTCAGATAGGGCGTGGATCTTGGAGAGTGTGCCTAGGCTTGAAGAGATTTTTCAGGCACTCTCAGGTTCCACGACTCCTACGGGTCTGGGTCAGCGGCCTAATTTCTCGCTGTCGCCTAACGTGTCGAGGCCGCAGGCTGAGACAACGGCTCTCACTGTGCCTGAGGCTCCTTCTGAGCCTGCAGGTGTTTCTGTTGAGGTTGCTTGTGGTTCGGCTCCAGCTGCCGTTCCTTCTGCTTCTTTGTGTTCACCTGCTCTTCTGCAGCTGAGCTACCACAAGCTACCTAACCCTCTCACGCCCATGATCCAGAATCTCCCTGTGATCGATGGGATGGATCCTGAGGAGCTTCTGAAGTTTCTTGTGGCCTTTCTCCGACTTAGTGAGATGCCCGGCATGCAGGCTGGGGACTTGCTTCGTCTGATTTTCCCGTATTGCAGAGGTCCCGTTGGGGAGTTGCTGAGTTCTGTCTTGGCCAGTGATGCCTCGATGGACTCGTTCCATCGAGAGTTGCTGTCGTCGTTTCTTCCCATTCGACTCAGGGAGAGGATGGTCATGGACAGATTTTATCGATCGCAGGGTAGGGGCGAGTCTCTGGCAGCCTATGTCTCTTCAGTCAAGGAAGCTCGTCAAGCGTTGCGCCTCACACTTTCTGAAGCTGACACCGTTCGTGTCATCCTGGATGGCATTTCTCCTGAGAAACGGTGCAGATTAGTTTTTGCTGGTGTGCCTTCGTCTTTTCGGGAGCTGCATCAGCTGTGCATTGTTTCGCGCAGCGTGCAGTTCTCAGACCAGCAAGGGAGGGATTCTGAGAGTCATCGTGCTCTCCCCACCCGTCGACCGGCTATGTCTTTAGGTGTGAGTCAGCCAGTGGGGGGTCGTGGTTCTCAGCCTCCTGTTGTGTGTTTTGCTTGTGGCCAACCTGGTCACATTCGCCGTGACTGTCCACGTGCTCGAAGTCGTGGGGCGGGAAACGCTCAGCGCGGGGGGTTGCCTCCACAGTAGCTCCCCGCGTTGTTGCGAGTGACCGTGGCCATTTGCCTTTGACGCGTGCCCATAGCAGGAGTGTCGGGGATTTTTCGGGCCTTGCTGGCATGGCTTCCCTGGGACTTAGTGCGGTCACCTCGGTGTGTCCTGGCGTTTTTGTTTCTTTTGGTGGTACGGTGTGTCGAGCCCTTCTTGATTCTGGTTCGGCATGCAGTATCATCAACCTTTCTCTTTTTGAGTCCCTTGACGCCTTAGGACTTGTCAGGCACACCGAGCCTTCTTCTATCACGTGCTGGACGGCATCCCAAACTCCTCTACCTATACTTCTAAAGGCGTTTTTACAGTTTAAAATTGAAGGATTTTCCTGGAGGTGGGGTTTTCTTGTTGCCAAGGACCTGCCGGTTTCTTGTATTCTAGGGGCAGATTTATTTCTAAGAGTGGTATGGTGCTTGACCTCCAGAAGCGCCAGATGTTTTTCAAGTTTAATCGGCGAGTTTTGGTGCCTCTAGTAGGTGATTCTGACTGCCCTCCTGCAGTCAGAGAGGTGGGTTGTGAGCCCGAACAACCCAAGGTGGATCCAGTTGGTCATCTCACCCCTGAGCAGGCGGAGGCCATTAGGAGACTGTGTTTGCGGTTTCCCGATGTGCTTACACCAGAGCTTGGGGTCACTTCTCTTCTGGAGTATGAGATCCACCTCACCGATCCTCAGCCAGTTAGAAGTCATCCGTACAAACTTGCTCCCCCAAAGATGGAGGTTATGAGGGCTATGATTGAAGATCTTCTGAGCAAGGGTGTGATTGAACCGTCTCGTTCCGCTTATGCCAGTCCAGCTTTTCTTGTGCCCAAGCCTAATGGTAAGTCTAGGCTTGTGATGGATTATCGGAGGCTCAACGCTAAGGTCGCTATTGACTCGGTACCTCTGCCTGATTTGCATTCTGCGTTTGATTGGTTCGGTAAGGCGAAGTTTTTCAGTGTTTTTGATTTGAACCAGGCCTACCATCAGATTCCATTGAAGAAGGAATCACGGCCTATGACTAGCTTCTGTGTTCCCTGGAATCTCTATCAGTTCACTAGGGTTCCTATGGGTCTTGCTGTGGGTGCCCAGACTCTTACTCGTCTGCTTGATTCCATCTTCCATGATGTGAAATTCAAGTTTGTCTTCAATTACCTGGACGACCTTCTTGTCTACAGTGAGACTTTCGGGGAACACATGCAACATCTGGAGGAAGTTCTTAGTCGCTTAAAATCAGCTGGCCTTACCGTCAATCCAGAGAAAGTCACTTTTGCTCGTCCTGAGATTTCTTTTCTGGGTCATCTGATATCTTCTCGAGGCGTCTGCAGAGATCCTGCGAGGACCCAGGGCATTCGGGATTTTCCTCCTCCCAGAGATGCCAAGGGGATTGCCCGTTTTGTGGGGATGGTGAATTTTTACCGTCGGTTCATCCCTAACGTGGCCGAGCTTGCTGCCCCGTTGAACGAGTTGCGGAAGAAAGGTGTCCCTTTTGTGTGGGGCCAAGCTCAGCAGACTGCCTTTGATGCTCTCAAGGAGGCTATCATGCAACCTCCTGTCCTGCGTATGCCTGATTTCAGCAGAGAATTCATTCTTCAGACTGATGCCTCCTCCTCCGCCATTGCTGCTGTTCTTTCTCAGGAGTTTGATGGGGTCAGGCAGCCCATCGCTTTTGCTTCGAGGACGTTGTCTCACCAGGAACAGAAAGCTTCTTCCATCTATGAGTTAGAGTGTCTGGCTGTTGTCTTTGGTACGGACAAGTTTCGGCGTTTCTTGGAACACGCTGAGTTCTTGCTGGAGACGGACAATCAGGCACTGTCTTGGCTTCTTGCCCATCCCAGACAGCTTGGGAAAATTGGTCGCTGGGTGGTCAAAATTTCTGCTTTTAAGTTCCGAGTCCAACATCTTAGGGGTACCCAGAATGTCATCGCGGATGCTCTTTCCCGCATGTATCATGAACCCAGTGATCCACCGACTGAGGCTGTTGCTCAGTGTGGTGCTGTTCTTCTGGATTTTCCTCTGGCTTTTGACGACCTACTGTCCCATCAGCAGAAAGATCCTGAGCTGTCAGTCATCTTAGGTGAGCTTCAAGACGGAGGTGCCCACCCTCCCTATTTTCTGTCCAAAGGGGTACTCTGTTGCCGTCCTCAACAGAGGGGTGAACCCCGTGTAGTGCTGCCTAGTCATCTAGTACCGATGGTCTTCCAATATTATCACTCTTCTCTTGTGGGCGGTCATCTTGGCATTCATAAGACCATCGCTAAGATTCGTAGGTACTTCATCTGGAAGGGCATGGACCGGGATGTTGCGGGCAGAGTGCGGGCTTGTCACCTGTGCTCTCTCAGCAAGCCTAGTCAGAATGCAAGGTTAGGGTTGTTATCTTCTGAGGTGGCCGAGCGTCCTTTTGAGAAGGTGTTCATCAACTACGTGGGTCCTTTTCCCCGTAGCAAGTCAGGTAGCTCCTACCTACTTGTTTGTGTGGATGCTTTCTCGAAGTTCGTTTGGCTTTTCCCACTTCGGAGTGCTACGGCTAAGCTCACCATCCGTGCTCTCCAGTCCCAACTCTTCCAGCACTTTGGTGTGCCTTCCACTCTTGTGTCCGACAACGGTAGCCAGTTTACCTCACACGAGTTTCGTAGGTTCTGTTTTGGCAATGGTATCAGGCATGTGACTACCTCTCCGTATTACCCACAGCCTTCTCATGCAGAGCGGTTCAACCGCAATCTTCGGTCTGCCCTTATCACTTTCCATGCTGAGAAGCAGAACACCTGGGATGAGAGTCTCTCTTGGCTCCAGCTTGCTTTCAATTCTTCCAAGCATGAGAGTCACAATGCCACTCCCTTCGAAATTCTACATGGCTACCCTCCTAACAACCCTTTGTCCAACTTGTGGAGGCTAGAGGATCTTCTACCTACGCCAGGTGCCACTGACGTAGTGTCCACGTGGCGGGCTGCTCGGCGCAACCTGCTACGTGCTAGAGAGAGAGTGAGGAGGAGGTATGATAAGGGTCGTACTCCTAACCCTTTTCAGGTTGGAGATCTGGTTCTTTGTCAGGCTCACCCGGTCAGTTCGGCCGCGGAACGAAGAGCTGCAAAGTTGTGCTATCGGTGGTCTGGTCCCCACCGCATCGACAGGTTTTTGTCACCGGTGACTGCTCTGCTTGTTGATCCCCAGTCAGGCAGGGTGTTCAGGAAAGCCCATGTGTCCCAGCTTAAGGCTTTCCGGGGAACGGTTGATCCAGGAGTTGGTGTTCCTGGGGGTTTCTTGGGGCAAAGAGATTGATCACCTCTGCGCCCTGGGTTGCTGTTCTGAGAGAGTCTCCTTCTCTCTTTTCTGGTCGGGCCCGACCGTCAGGGTAGGTCTGGTCGCTCCCTGTTCAAGGGGTTTCCCCTCTTAGATTCTCTTGGGCGTCCTTGGAACACCACTCTTTGGAGGTCTCTTCTTCGTCTTCTGTTTGGTTCCCTGAGGTACCGAGTTTTCTCCCCTGCCTGGTGTGTTGAGGTTTTGCAGAGGGAGGTTGTACCGGGTCTTTTGACCGGTACGTTTCGTCATGGTCTGCCGGGCTGCCTGAGATTCGCTGTTGCCCGGCGATTCACGTGCTTTGGTGGCCGTTGGCCCGGATTCGGTCGTTCCGTGTTCCAGCTCGGGTTGTCAGGTTGACCGTCTTTCTAGTTGTTTCTCGGCGGCCGAACCACCTTACTATGATCGGCTAGAGCTCCTAAAACTCCAGGGTCCTCGAGTGGGACATTTTCCCTCAGCCTGTCGTCCGGGGAAAGTTCGACCATCTTCACTGCTAGCCTGGCCTGAGGACCATGTTGGAGCCTGGAGTCGCCCGCTACCCTCTATACATCTTTGGGGTAGAAGTCTTCTGTCCTCAGGTCAGTGCGTTCCATGTTATTTCCCGGCGGCTGAGCTGGGGGTTTGTGGATGGTCTTATTTAAAAGAAAAAAAAAAGAATGAAATATAAAAGAAGAAAAAAAGTTTGTGGAACTATTTAATGTGGCCTAGGCCTAAAACTGTTACCGTGATTGATGCAACACAGCCATGGGGGACCTATATAAAGTTTTTTATTAAAAGAAAAAAAAACTTGAAATACCAAAAAATTTTAATGTTAATATTTATTTATATTTATATTTCTTGTTATTAATTAATTAGTTTTATTTGTTGTTATATTTTTTTAGATTTTATAGTTGTTAGGTCCCTATGGTTAAGTTATGTTATTTATTTATATCTTTAGGCCTAGTTATTTGTTATTTATTTTTTTGTTAAGTGTATTAGGGGTGTTTTGAAGTGAATTTTTACTCGAACGGTACCGTTTTATATTTTTTTTTTAAATTGTTTAATTTTTAAACTCACCAAAAGGGGATTATTGTACTTTTACGTAACTTCTAATTCGGAGCTGCCCAGGGATTCCTGCTTACTCCCTGGCCTCGGTGGAATTATGGGATGGTGGGGCTAAATTGCCGGGTTATTTGGGGTTATCGAAATTGTTTCTGAATTTGCCACCTTTTAAATGGTTAATAAATTTTGTCTTACGTTTTGGGTGTCTCTGGCTAGGCTGCAGATAGGCCATGTAGTTGTTAATTGTTAATTTTGGTATTTGTAGAGTTTGTTGTTTTTGTAGCTTTGTATTATTTTCTTGTTACTTTAGTGTTTCTTGTTATTTATTTAAGTGCAAATTTACATGGTGGCCTTCTGCCAGCCAGTTTTGCAGCTTTCTTGGTAATAAAGTAGTTTTGCTCAGCTGCCGAGTTTTATTTTGGACCCTCCAACTGCCACCCGTGATCCCTTCGCTTGACTTGTTTTGAGCCATCCCCCGGTTGGCACGCTTTCCAGCTTTGGTGGGGGGATGGGTCTCAACAATAAATCCTCTAAGAAACTCTTCTGAGTCACTATTATGTCCAATGTTCTCTATTATTTTTCTTTCATTTAAATCTCTAAAATCAGATATTACCAACTAGATCACTTGAATTGATTTTCTGGAAATACCAACTTCTGGAACTGATTTTATTAAAAGTCTCGCTTTATCTTGCTGTCTTTCATAAGGATCCATTTTTAGTTTAATACACTAAAGAAAATATAACATCATAAAAAAGAAAATAACACAACAGTATATACACAATTACACGCCTATTAGCAAATAGCTTACAGCACTAGAAAATGACACTAACACACACTTATCACACAGGTTAGCAAAACGTTCACACAACATGCACTCAAAATAATCAATCAAAATATCTTTATTCACAAAAATGTAATATGGACAGAATGGCATCACAAAGTCTCATTCATACAATAACTACTAACTAAAGATTACTATTCCTAAAAGAAGAAATTCAAATCAACAAACAGTTAATATGATTGTGTAAAACTCCTCAAGAGAATACAAATAATTATTAATCATGAAATTTTTCAGTTTATTTTTAAATTGATCTAATTCATTGATGTTTTTTATGTTTTGAGGGAAATTATTAAAATATTTAATGCCTGCAAAGTTGGGTTTTTTTGTAAAATTTTAATTTACGATGATCAAAAGCAATACAGTCTTTATTCCTCGTATTATAATTGTGGTTTGAACCCGATGAATTAAGTTGCATTCATCTGTTCAAACATGCATGAATCTGTTGCATTTAATTGAAAATATTAATTCAAAAATGTATGTACTAAATACCATCATTATACCCAATTCAGCAAAGGGTTGCTTGACCGAATCAAACCATTTCAATTTTAATACAATTCTTAAAGCACTGTTTTGCATTTACAAAATTCAATCTAAATTTTCATTGCAAGTGCTTCCATAAATGGAAATTTCAAAAGAAATATAGGAGTGGATAAGTGCAAAATATACACATCTTGTTGTTTTTTTATTCACAAATTCGCACTAATTTTCTAAGAGCAAAAAACCCTGCATAAATTTTCTTACAAACTTTATTCATATGAGAATTCTAATTTAGATTTTTATCAATTTGTAGTCCTAGAAATTTTAATTCATTAACTTCATCCAATTCAAAATCATTGACATATATATTAAACTCTTTTTTTGATTTTTTTTACCTGCAGAAAATTCTATATAATTAGTCTTATCAGAGTTAATTAGTAAATTAATATTTGCAAGGTATTGTTGCATATTTGTAAGATGACAAAATGCATTGATTTCAAGGTTTTTCTAGTTGGTGAGCTGCTAGTTTGATATTAATATCATCAGTGTACAAAGTAATTTTGTTGCTATTATTTAATTGTGAACACTGAGGGAGTCCATTGATGTAGCACAAGAACAATAATGGTCCCAAAATGGATCCCTGAGGGACTCCATAATGGAAAGGTCTTTTTGTGATTTAAACGTATGTGAATAATTAGAATTTAAGTAGTTCAATCCAATAAACTGGGACCGATTCTATGAGTAAGAATGGAACCAAGAATATGCATGTTTATTTAAACCAAAGTTACTAAGAATATTAATCAGCTTTGAATGGAAAAAACTATCAAAAGCTTTACTTAGGTCCATAAATACTCCTATTGTTTTCTCACCTTTATCAATAGAATCGATTAATGACTCGATAAACTCAACAGAAGCACTTATGACCGATTTTCCAATCCTGAAACCATGCTGTTCTTTTGCAATAAGTTTATTATTTTCAAGATATTAAATTAATTGATTAGCCATTGCTCGTTCATATAATTTAAAAAAAGATCATAAAGAGAGAGGGGTCTATAGTTTTTAACATTTTCAGGCTCACCTGTCTTAAAAAGGGGCTTAATTTTTGATATTTTTAATTGCTTTGGAAAAATTCAAGTAATGAAAGACGAGTTAATGAGTTGAAATGAAAAGTAATGAAAAGATGAGTTGAAGGTTTTACAAGATATTCATTAGCAATTTTGGTTATTAGCATAGTAATGTTATCGTGATCTGTAGAGTATTTATTGTCAAAAGAATCTATTATACTACCCATTATGTTCTCAGTCAAACATGTTGCAGTAAAAGCAGTATTTGTTTGATTAAAAGAAATGAAATTAAATATATCTTTATTGTCACATAACGCTTTATGGTCTAGGGCAACTAGAAAACAGGTGACATTGTCAAAATATAGATCTACTACAAATAAGTAAAATTAAAGTTAAAACTAGAACAAGTTTGTTGAAAGTTTAAAGTGACAGAGTTTCAAAAAAAAAGTTACAATGTTCTTTTTATATTTTTATTATGTTATTTATTATTGTCACAGGGTCTCATCATTTAAATATTCACTAACCGAGTAATATTTTTTTTATTTGTAAAAACTGTTTTATCTCTTTTTTAAATTTGGTCTCATCTTCAATTTCTTTAATTCTCAACGGCAGCTTATTGTAGAGTTTCATTGCCATATAATGTGGTGTTTTTTCAAAAAGTGTCAAGCGATGTTATGGAAATGTAAAATTGTGACAGTATTTTTCTCTATTTAATGATTCATTAATATTTTTTAAAAGAGCAGGATTTTGTAAAGGTAGAGAACACGACATTGTTAATATTTCTAACCGATTGAATAAAGGTTTACATGATGTATTTTTTTTGAAAAGGTCATAATTCTTAAATATTTCTTTTGAATTTTGAAAATTGTCAATGATTCTTGGGACATGCCCCATAACTCAATGCCATATTGCATCAAAGAAAAAAATAAAGCATAGTAAACTATAAGCTTTGTTTTAAAATCAATTAAGTTTAGAAGTACCAGCATCTGATAGCATGCCGTACTCAGTTTCTTGGCAACCGTGTGAATATGTGGTTTCCAAGTAAGGTTCTGATCAATAAGAATTCCTAAAAATTTAGTACTGTTAATATCTGAATCTAAACCAGCTAAAGAAATGTTAGTTGTTAAGGCTTTGTTACGTTTTAGTGTTCTGAATTATATAACCATTGTTTTTGAATTGTTAAGCTGTAATCCGTTAGCTCTAAACAACTCATCTAAGTTCTGCATAAAATTTGTTGTGATGGCATTAAGCTGATTTAAATTTTCTGCCGTAAGAATAGCAGTTGTATCTTCAGCATATAAAATTGTTTTACATGGAACATTACGAGGTAGGTCATTTATATAGACCAAAAATAATAGTGGTCCCATTATGGACCCTTGAGGAACACCACTTTTAATCTTTTTCCAATCAGAAATACATTTTTTATTATCTTTAAAAACAATTGTCCTCTGATATCTGTTAGTTACAAGTTACTGGAATCAATAAATATTTCTTTCATTGAAGATTTCATTTCAAAACATTTACAATAGTTATTTTGTCATTGTACAACTATTAAGCTTGTCATAAAACTTTACACAGGCTATACAAAAAATGCTCTGAATTGAAGAGCTGCGGTTCGACTTCACAAAATTTAGACTATTAATACCATAATTTAAGTTCAAATGCATTTATGTTATTGTACAGCTCTGTATTAAAAAAGACTCATCAGCATTTGGAGAACAACAAGTTGTATCTCCTTCTATATTATTAGAGGCTAGGTTTAACACATTATCTTCACAAGTTGTATGTTTAGAATTATCTAAATCAATCAGATTCACAACATCACTGGTATTTAGCTGAGGCTCACACACACCATTTCTCTGCTTTATGTCACTGACACTAGCACTATCTTGATTGAGGAGGTCTGAAGGACTGATGGAAACGATATCCACATCTGTAGTAACTGGGCCACATCCCTCCAGCCGCTCTCTGCTGCATATGGTGGTTGTTGGTTTAAGTTGTGGAGTTGACCAGCCTTTCCAAGGTGAAGGTGACAATAGAGAAACATCATTCCCCAAAGGTGTTGGTGTGATTGGACATAGTATGCCACTCATTGTTGTAGGATTATCCATATGTAACAGAACCGTTTCTTCCGGATTGCTGGTTTGTTCTGAAATACTCTGATTAGATGTCTCATCTTCTAGATGATTTAAACATTTAAGTAGTTCATCAATAAACTGTTGATGATTTAGTCCATTTCTCAATTTTCTTGATGAGTCTTCCCTAAAAACCGCAATTGTTATATCAGCTTTCATTTTATTTTTAAACTATACAATCTGTCTAACAAAATGATCGAGTAAAACGTTGTCTCTTGTGCAGCCCATTGGCGAATAAAACTAGTTTGCTAAATTTTCTTTTTATAAAATCTATGGTAAAATGTTCAAAAGCCTTGTCATTATCAATTTTTGTTGGTTTGTCATGGTAATTACGTTTTGTAATCAAACCATAAACGCCTCCACCATTACCAATCTTCTGATGTGCCAAGTGTTTATTCATACAATCCAATACGGAGGGCCTCCCGAACATCTTCCTGAACTCGACCGCCACTCCAGCTGTCATTTGTCTCTCATGTCCCAGGTCTTTCGATATACAGTGGGCAAATGCTAAACTTTTGTCACTTCGGAATTCTTGAATTAGCTCTGCCATATTTGTATCCACTACTGTAATCTTTCTGTTAACTTTCTGTTTGCATGTCTTTACTAAAGGCTTGTTTAGAGTTTGATCACTTACTATATTATATATTAACTTTGAAACACGTTTTTCCCTCTCCTGTTGATATGAAAACCTTGGCTAGTATGATAACGCCTCTCTAACATGTTAAGGTCTAGAATGTGAACATTAGGGTACTGGACACCCAATTTTCTTATGTTATTGTTGATTTTTGCCAGCAAACTGTGTTTCTTATCGTTATTATTGAGATCGTAGCTGTAAGGAAGGGTAGCTATTATTATACTTGTATTATATAAACTCTTTACTGTATTTTTACAACAATTCTTAAGTTCTGTTATCAGCTGGTGTTGGTTACCACTGTGATTGGCCACATCATTGCATCCACCCATCACCACAGCCCAGTCCTTGCCGTAGCTCATTAGTTCTGGATCATTTCCTACTGACTTGACCACAGTTTCTAGAGGTGCTCCAGACTGTACATAGCCAAACAAATTGGTATTCACACCCATCAGAACGTGTTGGTAATTAATTAAATCCTTGCCATGACTATCCGACAGTAATATAAGATTTTTATTACTTTTTGTTACCGAAGTTGGAGAATTTAACACTGTAGACCTGTGGGTTTTGGATATCTTATTTGTAGTTATTGCTTTAGTGTAGACAGTCTTAACAGTTTTAGTTTTCTCACTTGTGTTTTTTGAAGCGTTGGATTTAAGTGGAGAGAACGTATTAGAAGTTAAGATTTTGTATGTTGATTTACTTACCAGAACATCACCACTTTGGTAAAAATCTTTTAACTCTCTTATTTCACAGTGAAGTTTTTTATTTTCGATAACTAATGCTTCATGTTCCTTTATGTAGTGTAGAGCTCTCTCTTGAAAAACACTGCAATTTGTTGGAGACTTACCGGTACCATTTTTAGCAGGTACTATAAGAGATGTCAAAATGTCCTTTGTGACCAAAAAACCTCTGTTCAGTATGTATGAGATGTAGGAGCGCTTTTTTAATACAGTCCATGCTATCATAAGACGGAATCTCGACATATACTCCACAGTCAAAGGAATTATGTTGAATGGGACCTGTAATGGATATGATTTCTGGATCATGCGGCATGTGGAAAAAATGTTTTGCAAAATTTTTTCATATGATATTTGCGTGACCCAGATTTATATTACTGGCTGAGTCATAGTGATTAAACCCATTGTGTTGTATATTAAAAATCAGGGTGCTTCAATGACTGCCTCTACAGTCATTTTCATCTACAGGTGAAGGCTCTTGGAGGTGGCTCCCATCTCTATTTCCTCATAATTATTAACTGGCATAATAATGATATCTTTATCTTGTAGTGTTGGGTCCAGAGATGCAATGAAGTCATTTAGGGGTTTTATTACCTGACAGATAGCAGGATCCACTAATGCAAAGTCAAAGTCAAAGCAATCTTTATTCATCATATATATAATCTTGGTATAATTGAATAGTGCCAAGAAACTAATCTAAATATAAAGAGTCTTTTGGTAATCATTTTGATAAAAATAAAATGAAATATAATATACTTAACATATTTACAAAGTTTCAACATTTAACATCATTTAGCTAAGTCATAAAAATCTGAAAATGAGTGAACTACTTTACTTATTTGGTACTCTTTTAAGCATTTTTTAAAAATATGTATCTTTTTTCATTTTTTATTGTTTGTGGAATGAATTTTAAAAAGTAAATGCCCATATAACTAGGTTTTTTAGTACAAAATTTAAGGCGATGGCATGGAAGTATTTAGTTTTTTCTTCTTGTGTTGTAACAATGTTTGGGTTGGTAGATATCTTCATCTGTTAGTTTATTTTTTGTAAAAAGAATTGTATCCAAAATATATTGTCCATAAACTTTTAAAATTTTTAATTCCTTAAAATGTTTTCTAACTGATTCATCTCTTTTTAATTTTAGCATGATGCGAATACTTTGTTTTTGTAATCTTAATATTTTGTCAAGGTTTGAAATGTTAGTACCCCCATATAAAACGCCAAAAGAAATATGTGTATGTATGTATGTATGAAAAGTATATTATTCTTAATGTCTGAATATCTACCAACAACACCATCCTAGAAAGTGCATAAAGGCCAGAATTTATTTTCCTTAAGATTTTTTGAACATGATCATTCCAGTTTAAGTTTTCGTCTACTGATAAGCCTAAAAAATTGGTTCCATTTTTTCTTTCAAGTAAGTTATTATTTATTAAAATATTTGGTTGGAGTGTTTTTCTATTTTGTTGGGTTTTAAATAGTACAAAATTAGTTTTCTCTGTGTTTAAATGTAAATTATGAGCTTTTAGAAATTACCTGGTGTTTTCCAATTCAACATATGATACCATTTCAATTTCCTGTAATGTTTTTGCTGATACTTTCAGATTAAGAGTCATCTGCATACATACAGATGCTATTTTAGGGATATTTATAAAAGTATCTGCCAAGTTATTTAAATAACATATAAAAAGCAAAGGGCCTAATACGGATCCCTGGGGGACTCCAAATTTTGTATATGGAACATTCGAGGGAATTTTAAGGATTGTGTTTTCTTTCGATAAATGAAATATTTCAACATACTGTGTTCGACTTTTTAGATATGACTAAAACCATTTCAATGAATGTTTTGCTACCCCTAACTTTTCTAGTTTTACTATCATTAGTGAATGATTTACGCTGTCAAATGCTTTTGACAAGTCCATAAAGATTCCTGCGGTAATATCATTTTCATCAATTGAATCTATGATTGCTTCAATAAAGTCAACTGCTGCACTAATCACAGATCTACCTCCGCGGAATCCATGATGATTGTTGTCAAGCAGGTTGTTATTTTCTAAAAACGATTGCAGCTGGTTTGAAACAATTTTTTCATATACTTTTGAGATAGTAGAGCTACTGGACGATAATTTTTTGCCTTATTTGTTTCATTTTTTTATGTATGGGAATGATTTTAGAAATTTTGAGTTCGTTTGGGAAATAACCAGATATAAAGGAGGAATTTATTAAATGACACAGGATTTGACTAATTTGCTGATTAACGCCTTTTATAACAGTAACTGGTATCTCATCAAACCCATATGAGCATTTATTCTTTAACAATCTGACTATTTTCTCAATATCTTTTTTTCCTACTTCTCTCAAATAAAATTTTCTATTTATTGCATGATCTTCTGGCTGCATGTGATCAATGCTATTCTCGTTTGTATCTTTTATAATATTGATAAAATAATTGTTAAAAACATTACTCACAACTTGAGGATTACTATAGACCTGACCATTTTCTTCAATATTAATATTTTTTGGTCTTTTTAGTACCTTGTTTCCAACTTCTGAATTTATAATGTTCCATACAGTTTTTGGGATAATACTTGAATTATTAATCTTTTTCCTCAAAGAATTCTCGTTTTGTTTTTTTATGCGTTTTTTTAAATTTAGTGATTTGGTTTTTAGGTTATAAAAATGCTCTGGATTTTTGTTTAATCTTACAAATTTATTTTGTTTTATCAGTTCACTTTTTCCTCTCACAGTTGGTTTGAAATCCAAGATGCTTTTTCCAAGTTTTTTTTATTCTCCTTTTTGGAAGAGCTTGTTCAAAATAAAATTTAAAAATGTTTTGGAAGATTGTATATTTTTGTTCAACTTGTGCAAAATATACTTCTTGCCAAGTTTCTTTACCTAACAATTTAAAAAAAGTGCTATATTATGGTTTGAAAAGCTACGAGAATATTAATAAAACAAATTATTTGAATGGGGCAGTTTTTCTGGAATTTTATTTCTAAAAGTTGACCATTATGGTCTGACAACAGAGTAATTACTCCAGTCACCGACTCTACAATAAATTATTTATTTTTCATTAAAAAGTTGTCTATAGCGGTTTCTGATCTCTCTGTGACCCTAGTTGGAAATTTAATGAGGTACTTCATGTCATGTCTTTGTAAAAGATTTTTTAACATATCATGATCTTTATATTTTTTTAAAACATTTATGTAAATATCACCAGCCCAAATTATCTTATCACGTTTTTTGTCTAAGTAATCAATTAATGTATTTAACTTATCTATAAAAACTTCAGAGTCAGAGTCTGGTGTGCGATATAAACCAACCACTATAAATTTAAAATTTGGTAATACATATAATGTTGCACAGAATTCAAATTGTTTTTCTACTAACAACTCAGCCACTAAAGCTTCTGGCACCACCACTCGCTTTCCTTTTAACTCTTAACCTATTAACTCTTCCTTGTTCAAGATCATCACTCCACCTTGTTCGTGGAATTCTCTAGAAAAACTACTTGAAACTATATAGTTGTTTATGTTAAGGCGTTCAATTTCAACTTACTTCATATGATGCTCAGTTAGAATGATTATATGAGGATTTAGTTCCTCTAGAACTATGTATAGAGGTTCTACTTGTAATTTACGAATATTTTGGTTAAAAATCTTTACAGTGGGATTGCATTAAGGCGGTATTGGCTCCTTTTTTGACAAAGAGTTTAAAGGTGAAGCGAGTAGTTCACATGATGTAGGTGTGGAACAATGTTGGTTTATATGATTTTCTTGAATGCAATTTTGCCATTCATACCTATAAGCTTTAATGTTAATATATTAAAATATTTTGTCAAAACATTGTCTGTCAGCCATGTCTCTCCTACAATTTCAAGCTTCTCCCTACAAACGGTAAGCTCTTTTTTAAAATCAGTATCTATCTGGGGTTTATTATTTACAACAATAGGAAAAAGTTCTTTGTTTAAAATTGGTCCCATATTTATATTGCCAGTCATTTGAAGATGGTTTCCTTCTTCTTGTTTATGTTACATTAAAGGACATTGGACTGTTTTACTTGTTTTTTTTTTTTTTTTTTTTTATTAGTACATTTGTTGTTTTATGAACATTTACTTTGTCTCGTAATGGGATCTGTAATTTTTTGGTTTGACTTTGACCCAAACCATTACATTTATTTTTTTTCCTGGGCTCTTGTTTTGATAAAAGGTCTAATTCTTAAGTCACCAGTTTTCTTCGTAATGATTTATATGTAGTATTTCTTTATAAAACAAAAATAAATTTGTAAACTTTTATTCCATTTTTTAAATGTATTTCAAATACTTCACATTCATAATACAAGATTTTTAATAAGCAAATAGTAAAGAAAACAATATTTACAATATATTTACAGTTAAATTTGATTTAAAACAAGGAGTAATTTATCATCCAGAGAAATTAGTTATGTATTATATCAGTATACAAGATTGTAGTGGGTCACTACTGTCAGTTTAACAGTTGAGGTAGATAAGGAACACACTGATAACAGAGCATCAAGATTCAAGGTCCACAGTTGGTTAGAGCTCAAACCAATGCTGTTCAATTTCAGACAGCAAATAACTCCACTAGTCAAACCACATGATTCAAGATTCAAGATTTTTATTGTTATAAAACACATAACAGTGCATGGACAAAAGTCAAGTTTTTTACACTAAATTACTATGTACAACAAAATTAAATTAGGCATAAAATACAGTTCAATATACAAAATGGCTAGAACAATAAAATTAGATGAAAAACAATTAAAGATAAATTAATGTAAGACTACATAATAGTAATAATGTTAACATATAATCCAGGTCATAATTCTAAAACTAGTTATGGCTTTCCCAATTTACAGTTAAAAAATCATCAATTTTATATAAACATTCATCCAGCAGAACATCCTTGATTTTTTTCTTTAAATTTAGCATGGGGCAATGATTTAATTCTATCTGGTAATGAATTATACAGTTTAGTAGAAATATATAACCAGTTTTTCTGTGAGCTACTGTATTTAAACTGTTGAACTCTTAAACAACCTTTATGTCTTGTATTATAAGCATGAAAGTCAGCATTGATATTAAAGAAATCTAAATTTCCATGAACAAAACTGAGCAAATGGAATACATAGAGAGTAAAACGTTAGAATTCGAAGTTGTACAAACCAAGGTTTACAAGATGTTAATGCAGGTAAATTGCATATTAATCTAATACAGTAGAACCCCGCAAATCCAAACCCCACAAATCCGAATTTTCGGCAAATCCGAACTGACGGGGATCGGAAACTTTTTTTTTAACAAGTTAAAATACTGTATTCAGTAAATTTGGAGTCGCAAAAACAGGAATGAAATAACAGACAAAAACGTAAAAATATAATTTTAATTTACAAAAACACCTTCAGCATCGTTAAAATGGTTTATAATTGAACTTGAAATACAGTGAAGTACAGTATAGTACAGAATGAATACATGAATACAAAGTTAGATAAAAAAACAGTATAAAAATATGAAAGATTAAGGTGTGTTCTTAAAGAACTCTGTAACTTTCTTCTGACGCATAGATGTGTAGCGACTAGAAGCAGCAATGTTAAGCCATCTACACATAAACATTACATCAGCTGGTAACGCAGCAGAACTCTGCTCCACATATCGTAGAGCCACATCCAGGGCTTTAGTGGCATCTGTGTGTGACACTCGATCTGGTTGGGAAATTTCTTCCTCGCTTTCTTCGTCTTCATTAGGGCTTTGAGGTTGAACCAAATTTACGATTTCCTCATCATTGTATTCTTGGTATTATCGTCAACACCAACCCATTCTATGACATCATTTTCTCCAGCTTCTTCACATCCTGGAAGTTTTTGAACGACATCTAGGAGGCCATTTTGTAGTGGAGCTTGAAAATGCTGTTTCTTCAAATTGTAAATCTGGCCACAGCTTTTTCCACGACTTTTTAATCAAAGTTTCAGGACAGTTGTCCCAGGCTTCAGCCACCCAATAAATTACATCTTTTATCGTGATTCTTTTCAGGATGTCAGTGATGGAACTTTCTTCATCTGATAGAAGTGTCCCTACCAAATGTTTTCTATAATAAAGTTTTATAAATTGCAGGACACCCTGGTCCATTGGCTGCAATAATGGAGTGACATTTGGTGGTAAGAAAACAGCCCTAATTTCACCACAGGTCAGTTCTTTTTCTGAAGGGTGTGATGAAGCATTGTCAAGAAAAAGTAGTGCCCTGTTGAGTAGCCCCACTTCTTCATTGAATTTAATCACCTAAGGAACAAATTGTTTTTCAAACCTTTCCTTAAACAGAGCACTATTCATCCAGGCTTTCTTCTGATTTCTATAATACACAGGCAGAGCATCTTTCAAAGCGCGTGGCTTCTTTGAATTGCCAATAACTATCAACGGCAATTTGTTGGTTGCCACCACATTACAACAAGCCATTACAGTTAAACGTTGCTTGTTCATTTTAAAACCAGGCGCACACGCTTCTTCATTCGATGCTAGACTTTTACTAGGCAGTGACTTAAAATTTAATCCACTTTCGTCTGCATTATATATCTGTTTAGGTGAATAATTGTGATTGTATCTTTGAACTCTAGTGCAAATTGCAGCGGTAAACATTAAACAAGCTTTCATCAGATATAATTCTTACAAATATTTGTTCGCGTTGTCTGAAAAATTTCTCTTGTAAATTATCAATACAGGTTTCAGTAGTGTCACATAACCTAGTAGGAAAATAAACTAAGTAACTGAAACCATAACTCCTAATTATATTTTTGGATTCTCTAGTTTCTTTTTAATTGTTAAAAATATTTATGTTAAAGAATATTGAATTTATTTCTCATAATATTACAAAATATAAAAACAATTGTAAAAAGAGAATTTACTGGCCTCTTTATCCAGTATTGTCCCCAGCTATTTTAATATTATTACTTTTACTCATAATTCTTAAAACTAAAATATTTAATCTTTCTAAAAATTCAAAAACATTGAAGTTAGGTGAATGAATGAAATCCTCCTTCAACAATATAGTGGGAAGAATCAAACATATACTTTGCAGCACAACATTCAAATACTTTATCCTCACAAAGATCGTTAGCCTCAAGTAGAACCAGCTGACTATACTCAACATTATCTTAGCAATTATCCCTTGTTACTATATTTCCTACAATAACAAGAATTAATGGTGTAACCATCAATTTCAAAGCTGTTAATTTCTTTGAATTTTACATCATGTTTAGAGAAAATTACTATTGTTGGATCAATTTCAAAAGAAAGTAATTTCTAGAGGTTCAATTCCACTGATCAAATCCTGAATATTTTGGTGACAAATTTTAATCCCATTAATTAATTTGCGATTATTTATTACATCACTTCTTACATCATAAACGTAAACCACTCTCGCACTACACTGACTAACCTGATGGGGTGAGGAATATTTGGCTATCCAACCCTTCCACTATTCTTGGAATAGAAATAATAGAAAGTTCTAGAAATGCGGCAAACTGCCCAGGGGGGGGGGATGTAATGGTGTGTTAAACAAAAGTAAATAGGTTAAACAAAAGTTTTATCTTTGTTATTGTTGTGGATTTTCCATACAAGGATAATTTGGAAGAAATCATAATTTGTGATAGCCCATCTCATAGCTTAATAAAGAATTTAGCTCATTTTCATTAAAGTTATTAGTTTAGTGATATTTATTTATGCTTGTAATAATAAATTGTACAAAAACTGTAAAAACAAATTATGGTCTATTGTTTAGGAAACTGTGAACGATATTAAAAATCTATTGAGATTAAAAATATTTACTATTGAAGGGCAATAATATTATGACACTTTGACAAAGGTTGTTATTTGATAATTTTTAAATGAGTATGTTATCTTTTTCATGGTTTCGATGGTTTTACAAGTTTGGAAAACGGTGAGCTGTGCTTAAGCCTACTATTTTCTGAACATTAGTAGCATGGGATCCAAATGTTCTATCCTTCAATGTATGAAAGAGTTCCAATAAAGAAAAGCTGTAAAAATAATCCACTGAAAAATGCAAAATTGATTACATGTTAGTCCCTACTTTTTCAAATGCCTTTTAGGCTTTCACTCAATGCTAAAGATAGTTGAAAATAATTATAAATCTGAGGGATCAGAATTAAGTTACAGTTTTAATGATGTGATTATTTTTAATCATACAATCGCTTTTGGTCTGACATCCTGTAGTTTATTTTATAAATTTTATATAATCTTCCAAAATATGGTTTAAAATATAAAATTATGGTAATGTAATATTATCAGCAGTTCATAATATTACATTACCATTACACCTATTATTAGTAAATGTTAAATAAAAAATAACATTAAGAGTAAATTTAAAAAAAATACACAATCAACAAAACATCAGCTGGAAGTCTGGTTAGTTTTTATTTACAGGGGATGGACTAAACACAGTAAAACTTAGTTTTGGTTAGAATAAGTGAATGTAAAACTAAAATACTTACACTGTCTGGTATCCACATTATTTTAGTAGTTGGGTACGGATGGTCAAAAGTGCTCTTGGCACTAAAATCTGATGTGTCTTCATCCAAAGAAACTATCAACACTTTGTTGTTGTACTCTTCTACAAAACTCCCCAATGCCAACCTGCAATCCATTTGAGTGTTAAATAAATTAATATTTTTCAAACAAAAATGTTATCTACATTTTATAGTTGTATCACCTTTTACCAACAGCTTACTGTCCTGTTAAGAACCATTGCCCTGTTATGATAGTCTAGTATATTATCCCTAGATAATAATATACTATAGGGGTATTATCATCTCAATGATGATGAACCAAGATTTTCAAATTTCCTAAAATGTTTACTGAAAAATATTAAATACTAGCTGAATATCCTTGTATTGCTATGAGATGAAAATGTAAAAAACATTTCAGGATGCCAGATAAAATACATAATTCATTGAAAATTTTCAGATTAAAAAAATTTCTATTTTAAAGAATTTAAGATTAGGTTAAAGGGTGCTAGGCCATGAATTTGTATATAAGGAGGGATAAGGGCATCAAAAAACTTACCTAAGAAGACAAATCCACTAACACCTTGCAGTAGAGAACAACGAAAATTCACATTACCAAATTTCCAGTGCCACTGGCACTTTCCTCAGGTGAGTAACGAGAGACTATTGCTGGGTATGTGGCAGTGGTGGGGGTTGTATATCCATAGAGCAACACTCAAGTTTTAATGCAGTTTTTTCCAGTTTGTAAATATGAAGTGTGCTGATGGTAGAGGGCTGTTTAGTCAAAAATGTTTTAGATTTTTTTCAATTGCAATATCTTTTTACATCAGCTACTAGACACCTTCCAAGTAGTTATTTTATTAAAATTATCTTTAAAATTAATTATAAATACATCATCCCAAAGATGGGCTTTCATAATACAATAACCATTAAGAAATTTTATGACAAATTAGAAAATTTTATTTTAAATAATTAATTTTATGTTTGTTTTTATTTTAATACAACAAAACATAAAACATTTAGGGTACCTTATGCTTTTTAATATCCCCCAATTTACTAAATTGTTTAACTTAATATACGATATCAGCAAAATTACCTTAGAAGACAAGTTCACTAATACCAGAGTAGTAGTAAAATACACAAAACAAACACATAATTTCACAAAATTTCAATGCCGCTGGAATTTTCTTTGGGTGAGGTAGAGGTAGAGAGAGAGAGTGAGAGAGAGAGAGGGAAGGAGAGGGAGAGGGAGAGCGAGGGGGAGAGAGAGACTGAAATGGCTTCCACTAATGCTGGGTAGGTGGCTGTGATGGGGGTTGTACATCCATAGAGCAACACTCAGGTATTGATGCAGTTTTTATCAGTTAGTATATATGAAGTTTGCTGATGTTGAAGGGGTTGAGGGGAAGTGTTAGATTAGGTTCAGATTAGCTGGATCACATGATTTTATTATCCATTGGTGTGCTAATTCCATCCTTCGGAGTTGGGAACTATTGGCATGGAAAGGAAGGGATCTGATAATTTTTCATCCCTAAATTTCACCTGGCAATCCTCTTCTGAACGGATAGTCTTCCTTGATGTTGAAATTGGATTGGAGGATGGTATCCTTCAAACTGATATTCACATCAAACCAACCAATAAACAACAATACCTTCATTATACCAGCTGTCACCCCAACAACACTAAACGCTCCCTACCCTATAGCCTAGCCACCCGTGCCAAACATATCATTTCCTCTTCCAGAAACCTAAATAATACAACAACCAACTTGTCAGTGCATTGCAAAAGAGAGGTTACGCTACCAACCTTATTAAAAACCAAATCCGTTTAGCCCAAAACCAACCCCAAACCAGAAGCAGTTCCCAATGCTTAACCCTTGTCACTAATTACCACCATGGCCTACAGAAACTCAACCAAATCCTGAAAGATGGCTTTAACATCTTAAAAGCTACTCCCCACACCAAAGATCTCTTTGAAAAACCTCCTATTGTAACTTTCAGACAAAACAAAAATCTCCGCCAAATCCTGGTCCATCCTAAGTTATCTGATCCCAACATCCTGACCTGTCTTAAAGACCAGCAACCACCCGGTTCTAATCCTTGTAACAAAAAATCTTGCAAAACCTGCCCTAATCATCTCCCAGCCACATCTTTTACCAGCTCCACTACCACCTTAACCTACAAGATATCTGGAAACCACTCCTGTGATTCCACCAATATAATTTATCAACTCCAGTGCCAGCACTGTCCTGCCCAATATATAGGGCCAATATATCCTACCCAATATACACAGCCACCCACTCAGCAATAGTGGAAGCCATGCCAGTCTCTCTCTCTCTCCCTCCCCCCCTCTCTCATTTTAATGAAGCTGATGGTAGGAAAAATCATAAAACAAAGCGAGACATGGGTTCTGTACCATAACCCAGAAAGGAAATAACATTCACAACCGCATACCAAATCATTAAACAAACCAAAAAAAAAAAAAAAACCTTCAACAACAATAAAATTATGGCTAATGGGTTTTGGGACCAGAAAGGTGTACCGGGTCTTTTGATCGGTACATTTTGGTTTCTCTACATTTTGGTTTGCCAGGCTGCTCTTGCGCTGTCGACTTGTTACTTTCGTGGCCTTGATCTGTCCCGTGGTTCCAGCTTTCGGCTTGCCTGGGTTTTGGTTAGTATCCGTCACTAGCAGAGGAGTTTTATATGCAAGGCCAGAGAGGCTTTTAACTTGTTGTTCAATTTTGTTTAGTTTCAAATACCTAATCACCCTTTTGGTGAAAACTGTTGTACAATATTATACTTTCTTGCCTCTTTCAGTTTCGTCACTTGTGTTATTTTATATGTTTTACATTTTCTAGGTTGGGTCTTTCTACAAGACCATGTGCCCCCAATGTGGCATTTTGGTGTTTATTTAATTAATTTAAGCTTTAATTAGTTTTTTGCCCAAATGTTTCACTTTGATTATCTATTTAATTTTTGCAATATCTTATTTTTTATTTCCAAGTATTATCGTTCATAACCTAGTATCAATTTTCATAATCAATGCAATTTTCCATGTACATTATAAATTAAAACATTTCTTCAAGTTTTATTTTGTTTAAACCTAATTTTCTGTTAAAAATCTTAAAATAACCTAAAATCTTTCTTTAATATCTTGTTTGCCCAAATTTATATTAGAACCTTTTTACTTTCACTTATATACATTTCTAATTGTTTGGCAGATACATGCTCTTTTATATTAATTAGATATTTATGCTTTATTTATTAGGTTGTTATTTATGTGATTCTTTTTTACTGTGCTTTTTTTTATGTGATATGGTACTGTGTTCAGTCCAGGGTCCTGGAGTTTGGACGTTTGACCCTCAGCCTGCTGTCTGGCCGAACTTCTGCCATTTAGACTATGCTAGCCTGGCCTGGGGACCATGTTATTAAGAGTCATGCTGTTCCTCAGCTGCCTACCTTACTACTTTGGGAGCCTCCCTTCTGTCCTTAGGTCGGTCCGTTGTTTTTTTTTTTGTCAGCTGGGGGTGGTACATTGAACATTATTCATGTTGGGCGGAACGGTTTTATGATAGGCCTAGGCCTAAATCAAGGTGCAAATAAACTGAGCTATAAACTTTTTCTTTCACCACAGCCATTTAATAGTTGTATATTTATTTTTAAACATGTTATATTTTTTGAGGAATTTATTGTTACTGTTACTCAATATTTAGTTTAGTTTTATATTCCTGTTATTGTTTTTAAAATATTTATCTTTTGTTTAAAAAAATATTTTTAGCTCTGTTTGATTTGCGAATTATTTATTTTAGGCCTAGTTCCTAATCAGACTGGATTCCTCATCGGTCACCCATCCAAGGAACAGCCACACTCATATTATTGACACAGTTATCTTCTGATAACGTTGGAAGCCTCCAGTCCAGACCACTGACTAAAGCTGTACATTAAATACTGACTTTTGATCCCAATAACCAAGACATACTATTGTGGAAAACTAAATGAAATTCACAACAGGAAGTATAAAAGTGTCAACTGATTTACACCTGAACTGATGAAAACCAGAAAAAAAGTAAGCTGCACTGTAAAACTTATACATCCATTACAAAATAACTTGAACAGACAGAAATTCCACCCGCAACACTCAAACGTCTCATCATTCTCATATGATATATATATATGAGCATATAAATATGCTCCAAACACTCATACATTTTTTAATACAATCATTTTAAAAACTATGTCACTAAAAATCATTCATCAAAATAACATGATTATTAATACCAAATACTACAAATGATATTTCTGTAAATTTCTCCTCCATTGAAACCAAAATTTCTATGGTATAATGTCTATCAACACTTCTTTTGCACAATAATTTAGTACTGTCTAAAGGGAAAGATGAAGTTTATAAAAACTGTTTTAAACTACAACAATTTGTATTATCAATTCTATGATGAAATTACTAACCTGAATCTTTTGTCCGGACGAACCGACCAGTTCATACTGTATAGGGGCCATGGTGCTTCGTACTTGTATATTTCTTTACGCTTCGGTGTTGCATTATGAACTGCCATCGTTAAACCTCGTTGTAAAGGTTCTGAGAAACATTAAATCATTTTCATTAAAATATGAATTACTGTTATAAAAAAATGTTCAATACCTTATAAAAGTGTCTTTTTTTAATGTCCTTCAACATAAACCTGAGACAGCCAAAGGAAATTTATGAACTAAGAAAAGACAATACAGATAGGTTTAAGTGTTTTAGTACAGCTTTAATGAACTCTTTAATAAAGAAAAGTTGAATAATGAAACTTAATTTTCGATTAAAACTATCTCCTGTATCTAGAAAGTTATTTTTAACATTGGATTATTCATGATTGTAGATTGGTTGGAGATTTCCAATGATTTAAATGTTTGAAACTTAAAGCATTGTAAATCTCGGAATAATCAACACTCATAAAACTGTGTTGCTACCCACACTTCATCGAGGAAGTCAGTTATCATTGGAAGTAAAGGGTGCTTGAAATTAATACCAAAGTTGCAGACAAGAAGAATGAATATTTTGATGGAAATTTGGTTTCAGATCATCAGTCACAAAATAAATAGTTACGTTTCTATAATGAAGTGACCAAGTTGTAGGTAAATTGAAGGTTATGGATTTTTCAGTTATTGTTGAAAGTATTTTATCACACCTTGTTTGTTAAATGTAGAACCTATCAGTTGGACTTGGTCAAGAACCCAAGAGCAATCAATTTGAATATCAATTACATATTTTTCATAACATTTTACTAAATAAATTTAAATGGTAAAACCTATCACACAAATTACTGACAGCCAAATATTAGTGAGAATGAATATAAATCATAAATTCAGTAAAAAGCAATACTGTAGACAATCCTTTATTTTTTATTCATTTACCACAATCTTTAGGTGTTTTTAAAGTTATAGCCCTTTTTTTGTGGCAACCAAATCACCAAGCCTTCAGAGAAAAAAAGTGATGATAATTACAGAGTGTTACTATTTTGAGAGAGGCAAAAAACAAGGGACTCTTACTAAATTTTATTTATTTTATTTTATTTTATTTGCATGCTTTAGAACAGTTTACAAAACCAGTTACACTAAAGCAGTTCAATTTATTCTTAAAGTTCATGCTGGGGTTTCTTGAGCTCACTTCATGCACATAATATAAACCATAATATTACTCTTATTGATAGATAAGTTAAATAAATAACTAAAAATATTATCAACAGTAACATGCTTTAACCTAAAAGTAATAATAAATACAATAAATATAATAAATAACAAATGAGAAATATAGCCTACTCTGAAGATTCATAACAGTAACTTAATATTGTATAAATTGGTGACTGATCATTTCTAATAACCAAATGCAAACAGTAATAAATACAATTTAACCTTAACAACATTTAGCGCGCATACAATTTTCCGGAACACATAAAAAATATATATATATATAAAATAAAAACAAATAAATAAATAAATAATAATAATAAATAATAATACAGTAAAAATGGTGATCAACATACATCAGATAACAAGATTATTTTACAACAAGCTATAAAAGTAAAAATAGTTATACATTTAATAAATGTAAAATAAAAAATATGGCAATGAACAGCATACCATACAGTTCTTTGAGTATTCTTAGCAAATTAAATTTTGATAAAATCAAACAACTTGTGTGATCTGACAGCCTTTATATCCACAAAAACAAATTTCAATTTCAATTTCAATTTCAAAATTCCTTTATTCATATAATATACAGTTGTACATAGAATAGTGTCACTAATCCTATAACAATACATATAAAATAGTATTATAATTATTTATTAACTTGGCTATCCCAAAATTCTTCAAAGGAATAAGGTGCAAGTTTTATCAAGTAAGTTTTCAATTGTTTTTTAAAAATTTTCATATTTTTTTCTGTTAAGAAATTTTGTGGGAGACGATGAAGAAAAGTTTTCCCAATAAACAGAGTTTTCTTTTTATAAAACTCTAAATTGTGCTTTTCAATACTTTGAGAATGATTGCGAGTGTTATATGTATGCTTATTTTCATCAAATACGGGGTCTGCAAACTGTTTGACATAAGTTACTGTTTCAAAAATATACAAAGCATAAACTGTCAGTATTCCCAGATCACCAAATAAATGTTTTACTGAATCTTTTGTTTTTAAATTGTACATTATCCTGATTGCCCTTTTTTGTTGTAGTAAGAGTCGGTTTAAATTTTTATTTGTGGTCGCTCCATATATACTAATGCCATACGCTAAATGGGAATGCACCAATGAGTAGTATACTATTAACAATGTTTCCAAACTACAAATCTGACATAACTGCCTCATGGCATACAAACCAGAAGAAATTTTATTGATAACATGATCGATATGATTACTCCAATCTAGGTGTTTGTCAATTATAAGACCAAGAAATTTTGTAGATTCCACTTGTAATAATTTGTCATTGTCTAAGAATATATTTGGATTTAACTTTTTTCTACTTTGTTTAGTAGAAAATGATATAAAATTTGATTTATTTGGATTTAAAAGAAGATTCTTGCTGTTAAAAAATTGCTTTACACTGGAAAGACTAATATATGATGAAATCTCAATACTCTCCTGTGAATTACCTGCAATAGTTATATTAGTGTCATCAGCATACAAACATGCCCTCCCATTATCCGAAACAAAGCCTGGTAATCCCCTTATATAACAGAGAAATAAGAGGGGCCCCAGGACCGATCCCTGTGGAACTCCATGTCGAACAGTCTGTAATTGGGAATTACATTTCCTGATATAGGTGTACTTGCTTAAGGATTCATTGTGCTCAATTTCAACATACTGCTGCCTAAAAGAGAGATAGGATTCAAACCATTTGAGCTCTTTACCATTAATACCTAAATCCTCTAAGGAGTGTAAAAGTTTTGTATGTGACACACTATCAAAGGCTCTAGTTAAATCCAAAAAAATGCCTACCACTTTTTCTCCTTTATCTATTGATTCTATTATTGACTGAATAAATTCTATTCCTGCTGTAATTGTCGATTTCCCTGATTGGAATCCATGTTGCTCTTTGTCTAATAATTTATTTTCATACAAAAAATCTTTTAACTGAATGTAAACTGCTTTTTCAAAGATTTTTGAGAAAATTGGTAGCAGTGATATGGGGCGGTAACATGAGGGATCTTGTAAATCTCCTTTTTTTAAAATCGGAATAATCTTAGCTATTTTAAGTTGATCTGGGAAAATACCTGAAATTAAGGAGGAATTTAAAATATGTAATAGTGGTTTTAAAATTGAAGGTAAGACTCTTTTTACAATAACAATTGGGATATCATCATTCCCTGATGAATACTTATTTTCAAAAGAAAGAACAATTTGTTCCAGTTCTCTCTTGCTTAACTGTAGAAATCTAAACTTGTTTTTTGAAAAGGTATTTGGGAACTGTTTTATTTTACTACCTGGCCCTTGAACAATTTTGGGGAAAACATGTTCGTCAAAAGCATGTACAAAGTGATCATTAAAAACATTACTAACAACAGTAGGGTCTGTAATCAGTGCACCATTATGATTAATCTCCATATTACAATTTGTTAGTGACTTATTGTTTACTTCTGATTTAATTACATTCCAAATTGTTTTTATTTTATTTGTTGAAATATTTATTTTACTGTCAAAAAAATTCTTTTTGTTGTTTTTTATACATCTTTTAAGTGCGTCTTTTGAATCCTTAATTAAGACTTTTATATTTGCATTTTTACTTGATCTATATATTTCTTCCAATTCACGAATCTCAGCCTTTTTTGTTTTTACTTCCTCTGTAATCCAATGACTCAATTTAGCTTCTTTTATTGTTGACATAGATTTAGGGAAACAAATATCAAAATGAAATGTAAATAAATCAATAAAAACGTTATATTTTGACTCTACTGGAGCTTGATACACATCCAGCCAGGTTTCTTTGAGTAATATATTTTTAAATAAACTGATATTGCCTTCTTTAAATTTTCTGCAAAATTTCTTTGTAATTTTTTTAGTACCATCTACTGAACAAGAAATTTCAAAGAGCTGAGCATCGTGATCTGAAACATTATTAATAATACCAGTTATTTTGCAATTTCTGCCTTTTATATTACTAATAACATTATCAATTGCAGTTTGTGATTCAGAGGTAACCCTGGTTGGAAAATCTACCCAGTAAGATAAATTAAACTGATTCAAAACATTATTAAACAAATTGTATGTCCTGTTTTGATTCAACACATTTATGTTAAAATCCCCTGTTAGGATTACATTTTCAAAATTAGTAACTAAAATACTACATAATATTTCAAATTTATTTAGAAAGCTTTCAATTAAACAATTTTGAGGAGATCTATAAATACAACATAATACAAATTTAAAGTCACTTAAAGAAATATCAGCAAGGCAGCACTCAAACTCCTTTTCCTCTATTAGCAACTGAATATTTGGTATTATCAATCTTTTACATTTAATGTTATTTTTTGTTAATATGACGACTCCACCACCTAGTGACTTTACTCTAGCAAAATAAGAACATACTTTATAATCTAGACAATTCAAAGCTAGAATTTCTGGTTCTCTCATCTTATGTTCTGACAGTGTCACAATGCTAGGCTGTACCTCTATTAGATTAATTTTCAAAATATCTAACCTGGATTGTAAGTGCTGCACATTTTGGTTAAATATTGAACAATTTCTTTGATCATCATGGATTGGTTTCAAGTAAGATTTATGAGGTATTTCTGAAGCAGTTAATGTTTTATTGCATCTAAAAAACTAATAGCATTATTAAGATCAGGTAAGTTGTATGTGTTAAGTGTTTGAGTAGGTTCATTAACCTGAACAGGTGTATTAAAACCATGGAACAAGCCAGGAGACACTGATGAATTATGATCTACAATTGATTCGGTTGCAGTAGATAAAGCTCGAAGAGGGGAAACACATTCAAAACCTACACTATTTTCATTAATACATCTGTCATTCTCAGAGTGCAATTCAACATTAGCTAGTATAGTGTCAGCAAGTATAGAACATAATTTATTTTTGCCAGTAAAATTATAATGTAACCCCTGCCTTGTATGATCTCTTTTAAGAAACTTATTTCCATTCTTAATTAATAACATTTTTTTGTGATCCTTAGCTAAATTAACAATTTCACGGTTCCTCACTTGATTACATTTGATAATTTTTTTATTTAGAAAAGGTTTGTCAAATCTGTGTGGAATATTTGGTACAATAACATTTGTAGTTTGTACTACAGGTAAAATTACATCCAAGTTAAACAAGGAGGTTGGAGAGTTTCCAGAAGCTAGATTATTATTGACAGAAATGTCATTGGTACCACCCACAATAATTACATAGTCCTTTTCACTATAATTCTTAGTTAAAGCAGTCACATCTTGTGTCACTTCATGTAGTTTGGCATTTGGTTTGAAGATAGTTGTAACATCAAAGCAGTCTCCCAACTTATCCTGCAATAGTGCACCACAAACCCGCCCATGACTATCTGCCAGTAGTAGAACTTTGTGAGGTTTGGGTCTTCTAGCTGAGAATTTATTATGGTTATATTTCTTTGTTTTTGGACTAAATAGTTTATCTGAAGAACCTAGATGATCATGAGATGTCTCTTCATTAAACCCAGACAAAACATCAAAAGAGTTACTTGTTCTTATGCTTTGAACTTTAGATTGTAGAACTGGAGCCTTGTTACATTTTGAATACCCAGCAGATACTTTGTACCAGCCTTCTTCATTTCTCTTACAAATGCTATGTCTACCCATCTTATTAAATTTGTCTTGATTGTCATTTGTATCTTGAGACTCTTGGTTCATCATTAGTGAAAGCAATACATCTTTGTTCATGGTGGAACCATTAACCATCATGCATGCTAGAAAAGATCTCTTTTTTATACAGTCAATATCTGTCAAAGTTGGAAAAACAATTGTTTCTAAGTCATTATCCAAGTTTTTAACAATGCAATCTATTGCTGACAAAGCATACACTCCACAGTCATAGGAGTTAAGTTGTACTGGTCCCTTAAGCTTAATTATAACTGGGCAAACATTTTGGCCAAAGTAATGTGTCAATTTAGAAGCAACAGTTTTAGCATGATTCCAGTTATAATCGTCTTTCGAATCATAGTAGTAAAATTTGTTTAATAATTTATTATATACCAAGACACTCCAGTGCGAGCCACTCTGTTTCTCCACTTCCATCCCATCATTAATAGCCATAATAATAACATTTCTTTTGTTTAAGAACAATGGATCAAGGTATTCATTAACTTCACTTAAATTCTTTATAGCATTAGTAATTATAGGATTCATTAAATATGTAGAGCTGTCACTCCCTATTATTTTCATTGTAACTACATCAAAATAGTTAGTAAAAACTTCATCAGGTAGCCAGGATTTAGTCATAATACTCAGTTTATTTAGTGCTAAGTCTCTCTCATATTTTATATTGTTTAAATTTTTGATTAGTTTGAAGTTTTCTTCTTTTACTTGTTCAAGGAGATTTTTATTTTCATCATAAGCAGATTTTAAAGATTGTGTCTTATTTTCAGATAAAGTTTGTGACATTAAGCTTATTTTTACTTTATCATTGTTAACACATTTTGTTTTGTTAGCATCAGTTGAAAGTTTTCCCTTGGGCCTTAAAAGCATAGGACTATTTGATAATCTTTTTTTATTTTGCGACATTTGGTGATGTGTTAAATAATTGGCTTTGATTAATTGAATTTAACAATTATACTTGTTATTATTTATTTTAGTAGAAGGGAATATATTTCAGCTACATAGTTTCAAATAAACCAACAATAGATATAGCAACCATAACAGACATGTCAAAGTAAATTAAAGCTCATTGTTATTTAAGCAATAAAATTAATTATCCCTAGTTTTGAGTATCTGTTGCATAAAATCAAGTACAGTAGCAGACAGAAGAATATGCTTATAATTGACAGCTGGAGCTAACAATCAGCTGATAGGCAAGACCACTTTTAGAGCTGCAGATTGCACATACCCAATTGGGGCAAGTCATGTAGTGTTCAGACAGGAAATAACTACTTGAGTCAGGCACTTTTTACTTCCTATTATTTCAGTCAAAGAATAAAATAATCTTCAGTTTGACATTTACTTTTAAAATTATTGTGTTAGAGAGTTTACAATGTGTAAATATTTTCACCAACTAAAGGTATTTACCCTTTAACCATGTTATATATCACTTTAAATGCAACTCTCTGCAACCATGTGATCTGTGAAATAAATAGTAAGTGTATATTATAA
The DNA here is from genome assembly GCA_035578905.1 of Stictocephala bisonia. Taxonomy (NCBI): domain Eukaryota; kingdom Metazoa; phylum Arthropoda; class Insecta; order Hemiptera; family Membracidae; genus Stictocephala; species Stictocephala bisonia. The sequence continues at coordinate 320,043 of JAQJVL010000887.1, forward strand.
GTTGAAATAATAATTTAGTAACATGTTTCAAATATAAGTTTATCTATCTGGCGTTAAAAATGTACTTATCTGTGATCCCTACAACATTTAACTAATCAATCAAACAAATTATTTTTGTATATTTAATGAAAAACAGCACACACAAGATTGCACTACACAATTCCTGACAAGATCTTTTTTAAGATGATCAGATATCAATATACATACATCAGAGATCTTCAACAACATTGAACGTGTACATACATTAGTTGTATTATATTTATAACAACCATTACGGCATTCACTGTGACCATTAGAAAGTGGCCTCTGTTTCTTTTTCCTCTGAGGAAGATGAGACCCATCCCCCACCAAAACTGGAAGTCGCTACTGGGGGATGGCTCAAAACCAGACAGGCGGCAGTCGAAGGGTTAAATTACAACTAGTTTTTTCTACTGAGCTCACTACACAGAGTGATTAACGATGATATGCAGAAACTTCGGTTGAATACTTCTCATACTCCATAAACAAACACCATATTGTTGTATTCTCCAGTTGAACATAAGTGTGGCATTACTACTTCAATAACTTGAATAATTACTACGGACAAAACAGTACTGACATGGACTGAAACTCAATTACTACGGATAGAACAATATGCACATGTACTATAATTCACATAATAGCTCTCAAAATAATTTTGATTCCACAATTCAAATCACACAATTGCTGAAAGTTGTTATTATTGTATTACCAAATTATGAAACAAAAAATTACAGTGCACAACTATTCTGTGTTTTTATATGAATTAAATCATGTCATACAGAATGTCAGTAGTACCTGCAAGAACTGCTAAGATCAATCTAGTGTTTGTAATAATTTGTCATTTTAGAATTTAATTTTGAATACAGTAATTTTATTAAGTAGGTTTAGATTAGAGTTCCTCCTTTAAAGTTTACTTTGCACTGTTCTGCATAAAAATTGATTGAATCGTACATATATTCACTTTCTGTACACTTTATTAACATCGTTTTGTTTAGAATAATATTTTCTACAGTTTTATATTAAAATTATAACTGTTTATTAGTGAAATAACAAAGTTGTGGATGCCCAAAAGTGAAAAATGTGTTTTATTACACCATTTTTTGCATTTATCACTGGTTTTCTAAAACCTTCTTAGCTTACAGTACTGAGACCTGTTTAATTCACTTTGTCATGCCAAACAACATAATATATCATTGAATTTGCCTCTTATTTAACCTTTCCAGAGTTCCAGGAAGCCCTTAATTAACATACTGTATCAAATTCTGGGCAAAATCTTTCACTAGCCCTAACTCACAAACGAACAATTTACATGTTTATGTAAGCTTTTGTCTTTAATTTTACATGTAGACTGAGCTACCAAAGTTTCTCCATATTTTCGTGAATCACCCTGTATATAGGTTAACAAAGTAATTGTATTTTTATGCTCTTTAAACTATTTCATAAGTCTTTCAGAAATAAAATTTGACTGTAAAGTTAATCTGACATTTCATGACGATTATCTCTTAACTAGACAAAACATAATTAGCCACATATGCTTGTGATCTGTATGTAATAAGTGAAAATTTCTGGACTCAGCCTAAATCATTAATTGCTAAAGATGTAAACCAAATTGAAACAAGTTTCAATTCAATTCAAAAGTATCTTTATTTCACAAAAACCACATGTAAAATAGTACAAAACTAACCTAATAAACAACAAATTAAACTGCCTACCTTATATAACCTAAAATAATTTTTGTGAAAAAAAGTTTGTCACCCTAAAGGAAAAACCTGTGTTGGGGTTACCTGCATTATAAAAAGAAACAAATTAATTTGCTCTGAAAAGAGAGAGTATGTGCCGGCCCAGAAAATAAAAGTTTTCTGACAATATTCTTAATAATTTAACAAAATAATCAAAATAATAATATACTTGTGTGCACTTCAGCATTAACTATTATTGACAGATATACTAACAATTACATCAATATTTACAGCATATATTTCCAAGTACGCATTTGCACAGATACAAACACACACATCACTTTTTAATACAGTAGTTTCAAAGATAGCTAAGTGACAATTCTTAAAAACTCCTCAAAATACTGTACAGTAAACAAAAATTGTTTCAATATTTTACAAAATTGATTTAAGTTGTTAAAATCACTTAACTGTACAGAAACTAAGTTATAAATTCTAGGAACATTCCAAGTAAATGAATGCTGACATACAGTAAGTCTCGTTTTAGGTACTTGGAATAATAAATGCCGAAAGTTAAATATACAGATATCTTGAAAAATAGTTGTAGAGCTTTGAATAAAGAAAATTGATAAAACTTTGTAAATGTAAAGATTTCGAATTGGAAGAATTTTCAACTGTAGAAATAGAGGTCAGGAAGGAGTTAATCTATGGGACTCGGTAATGATATGAATGAAGGATTTTTGAAGGATGGTGAGAGGATATAACGTAGAAACATAAGTGCCACCTCAACATGCAAGGCTCAGTCTGGAGCTTACTAGAGCATGATAAACTTCTAACAAAACTTTACGTGGACAAACATCACGCAGAAAATAGAAGCTCCTTATGCTTCTTAACATTTCCTTTTTCACTTTATTTACATGACCTCTCCATGACAAATTTGAATCTATTACAAGTCCCAAGTACTTAATTTCTTCTTCTTTGGCAATTCTAAGGCATGAACAAATTTGTATGACTTTTACAACATAAATCATGATAAATCAATTTGTTATACACAGACTGTCTACTACTTAGGTTGAAAATCATATATTTAGTTTTCACACTGAGAACCATGCAATTGTTGTCAAACCATAATCTCAGTAGCCTTAAATCTTCCTGTATTTTGTCATAAATTGTATCTAGGCTGTCATAGCAGTAAGTTAGGGCTGTGTCATCTGCAAAAGCTGTTATATTTCATTTCCATTTAGTTTTCCATTACAGAGATCATTAACATATATTACAAATAGAATTGGGCCGAGGAATGAACCCTGTGGAGCACCATATTTAATTTTAACATAGTTGTAACAAGTGTTGTATTGCTATTTATTTATACTTTCACTGCAAAGCAGTGTAACAAATACAGATAAATATTTGTTATGAAAATTTAATATATATCCATAAAATTAATTTTATAAAGTTTCTCTTTATACTTTTTACAAAGAAAATTACATAGTCTTGGCCTTAAAAATGTTCTGTCATTGATTTTAAATTGGAAAGAGCGGAATGTATACTGATAGGCCTAAAATCAGGAGGAGATTTAGGCAAGGAGCATTTTTGCAATGGACATACTACTGCGTGTTTCCAAAGATCAGGAAAAGTAGATTAGTTTAAAGATACACTAAATATTTTAGTTATTATGGGCAGAGTAACAGGTAGTTTATCTATAATAAATCGTATAGGAATATTGTCAGCTCTGAAAGCGCCACTGGACATCCTCATGATAGCTTTAAACACATCAGCCTCAGTTACAGTTGTAAAATAAAACCGACGGTTGGGGGCCACAGTTGGGGTATTCTCAAGCTCAGTGACGTATCTACAAGCACCAGACATATTAACAGGGACATTAAGAAAGAAATCGCTGAGAGAATTCAAGTCAAAAGAAATTGTGGGTTCCTGCTTGGATTTTCCAATTCCCAGCTCTTTAAGTTTTGACTATAATATTTTTGTAGAATGATTTTGAGAAAAGAAATTATAATAAAATCTGATCTTAGAATTTCTTATTTGCTGTTGAGTTCTATTTCTTAGCCGTTTATAAATAGCCCAATCATGGGCAGATTTTGTCCGTTTAGCACGACAAAAAGCTGAGTCTCTTTGCTTTTGTAAAAGGCAAATATGATCAGTAATTCAAGGAACTGGTCCTTTAGTAACTCGCTTTTTAATCATTGGGGCATGATTATCAAAAAGATTGGATAATAGAAAGTTAAATTTATGCACCATGAAGTTAATATTTTGTTAGATGATAAAACGTCATTTTAGGGCAGCGCTGCCACATCCGACAAGATCAAGATCTAATGTGTATTTTCAAACTGGCGGCCATTTGAAATATTTAGCTTGAAAACCAACGATTTTATCAAACAATGTTAAGACTAGTTTGTTGTTGTATATTGTATAACAAATCCAACAATGCCATGTTTTTATAAATCGGTTCATAAATAACTGAGTAATCAAAATTTTTGTATGTTCCAAAATTGCAACAGAAAAGCAAATATTACCGCAGCAATTACAGTTGAACATCTGTTTTCAAACACAACTAATTTTCTTTTATTATTATAACATTTGGCCAGTTTGATTATAAAATTAAGTGAATATTGTTGTGTATTTGCTTAAGTGATTAAGTTTTATTTTTTATTGAGTTTCTTTGTGTTTACCGATGCAGAATATACAGATATTCATTAAGCATATGGACAAGATGAAGGTAATGCTACATTAGCCGCCAGAATGTATGCAGAATGTTTCCCTTACAGGCTACACCCTGGACATACAAATTTTACTACTGTGCACAATTGCCTGAGAGAAGGAGGAAAGTTTGCAAAGGACATGAGATATGGTGGACTTCCATGAACAACCAGAACATTGTACAACTTTTTCAACAAACATTTTTGAAAGCATTGTAATAAAAATAATCTTTAATATAACATTAAGTAAGTAAATACAATAGTGTTAACTGAGGAGTAATAGGCGTAGACATTTAAGTATACCAACTAAACAGCATTTAAATAATAAATAACTATTTCAAGAAAAGAGTAACAAATAATGAGTGTTAAAGGTCTCAACAAAAGATCAACATGATGGCCTCCATGCTCATTATGGATCCTTTACTATTGTGAAGCTGATTGCAGGACAGCTGCAAAGTCAGTAAACACCTGAATTATAGCTCCAGCTTTTACAATCCGGGCAACAAGGTCCATTGCACTCAAAATTGGAGTAGAATAAACTCTTTCGTATGCTCACATACATAAAAATCCATCGGTGTGAGGTCAGGAGTTTGCGAAAGCCAATGTTCAGGACTACTGCGCCCAATCCACTGATTGCCGTACACAGCACTAAGATGATCTCTGATTAATAAATGTGCTGATGCTCCATCATGTTAGAATCAAATGTTTCACATTGTTTCAAGTGGGACATCGTCAATAATTTCATGGGAGATTCAATAATGACGTGGGAGATCCTGGGTAATGGGGAGGTGCGGGGCATTCAAGATCTTATTGAATTCTTTACGTACTGCCCCCTGACGTCTTATTTCTAGAGGAGCTATACTGCACAGCACCAGGAGCCAAGGTAGTGGAGTTTCATGAGAGTGCCACTAATAGCTCTCATGGCTCTATTAAGTTGGACATCAATGGACT